>CM031378.1:64650428-65130110 GCA_018208015.1 Medicago ruthenica
TTTGGACTGAATTATCATCCAGGTAAAGCTAACGTTGTTGCTGATGCTTTGAGCAGGAAAACCTTGCATATGTCTGCTATGATGGTTTAAAGAGTTTGAGTTGCTTGAACAATTCAGAGATATGAGTTTAGTTTGTGAATTGGCACCTCAGAGTGTGAAGTTGGGTATGTTGAAGATTAACAATGAATTTTTGAGTAATATCAGAGAAGCTCAGAAAGTAGATGTGAAGTTGGTGGATTTGATGAATGAGGCTGAGGGTAGTGATTTCAAAATTGATGATCAAGGAGTGTTGAGGTTTAGAGGCAGAATTTGTATACCTGATAACGATGAGATGAAGAAGATGATTCTTGAGGAAAGTCACAGAAGTAGCTTGAGTATTCATCCGGGAGCTACAAAAATGTATCATGATTTGAAGAAGCTGTTTTGGTGGTCTGGTTTGAAGCGAGATGTGGCTCAATTTGTGTATTCATGTTTGACTTGTCAGAAGTCGAAGGTTGAGCATCAGAAACCTGCTGGGTTGTTGACACCGTTGGCTGTGCCAGAGTGGAAGTGGGATAGTATATCCATGGATTTTGTGACGAGTTTGCCGAATACTCAGAGAGGACATGATTCAATTTGGGGTGATTGTGGATAGGTTGACGAAGTCTGCGCATTTCCTTCCGATAAATATTAGTTATCCTGTGTCGCAGTTGGCAGAGATTTACATTCGAGAGATTGTGAAGTTGCATGGTGTTCCGTCGAGTATTGTGTCAGACAGAGATCCAAGATTTACTTCTAGATTTTGGAAGAGTTTGCAGGAAGCATTGGGTTCTAAATTGAGGTTGAGCTCGGCTTATCATCCGCAAACAGATGGTCAGTCGGAAAGGACGATTCAATCACTCGAAGATTTGTTGAGAATATGTGTTCTTGAGCAGGGTGGAGCTTGGGATAGTCACCTACCGTTGATAGAGTTCACTTATAACAACAGTTACCATTCTAGCATTGGAATGACACCTTTTGAGGCATTGTATGGTAGGAGGTGCAGAACTCCTTTGTGTTGGTTCGAGGCTGGTGAGAGTGCAATTGTGGGACCAGAAATTATTCAGCAAACTACTGATAAGGTCAAATTGATACAAGAGAAGATGAAAGCATCGCAGAGTCGGCAGAAAAGTTATCATGATAAGCGAAGAAAAGACCTTGAGTTCCAAGAAGGTGATCATGTGTTTTTGAGAGTCACTCCGATGACTGGTGTTGGACGTGCATTGAAATCGAAGAAGCTGACTCCGAAGTTCATTGGTCCTTATCAGATATCAGAAAGGATAGGAACAGTTGCTTATAAAGTGGGATTACCACCGCATCTTTCAAATTTGCATGATGTGTTTCACGTGTCGCAACTTCGGAAGTATGTTGCAGATCCCTCTCATGTGATTCCGAGAGATGATGTGCAGGTTAGAGACAATCTTACGGTGGAGACATTACCACTGAGGATTGAAGGCCGTGAGATGAAGAAGTTGAGGGGCAAAGAGATTCCTCTCGTGAAAGTTGTTTGGGGAGGACCAACTGGTGAAAGCTTGACGTGGGAGCTGGAAAGCAAGATGTTGGAGTCTTATCCAGAGTTATTTGCATGAGGTACATTTTCGAGGACGAAAATTTTATAAGTTGGGGAGAGTTGTAACGCCTAGAATTTAATTTTATTATTTTATTGAATTATAATGAATTAATATAATTTAATAGATTAAATAGAATTAAAATGGCATTAAGGGCATTATGGGAAATTAAGAAAGAGGGAAGTGGAATAGAAAAAGAGGTATACGCGTGAAGAGGTTTCATTTGTTGTGTTTTCACGTGAAACAGAGAAGAGAAAAGAGGAGAAGCAGAGCCAAGGAAGAAGGTGAAGAACTTGAGAAGAGGAAAAGCTGAAGGGGGCGATTTCTTCATAACAAGGTAAGGGTGGGACTAGCTTCTATAAACCTAAGTTTCATAATCCCTAAATTTTGATTTAACATGTTGATGTTGGTGAATTTGGGAATTAGGGTTGTTTGATTATGATAAACTAATGATGGAATGTTAAATTGATGATTTCTATGTTGAGATGTTGATTTTGTTGTGATTCTATGGTGTTGTTACTGATTGGTGCCATGCTTATGCATAAATTGATGAAGTTTTGAATGTTCATAAACATGTGTCAGATGAATGAGAAGTTTGAATGATATAAGTTGCTTTTCCTGAGTTTTCTTATCTCTGCCCTGAATTTGAAACGAAAACTGGTATTGATCGGTACAGAATTGGTCTTAGGTGTAAACACAAAAGTTGTAGGTATGGATGTTAGTTTTCTAATGCCGTTGGTCTGACGTCAAAACGATATATAGAACTTGAGTTATGGTCAAATTACTGCACGTAGGTCACAATGAATTTTTATGGACTTTCTGCACAACTTTTCCGAATTTGAAACGAAAACTGGTATTGATCGGTACAGAATTGGCCTTGGGTGTAAACATGAAGGTTTTAGATAATTTTGTTAGCTTTCCAGTGGCTTTGGTTTGACGTGAAAATGACTTTTAGTTTTTGAGTTATGATGAAAATACTCCAAGGAGGTCTTAGTGAAATTGTACGGTGACAGCATTCTCTGTTTCATGTTTTTGCGTCTTTCTTTAGTATAAACATGAAAGTTGTAGATAATTGAGGGACTATGTTTTATAACTTAGAGGCAAGAACTTTACACCGTACCAAATTGAACCATAACTTAATGGCATGATAACTAATTAGATGTAAGGATAGGAAGTCTTATGTAAACATGAGTTGTTTTAAAGTGAAGTGTAAGATGCGTAAATGATGAGGTATTGTGATAATGATGTGTTGTGATAATGATGTGTGATGATAACGATGTGCTGTGATAATGCTTTGTTGTGATGATGATAATACACGATGATGATGTTAAACGATGATGATGATAACGATGATGATGTATATGATAATGAAGTTGTTGTTGACGTTGTATTTGTTGTAAATGTTGCATTGTCGAGTCCAGTACATATGCATTAAGTGATGGGGGTGTATGCCCGACATGTCTATTATGACATTATGAATTAAGTGATGGGGGTGTATGCCCGACATGTCTATATGACATTTACGATGGGGGTGTATGCCCGACATGTCCTATTATGACATATTTTGCGATGAATTGGTACCACATGCATGTTGCATACTTGAGTCAGTGATGTTGCATTGTTGAGTCGGTCGATGTTATTGTATTTGATGTTGCATTGAGAGGTGAGATTATGATGTGTATGTGTGATGTATGTATAAGATCTGATGGTGTTGTTTGATGATGTTTATGTGAAATGTTAAATTCATCTTTATGAATTATGTACTTATGTTTATTGAATGTGAATCTCACCCCTTCTGTTTGAATGTTGCCTCTACGTGGGTAACGTGCAGATAACCAGGAGTAATCGCTGAAGTGAGTTGATTCCTCGTGTCATTAGGAGTCGCTCTGATATGTAACGGGATGGGAAACTTTTTGATGAATTCATGTGCTATGTATTTTAATTTCAAACTGATGTTGAACCACATTTAGTGGAGTTTTAAACTACGTTGTTTTTGATGTGGCCTTGTGCCTAATGATGTTTAGATTTAATTATGAAGTTGAATTTCCGCTGCGATGGTTTTGACGTTATTGAAAAGTCTGTTTTGAAATAAATAGCAAATTATCCTATTTATAAATTGTAAACGAAGTGCGACATCCCGTCAAGGTTGAAAACTCTGATTTATTTTAAATGAAATTTTTAAGTTGGGAAAACGGGGTGTTACAGTTGACCTTCAAAAGCTGCATTTCAGAAGCACGTTCAGAAGATGGGTTTCTGCGTTCAGAAGCTGCATTCTTTCTTGTGTCTTGGAGCTGTTTTATTTTCTCACATTATCTTTTGAAGATTTAATTGAAGAATTCTTCAAGCTAATGTTTCTAGAAGAAAGATTAATTTGGCAAGATATTTTATGAAGATTGGATTCAATTATTTGTGAATATATTTTCAAAGAAATCTTTGGAAAATATATTTCTGAAATAATAACTGCTTCTATTTGCTTCTAAAGAATTCTGGGAATATATCTTTGAAGAAGATTTGATTCAAGAATTATGTTGCTGCTGAAGCTATAAATAGAGGACGCTGCTATTGAAGAAATTCATTCAAAACAGAAGATATATAGAGTCATACTTAGGTTTTGAGTCTGTAAGCTTTGTGCTTTGTTTTTGTACACCACTCAAGTGTTTAGAGTTGGTTGTTTTTATTGAGTTGTAATCACTTGAAGCTTTTAAGCAAAAGTGACGTATTGAGTTTTTAGAAGAGTGTCTCCATCTTTGTTTTGTTTAGAGTCTGATAATCACTGGGGCAGTGATTGACTGAGGGAAGTAAGTGGGGTCTTATATCTAGGAGTTCCTAGGTAGAAATACCACGGGTAGTGATTAAGTGAGAAGGGGCTGTGAAACAGGGGCTGTTGTCATCGGACTTCAAATTGATACTATTTTAGTGGATTTCCTTCCTGGCTTGGTAGCCTCCAGACGTAGGTGTGTTTGTCACCGAACTGGGTTAACAAATCAACTGTGTTCTTTATCTTCTGTCTTTTATTTTTCTGCTTTTGAACTATTGTTTGCGCACTCTGTTTTACGGTTCAGAACAGGTCCTGCCAGGAATTTCAATTGGCATCAGAGCAGGCACCCTGCCTGTATTTGGGTGAGCTCCAGGAAAGTTATTTTCTGGCATAATGGACTCAGAAGGAGAATTTACTTATGAAGAAGTTTGCAAGCAGCTGGAAGCACAGAAAAGAACTATCATTCAACTGCATGCTGAAAGAAGTGAGCACTTAGGGCAAATTCTGATCTCAAAGATGAGGTAACCCAACTGAACTCTCAACTTGAACATGTGAAGAAACAAGTCAGAATGTTGAACACTGGTTCTGATATGTTAGAAAAAATATTGGAGAGTCAGAACCAAGGGAAACCAAATGGTATAGGATTTGATGATAAGACCTTGAACAACAAACAGCAAAATCCAGCTACAAGGTTCATTGCAGCTGTTAAAACAAGTGATCCAATGATGAGCAAAACTAAGTTGGAACACTAGAACCAACCTCAGGGATCTAAGAACAAGAGGGCATCTCATCCTTGGGTATGTCATCACTGTGGTAAAAAGGGACACATTAAGCCATTTTGTTACAAGATGCATGGATACCCCAAACACTTTCAACAAAGAAAAGTGGTACCAGTTGTGAACAAAACCAAGGTCAAGAAGGAATGGAGACCAAAATGTGCAAGTGTTGCTCAGAGGCTGAACAAAAGGAAAGGAAAGGTTGTTGCTGCTGACAGCAGGCCCACTCCTGTAGCAAAGAAGATTTCTGTTGCTGGACCATCTAAAGTCTGGAGCAAGGTGGTAGTCCCTGTTCAGAAGGCTCTAAAAGAAAAGGAAGTGGATCCTAGTAAGTCTGAAGATGTTGTTAAGCATGATACCATGTCATGTGTTCAGAAGAGGATTGCTGTTCTTCAGAAGCAGATTGTTGGGAAGAAGGTTCTGAATGTGCCTGAAGCACACATTAACTAAACAGCTTCTGATGCTGTGTCTGATGATGAAACAACATCTGTTGCTGAGTCTGAAGACTGTCATTTTGTAACTGATGTCTTGGATTTCTGTTTGCGCTTCTGGTATGCAGTTTTTGTTTTGTTCTTCTGTGTGTGGATACTGTGTGGTTCTTTGTGTGCTGTTATATGTTGTGCTAGTTATAAACTCTGAATAGAATTCAGTGATGTGCTTATGCTCTATTTCTTGTGTTTCTCTGCTCCTGGTGATTGCTAGTTGTTTTGTCAACATTGTTTGGCTAAAAAGGGGGAGAAATAAGTATGTGTCTGTTTCAGAAGCTGTTCAACAGTTCAGGGGGAGTTGGAGTTTCTGAATGGTTTGTTTCAGGGGGAGTTCCTGAATGTCTGTTTCAGGGGGAGTTTCTGAGTTGTGTTGTTCCTGAGTATCTGTTTAGAGGTAGCTCAGGGGGAGTTTATGTGTGAAATGTAGTGATTCATCCGCTGCTGACTCTGTTGCTACATTTGTGTTATGTTCTTCATGGTTGCGTTCTTTGTTGTTTGAAGAATTTGCTTGTTGCTATGCTCAAATTGATTTTTGTAACACCCTAAACCCCACATTTTAATTTTAATAAAAATACAATAATTAAATAAGCATGCAAGGGTGTCACACATCTTCATCAATTCAAAAAGGACTTCATTTAAATTAAAAACGTCGCAGCGGAAAAGTTCTCAAAACATCAAAGTAATTTTTCACATCTTTAAAATCCACAACAAAACTGAATTCGAAAGAATTCTAAAACAAAATCTGAAATAAAATAAATCCCCATTCCCTAGTGTTACTAATCAGAGCGACGACTCGATAAAACTCCCAAAAGCGGCAAAAGTAAATAAGAAGGCTTCAACGTCATCCTCTGAGACTCACTGCTACTAATTATCTTCTTCCTGTGAATCTGTACCCGGCGAGAGTACAGTCCAGTTTAAGAGGGTGAGAATATATCCAACACAAGAGAGGTACAAACACATGTGTAGATTCAGATAAAATAATCATCAATTGCAGTTAGGCATATATACATCACAGACAGGTAGTATTCACATTTAATCATAAGCGCTCATTTAATAAAATCAATAGGCATCAATCAACATCTTATAATAACATACAAGCATCAACATCATTTAAGAATATCAAGTAGGCATATAGTAAAATACATGTCATTCACACATAATCATATAGAAGCACATCATTGAATATCAAGTCTTTAAATAGTTACACATCTTTAAATGACACATCTTTTAATTACACATCTTCAAATAGACTTGCAGTTATGTATGCAATGTCCCTAACTCGACTCTATATGCATGTGGTACCGGTTTTGGATATCAGAGGTATGTTACTGATTTATCCCCCATCTTTAAATCACATCTTTAAATCGGACTGACCATGAATGCATGAACATCAAATAATGACTCAACAATGCACATCTTTATATGACTCAACAATTACACATCTTTAAATGACACATCTTTAAATCACACATCTTCAAATAACACATCTTTAAATCACACGTCTTTAAATAACACATCTTTAAATAACACATCTTCAAATAACACATCTTTATATAACACGTCTTTAAATCACACATCTTCAAATCACATATATTTAAATCACACATCTTTATATAACACGTCAGTAAATCACACATCTTTAAATCACAAATCTTCAAATAGCACATTTTTATATAACACATCTTTAAATCACACATCTTCAAATATCACATCTTTATATAACACATCATTAAATCACACATCTTCAAATATCACATCTTTGTATAACACATCATTGAATCACACATCTTTGAATAATAGATCATTGCACATCTTATATAACACTTTGTCAAATAATACATTTAGCTACACATCTTAAAATAATACATCAATTGCCCATCATCAAATCAATATTTTATACTCATGAATTTTTAATGACAAAAATTGATACTTTTGTTTTATTAATAAAACGAATTGTTTCCAGCAAGATTGAATTCTTAAACCAATTAACAATCAAATTGCCAATTTTCCCTTTCTAGTGATCAATTTAAAAAAAATAACTATTTCAAGTACAAATCGTAAGTGGTAGCTATATTTATTAACAACATCCTATGAAATAACTTCAAAGCAACGTACTGCTACCTAGTAAAAGCTATCATGAATGTTCGCTACTGTTCCGATTAATAACCATATGCTTATGAATCAATTTTAAAAATATATCAACATATATCTCACTTTCAAAACACTTTTGACAAATAAAAATAAAAGAATCATGTAGGCAAGAAGATCAAGCAATATCACCGATTCGAAACAATACGACTCAAAACACAACTATGGATATATCATTATATACTCATTGTTAGGAATAAAACAATTTCGAATTAATGACTTTTTCACACTTTGACACATAAGAAATCAAAACCGAACATAACCATGGATCAACTACGAATTTAGCACATGAAAATAATGAATTTAGAGACAAGAATATACCCAAAATCACAACAGCAAATTAGATTCACAAATTTAACATAAATTCATTAAAAGATCATAAAAAAAAAATAGAAAACAACACCCTTCACTACCCATATGTACATACAACCCTTATGGTGAATAGAGACTCCCCCCTTACCTCTATTTTGCAGAATTTGAATGAATTCCTACGGTGAAATCACTCTCAGGTTCTTCTCGCTATGCATCCTTGCCTCTTCTCTCCACAACCCTAGTTTTCGTTTGATCTCTAATTTTTTCTCTGTTTGTTGTAACCCTAATTCTCTAATGCTCTCCTCTATTTATAACCTTTTAACTGAGCTAGGTTTCTCTCATAATTAATTAACGGTTTACTCTTCATTATTTACACCTCCTTCTATCATATTTAATTAAAACACTACTCAATTCCTTCATTCAAACCCCCCATTTTTACTATTACACCTCTACTTTTATTTTTTTCTAAAAACATCTCTTTCTCCTTAATTTCTCTTAATCTCCTATTTTTCAACAACTAGCTAACTCATCTATTCTCTCAATACCCACAATCAAACAACTTATTTTGAAAACACCAAACAGATAATTCCTAATAATATTAATATTACTAATATTATATAACAATAATACCAATAAATTAATATTTAAAAATCGGGGTGTTACAATTTTAGCCAAAAATTTGCCAAAGGGGGAGATTGTTGGATATTTGAGGGTTGGCTACATGTTTGCTAAAATCAAATATACAAGCAATTTGTGCTTCAGAAGCTGGAAATGTCATCAGAAGCTGAATTAGTTCATCAGAAGCTGAACTGGGTCTTCAGAAGCTGAATAATACTTCAGAAGTTGATGACTTCGCTCTACGACGCCACTTTGCTCTGCGAAGTACTTCAGACGCACTGTTCAGACGCTGCCTTTTGTTGACCTTCAAACGCACTGTTCAGACGCTGACTTTCGTTGACCTTCAGACGCACTATTCAGACGCTGACTTTCATTGACCTTCAAAAGCTGCATTTCAGAAGCACGTTCAGAAGATGTTTTTCTGCGTTCAGAAGCTGCGTTCTTTCTTGTGTCTTGGAGCTTTTTTTATTTTCTCACATTATCTTTTGAAGATTTAATTGAAGAATTCTTCAAGCTAATGTTTCTAGAAGAAAGATTAATTTCGCAAGACATTTTCTGAAGATTGGATTCAATTATTTGTGAATATATTTTCAAAGAAATCTTTGGAAAATATATTTCTGAAATAATAAGTGCTTCTATTTGCTTCTAAAGAATTCTGGGAATATATCTTTGAAGAAGATTTGATTCAAGAATTATGTTGCTGCTGAAGCTATAAATAGAGGACGCTGCTATTGAAGAAATTCATTCAAAACAGAAGATAAATAGAGTCATACTTAGGTTTTGAGTTTGTAAGCTTTGTGCTTTGTTTTTGTACACCACTCAAGTGTTTAGAGTTTGTTGTTTTTATTGAGTTGTAATCACTTGAAGCTTTTAAGCAAAAGTGACGTATTGAGTTTTTAGGAGAGTGTCTCCATCTTTGTTTTGTTTAGAGTTTGATAATCACTGGGGCAGTGATTGACTGAGGGAAGTAAGAGGGGTCTTATATCTAGGAGTTCCTAGGTAGAAATACCACGGGTAGTGATTAAGTGAGAAGGGGCTGTGAAACAGGGGCTATTGTCATAGGGGCTGTGAAACAGGGGCTGTTGTCATAGGACTTCAAATTGATACTATTTTAGTGGATTTCCTTCCTGGCTTGGTAGCCTCCAGACGTAGGTGTGTTTGTCACCGAACTGGGTTAACAAATCAACTGTGTTCTTTATCTTCTGTTTTTTATTTTTCTGCTTCTGAACTATTGTTTGCGCACTCTGTTTTACGGTTCAGAATCAGGTCCTGCCAGGAATTTCAGAATCCATAAGATTACTTTTGGGTGTAGCATGTATTCTTAAATTCAAACTGTTTCAGATGGATGTGAAGAGTGCTTTCCTAAATGGGTACTTGCAGGAGGAGGTTTATGTTGAACAACCAAAGGGATTTGTGGATCCTAATTTTCCTAACCATGTTTACAAGTTGAAGAAAGCCCTGTATGGATTGAAACAAGCACCTAGAGCATGGTATGAGAGACTTACACAGTTTCTGGTTACTCAAGGTTACAGAAAAGGAGGAACTGACAAGACACTATTTGTGAAAGAAGAAGATGGAAGTCTAATGATAGCACAAATATATGTTGATGACATTCTCTTTGGTTGAATGTCAAACCAGATGGTTCAACTCTTTGTTCAGCAGATGCAGTCTGAGTTTGAGATGAGTCTTGTGGGTGAACTAACCTATTTTCTTGGTCTTCAAATCAAGCAGATGGAAGACACAATATTCATTTCACAGAGCAAATATGCAAAGAATATAGTCAAGAAGTTTGGGATGGAGAATGCAAGCCATAAAAGAACACCTGCAGCCACTTACTTGAAGTTGACCAAAGATGAACAAGGTGTTGATGTTGATCAAAGCCTGTATAGGAGCATGACTGGAAGTTTGTTATATCTAACTGCAAGCAGACCAGACATAACATTTGCTGTTGGAGTTTGTGCAAGATACCAGGCTGAGCCAAAAATGAGTCATTTGACTCAAGTGAAGAGAATTCTGAAGTATGTCAATAGTACCAGTGACTATGTTATTATGTATTCTCATAGTGGAAGTCCTATGTTAGTTGGGTATTGTGATGCTGACTGGGCAGGTAGTGCAGATGATAGAAAAAGTACTTCTGGTGGATGCTTCTTTCTGGGAAACAATCTGATTTCATGGTTTAGCAAGAAGCAGAATTGTGTATCCTTATCTACAGCTGAAGCTGAGTATATAGCAGCTGGTAGCAGTTGTTCCCAATTGGTGTGGATGAAGCAAATGCTGAAGGAATATAATATTGAACAGGATGTTATAACATTGTATTGTGACAATCTAAGTGCTATCAATATTTCAAAAAATCCCATACAGCATAGCAGGACTAAGCATATTGATATACGTCATCATTTCATCAGAAACCTTGTAGAGGAGAAGGTTGTGCAGCTTGAACATGTTGACACAGAAGAACAGCTTGCTGATATATTTACAAAAGCCTTGGATGGCAAGCAATTTGAAAATTTAAGGAGTAAACTGGGAGTTTGTTTGCATGAGGAGTTATAGCAATTACAGATTGCTGAGGGTGAGCAAGCAGGAAGTGAGGGTGATGAAGATGATACTGAGCTTAATGCAAAAGTTGTGTCTGATGCAGAGTTTGATGCAGAGTCTGATGTCAAAGCAGCCTCTGATGCTAAGTCAGTTTTTGTTTCCTGTGTGAAGACTGTGTTTTGTCAAGATTGTTTGGCTAAAAAGGGGGAGATAAATAAGTGTTTGTTTCAAAAGTTTCAGAAGTATTTCAGAAGTTTCAGAAGCACTACAATTCAGAAGCCAGTTTACAGTTAAGAAGCTGTTGTGATCTGTTTCAGGGGGAGTGTTGTTTGTGTAACGTAGTGTATCCGCTAATGACTCTGTTGCTATGTTTATGTGTTGTTCTTCGTGGTTACGTACTTTGTTGAGTGAAGAACGTGCTTTTGTGAACAAATTGATTTTAGCCAAAAATTTTCCAAAGGGGGAGATTGTTCGATATTTGGTTGTTGGCTTCATGTTTGCTAAAATCAAATATACAAGCAGTTGTGCGTCTTCAGAAGCTGGGTCAGAAGCTTGGTCTTCAGAAGCTGAACAGTACTTCAGACGCTGAACCTTCAGAAGCTGATGTTCAGACGCTGAACAGTACTTCAGACGCTGACCTTTAGAAGCAACCTTCAGAAGCTGAAATGTTCAGACACAGAACTTCAGACGCAGACTTCAGAAGTACCTTCAGAAGCTGGTTTTCTGTGTTCTGTTTTCACGCCTTGGGTGTTTATTTTCTCGTGTGATCTGTTGAAGATTTGTCTTAAGAATTCTCTTGGATTTGTTTCTAGAAGGAAGATTATTTTGCGCAAAGATATTTGTTGAAGATTGGTTTCTTTTATTTGTGAATATATTTTCAAAGTAATCTTTGGAAAATATATTTCTAAAGATTAATTGCTTCTATTTGCTTCTAAAGAATTCTGGAAATATATCTTTGAAGATTATTTGGTTCAAGATTATGTTGCTGCTGAAGCTATAAATAGAGGACGCTGCCGTTGAAGAAAATCATTCAAAACAGAAGTCATATAGAGAGAGTCATACTTAGGTTTTGAGTTTGTGAGCTTTGTGCTTTGTTTCTGTACACCACTCAATTGTTTAGAGTTGGTTTTGTTTATTGAGTTGTAAACTGTCGTTCACTTGAAGCTTTTAAGCAAAAGTGATTATTGGGTGTTTTGAAGTGTGTCTTCATCTTTGATTGTTTTAGAGTTTAAGATCACTGGGGCAGTGAGTAATTGGTAGGAAGTAAGATGGGTCTTATATCTAGGAGTTCCTAGGTAGAAATACCACGGGTAGTGATTAAGTGAGAAGGCTGTGAAACAGGGGCTGTTGTCATAGGACTTCGAATTGATACTATTATAGTGGATTTCCTTCCTGACTTGGTAGCCTCCAGATGTAGGTATGTTTGTCACCGAACTGGGTTAACAAATCACCTGTGCATTTTACTTTCTGTCTATTTTTATTCTGCTTCTCAACACCTGCCAGAAATTACATGTTCTTTGACAGGGTAGACTTTAGCACTAAGTTCTTCCTTGCATCAAACAGTTTCAATGAATTGCCATCCATTGCTACTGAGAACCCCTTCTCCACTAATTGACCTATGCTCATCAGATTGCACTCCATATCTGGAACATAGAAAACATCTTCAATAATGATTTTCCCACCATTATTGCTCTTGGTCACCAAATTTCCACTTCCTTCTGATGCAAGCTTTCTGCTGTCAGCTAATTTGATACTAGTTTTCTTGCTAGAATCAAAATTAGTTAACCATTCTCTATGAGCAGTCATATGATTAGAGCATCTAGAATCAAGATACCACTCTTCATTCTTGATCTTTTCTTCACATGTAGTAGCCATCATCAGGACTGTATTGAGATCATCTCCATGAACTATATTTGCTTCCTCATCGGTCTCTTGATCTTTCTTGAACCAGCATTCATCAGCAAAGTGTCCATACTTTTCACAATTGTAGCACTGAACTTTTCTCTTATCAAAATTCTTCTTCTTGTTCTGACCTTTGCCAAAACCTCCTCTTCTTGAAGATTCAGTTTTGTCATCAGTTTTAGACTTTCCATTGTTGGACCAGTTTGTTCTTCCTGTTCCCTTTTTCTTGAAATTCTTGTGATTTCCCTCTGTTTGTGCTTGCAGAGCTTGTTGTTCAGATCTTTCAGAATCTCTATCAATCACTAACAGTTCATGTGCTTCCAGTGAACTTTGCAATTCTTCAATCTTCATAGTTGTAACATCCTTTGCTTCTTGGATTGCTACTACTATGAAATCAAACTTTGGATTCAAGGATCTCAATATCTTCTCTACTACCATCTGATCTGAGATGTTTTCACCACAATTTTTCATCAGATTCACAATCTCAATAATTTTTGAGAAGTAATCACTTACTTTTTGATCTTCCTCCATTTGCATCATCTCATACTTCCTTCTATATGACTGCAACTTGACTTGTTTCACTTTTTCTCCCCCATTGTGATAGTTTTCCAGAATGTCCCAAACTTCCTTGGATCTTGTAGCCTTTGATATCTTCTCAAAGTGTTGATTATCAACATTTTGTTGAATGTAAAACAGAGCTTTGCAATCTTTCTTCTTCGCTTCTTTGAATGCCAACCTCTGTGCTTCAGTTGGATTTGCCCCCAAATCCTCATAGCCATTCTGCACCAGATCACTTACATCTTGTGCTCTAAAAAGCGATTTCATCAATGCGCTCCATCGTTCTCAGTTCTTGCCATCAAGAACCAGAATGTTTGATACAAAACCATTGTTACTCATCTTGCTTTGATCCAGAAATCAATACACACACCTCACTCAGTGTTTCCCTATGATGATTTCCCCTCACACTTCACTCGTGTTTCCCTATGATTTTAACCCAGGCTCTCTATACCAATTGTTGGATCAAAGTAGCGCTCCATAAGATGAAAAACAATGAAAGAACAAAAACTATAGGAGAATGGAGAGAGAGTTTTCTGAATTGTAATGTGTAATTTTCATTAATTCATTCAAGTCATAGAATACACACGCTACAAGGCTTTATATACACATATATGTCACTTGCTTACATCACAAGCTAAGTAACTACCTCTAACAAGCTTCTAACAAACTCTTAACAAACTCTAAACAACTTTAACAAACTCAGATTCTGGTTTCTAACAACCTCAGACTCTGAAGCTTCAGACTCTGAACTTCAGCTTCTGAACGTTCAGTATCTGGTTTCACTGCAGTTATGGATTAATTCTCAACATGTTCATGTTTTGGATGAAGATTTTTGTGATAGATTAATGACAGTTGATTTATAAATAATTATTGATTGTAATATAAAAATACTACATTTAACCCATGCAATACACGGGTCATAGATCATATTATGAATTCCTTGCATTGAAGTATAATAACATTTAAATAGAAAAAAATTAGGACAAAATATTTTAAATAAAATTTATTATTTGTAATTAAAATTCAGCAGAAAAATATTTCAGATACTTAGTACACTGATATTTTTATTATGACATAGTTTTAATTTTTAAATAATATAAAATACGTCCACACTAGTACTACAATTAAGATAGACGAGAGCTGTTTTGAGTGGGAAGTAGGGCAATTGAAAGAACACGAGTGAACAAACACAAATTCCTTCGTTGTCGTTACCATCTCCTTCATTTGGCTCTAACATCTCACATTTTACACCAGCATTGCAGCATCCTCACCTTTTGCTCTAGCATCTTAAACACCATCATTCTCCAACTTCGAACACATCAGAACCTATCACATTTTAATCAATTACCAAACATTATTCTTTGGTTTTGTACATCCTTAACTCTGAACAATTAAAATGCTTGCTTGATGTTAAAAGTTGCAGTTTCTCCTTGTAAGAGTAGCTAACAAGCACATTCTTCCATGTGGGCTAACAAATGTATAAAAACATATCGCATACACATTGACAGATGACATTAAAGTCATGATACGTGTGACTTCAAAAGAAGAAGAGAAAAAAATAATAACATCCTTAGAGTTCTTTTCTTGTTGTTCTTCATCGGACTTTTTCAATCGTTTTCTGTCTGAACTATTAGATTGCTAGCCATGGTCGGCGGCATAGAATTTTTTCCTTTCCATTTCCAGTATCTGAAAAAACATGCAAACATTAAACTCATTCAAAATAAGCTACATAATAGTATACATCGTATGATCCGCCGGTGAAGCAAGTCGACAATATCTTCAACTAGAGAAATTTTCTCAACCATCTTTTTTTGGGTTTCTTCGTTTCACGAAGATTCTTCAACTCATCAATGCGATGCGACTTTTGATTAGGTCTATGGCGGCGCGATTCAAACTGGAATTAACGACGGCGGTGGAGAAGCGTGAAGTGAAGGGGCGTTGGTTAGGTTTTGCGTGATTGTGTGGTGTTGAAAAGGAAATGACTACCTTGCCCTTGAACGATACAATATAATATAGGTAGGCAGTGGTGGCGGAACGGAACAACAACTCATGGAAAAATGGAAACGAGACGAATGCGAAGATTCGTGAGCCATCAAAAACCCAACAACAGAACTCTTCTACCTCTTCACGCTCCTTCTTCTTCTTCCTCCTATCATCTCTCCAACACAATTTCCTTCTTCTATTGCGATTACAAATTCATCTTTTTCAATAAATCTCTCTACACATTCGGTCGCAAACATGCCAAGTTTTTTAAACTCTGGTTTTCTATTGGCCTTGGTTTCGCCCTTTCTGCCATGCTCGCTGTCACTCTGGTAACAATTTTTTCTAATTCTTAATGTCTTTTGTTTGTATTCAATTTGATTGATTTGTTTTTTGTTTGTTTTTGTTTTAGATTTTGGTTTGGGAGGTTGCAACGGCTTTGAATTTATGTGAAGAAAGTGATAAAGTTCGAAGTATTGCCAGTGAACTGCTGTTTGGGTTTCCGAATTTGTTATCTGGTTTGAGCTTATCACTTGCTGATGCTGGATATATTTGTGTTTCTACTATTCTATCTGTTTTTGTGCATGAATTTGGTCATGCACTCGCTGCTACAAGGTCAGTTTTTTTTATTCTTTCTTGCTTTCTATGCAGTGCAGCACTGTCACACACACTGAACACGGCACTGACACTTCGATCCTATATTAATTTAAAAAAATGGAAGTAATTGAACTTAATCACATAGTTGGTGTCGGGCATCAGCATGTGTTGGACACCGGACACACCTTCAATATGAAGTGTCCGTGTGAAGGTTGCACTTATTCAAATTGAGGGATATCATAAATTACTGTTGGAAGAACCATTCAGATGGATTGGGTCTCAGTCATCTCTTTGTTGCTCGTTTGGTTATTTATTGTGAGAGAATGTGTGAATAGACATGCTTCATACTGAATGCTTTTTGGTGGCAAATTTCCCACTGAATGCCTCATCAATATTATTCCTTTTCCATAACTTAATCTGTAGTTGAAGCAGATTCATGTTGTAGATGAACAAATGGGAATAACTTCATTTAATTTTAACATTTACTACTAATAAATTGGTGAACTCAACATAGGTTTAGGGGATAGTTTCATGAGTTTGAAAAGTAAGATTCACTAAGAATGACATGTTCTCTCACCCAAGCATGTCTATTTATATATTCTTTTACCAAGTAATGTTGTCGAGATCACCAGGGTGTGATAGTGGGTATGATGGTAAAAACGTGGGATCAGGTGATCCATGACAATACTTGTCAGACTTGTTCTAGGTCGGATTTCACGACCTGGTTTGCTAAAACCCCTACTTGTCATTCTTCACCACTTCTTTTGACTGCACGTGAAACCACCGGCACCCACGTGACACATCCTTTTCCATCTCGTGCCTGAGTAGCTCATGACCCTCCTCTGACCCCTCTTTTGCTACTGGTGGTACTTCTGGACACTCGAATGGCTGCTGCAGTTGTCCCTCTCCCCTGTTTTCATGTGCTCCTTGCGCAGCTTCTGTTGAGGCTTGGGCTTAAACGAACCGACATTCATACCTAACTCAATTAGAAACCTAATAGAGAAAATAAACATAACTTGTGAGAAATAAATTTCATGGATTTGAGAGAGTTGCATTAAATACTCCCATATATGTACCTTGATAAAAATAAGGGATCATACAAATAGAATCCCTTTATTCTCTCCTTGAAGGATAAGGTCTAAGAACAGTTAATTTATTTTAGATCGTGAGACTTTATGAGTAGATTCTTGGTGCCCCAGGCCCATAGCACTTTTAAACATGTTTCAGCATCAGTATTGCAGCGTGTTATTTAAAAACAACAGGGGTGTATTTCCAATGATCATTTCAGCAGTAGACTTTTTATTGTTCTTTTATTTACTTTGTGATTATGCAGATACCAAGAATATCAAATTTAGTTTTGCTTGAAATGTCAAAAGCTAGATTCTCATGCCTTGTGCTATTGCACTTCCAGTGAGGGAATACAAATAGAGTACATCGCCATCTTCATCGCAATTCTGTTTCCTGGTGCCCTGGTTGCCTTCAATGATGATTTGCTGCAGGTTTCAGAACATTTGACTGCCCTCCGCATATATTCTGCTGGCATTTGGCACAATGCAGTTGTAAGTTGAATATAAAATAGAATCCATTGACACTACTGCTGTGGAATATATACATTAATGTTACTCAATAACCTTTAGTATTTAGTCCTTTACACACACACTCAGCGATTTTCAGTAATCCTGTCTTGGAAAACTAGCCATCATTTGATCTTGCATGTCTGATCACAATTTAGTAAATTGGAAAGGTGGCCTATCAATTACTCCCTCCATTCCACTTTATATGTCATTCAAGCAAATGCACATGGATTAAGAAATGTAGTTAATGTTGTATAGAAAAGAGTATTTGTGAGTTGTTTTACAAAAATATCCTTCATTAATGGTCTGGAAAACATAACTTAAAAGAATTGGAAAAAGATAAAGTAATAAATAGTAAGGGGCATAATAGGAAAATAAGCATTAATGATTCCTTGATATTGTAAAGTGACATATAATTTGGAACAAACAAATTTTGTTAGAATGACATATAAAATGGAACGGAGGGAGTACAATTTAGTAATTTACAACCACTTCCATCTGCACCGTATTTCATGTCTCTCTTTGAGAAGGCTGTTTCACCCTTGTTTACATTGGGGTCCTTGATATTGTAAAGTGACATATAATTTGGAACAAACAAATTTTGCTAGAATGACATATAAAATGGAATGGAGGGAGTACAATTTAGTAATTTACAACCACTTCCATCCGCACCGTATTTCATGTCTCTCTTTGAGAAGGCTGTTTCACCCTTATTTACATTGGGGTCCTTGAAGTTTTTGTTTGTACCACATTGGTCCTTTACGTTTTTTTTAATTTCAAATTAGTCCTTTAAGTTTGGCCTCTGTAACAGATTAGTCTTTTTCCATCCAACTTTGTTAGAAGGTGGTGTCTATGTGGTTCTTTTGTGCTGATGTGGCATATCCAATTAAGCAAATTTCATGTTATTATTACTTTTTATTAAAAAAAATAAAAAATGTTAGTGTTCATCATCGTCTTCATCATATTCTTCAACAAACCAAATCAATTCACCCAAGCTTCCAACAACACCCAAAGCTTTCTCTTCGTTTCCTGCTTCTGGATTTGCATTGCATTTCATTCTTAGTAACTTACTAATTCAGATCTCGTTTTTTCTTTTGTTTATTAAAGAAAAAAAATCCCAAATCTAATTTTTAGGTTTGGGTTTGAATGAGAAAACCCATGTGTAGAATTTGATGTAGCGTAACAAGTTTTGGATGGCCTGGAAGATGATTGAGAGTGAAGGAGTTGCGAGGAGTAATTTGTTTGAACGGATTTGATGGTTGAGTAAGATGGTCCAAATGGAATTGGGTTCAGAGAGGAGTTGTGAGATGTGTGTGTGTCAATGGGTAGTGTTGGATTAGGTGGTTTCTTGTTGTTCTTGGTGAAGGAGATGTTTTTGAATGCAGACGAAGATGAAAAGGGTTTCAGTGTGATGTTGGGTGGCGTTGGAGATTTGGAGTAAGAAAGAGTGCCGAGGTTGCGTTGGTGACTGTTCGGAAAATATTGACGAAGGGACGAAAATAATACACCAGAGTGGTCAGGTTGTGTTGGCATTTGATTTTTTTTTTTCCTGGGTTAAAGACGAAGATGATGATGGGATAAAGACAATGACATTTAACCTTGACGTCCTTTAGATTCAACAATTTGAGACCTAACAGTTTTAATTTGATTTTTTTTTAATTTCTGTTTAAAAGATGGATATAAATGAAGATGTTGAAGATGGTATTTTTTTTTAGGTTGATGCGTTTTGTTTTTTAATTTGGTGAAGATGTTGAAGAATATGAAGATGATGAACAGTATTTTTTTTTATTTTATTTTATAAATTTTCATAGAAAGTAATAAAAATTAAAATTCGCGTATTTGGATATGCTACGTCAGCAAAAAACGGCCACATATGCACCTTTTAACGGAGTTGGATGGAAGAGGGTTACAGTGCAAACATTTTATGACTTAAAAGACTAATCTGAAATTAAAAAAACGTAAAGGACCAATGTGGTACAAACGTAAAACTTAAAGGACCCCAGGATGCATTTGGCCGACTAGATATTATCAAACTATATGAATGATCATATCAGATATAAGTTCCTAATTATGGTCACTTGCAACACACCACAAATGCAATAATCAAATTGTTCCAAACACTGAACCTGTGCAACATAAAATTTTAAATGCCGAGTTACGATAACTCAAGAAAAGGATGCTCTGTGAAGTGCAAAAACCGTCACTCAGTAGATTATTAAGGCATTTAATATCACACAACGCAAGCTTCAGACAATAAGACAACAACTTAAAAATACCAAGAGCAAGTGGTCCTTGTGTCTATGGAGGTCGTGTTTTCAGTGCTGTGCATGTTGCAGTGAAGGTCGTCGGAGAGAAAGGCCCGCGTTTTAGTGTTGCACACATTCCCTGTGAAGGTCGTGTTTCAGTGATGGCTGCCAAATAGATGGAGAGGAGCTGTTCACTTCACATGCCGTGTTTTGGAGCTGTGTTCTGCCTCTGTTTTGAATGTAAAGGAAGAACAAACAATGGGAAGGATGAAAAAAGGGTTTCTCGCGAGTTTAGGCCAGATTAAAAAGCGAAGTCAAACTCGTAAAATTAGCCCAAACTCACGATTTCATGCAAATTTTAAACACTATTTCACCTGAGTCAGTGCAGAAGCATTTCCACATTCATTTCAGCTTGTTTTGGCTACCTGGAATGATATGACTACACAAGTTAACACTTTTAACAATCTTGATGTGTATATGAATGCTTGTTTATTAGTTTTATTAGACTTTTATATGGTCAAGATTGCTTATTGCATTTATACAACTCAAACCTTTTTATAGTGCTGTGCAGCTTGCGGATTGACATTATTCCTCCTGCCCTTGCTCTTGTTTCCCTTTTACAGCAGCGGTCATGGTCCAATGGTACTACTTCTAGATCATTTGGGATTGACCTTTTTCTTTGTGTATACATCATCTTATTGCATGTATGGTGGCTATATGTGAAACAGGTTATGGATGTACCCTCAACCTCACCTTTGTATGGTTATTTGGCTCCTGGTGATGTTATTCTATCTGTGGATAATGTACCCATCAGAAATGCACAAGAGTGGTTGAAGCTTAATACATTGACATATGATATCCAGCTTAAAAATGTAAATATTTCCCAGCACACTGTAGACCTGGCTGTTCTCAATAACGGGAAGGGTTACTGTGTCCCTAGTCTTGTAATGGAAGCAAGCAAAATTACTGGATTACTGGAAAACCAACATGTTTGTCCCAGTGAACTTAATGCCTTTGTGAAAATTTCATGCTCTGACAATATTACACTTGATGATGGTCAGAGTGAAACTGATCTATCAAATGGGAGATGGAATATGTACTGCTTAAACGCTAAAGACGTTGTCAAACTTGATAAGTGTGGTGATGGATGGGGGCTAGCTGCATCAAACGGAAGTAGCTGTACATGCTCTCAGGTAGATAATTATCTGAATATTAATAACCTTTGTAGTTTGTCTCTACACTAAGATACAATGCATACTGAATATTCCCTTGATATTTTTCACAGGATGAGTTTTGTTTAGCTCCAGTTCAGGAGCCTGGAATGGTATGGGTTGAGATCACATATTCAAGACCTCAAGAATGTTTGCGTGAAGAAAACAGTTTTCCAGTTTCGACAACTTCCGACCTTAAAGAAAGAAATTGTGGTGCTACTTTTATTTTTGTTGGTGATGTTATCTCAATGGCACATTCAATTCACCTAACATCATATCAGCCTCGCTGGGGACCAAAGATTGTTGCATATTTTCCAAATTTTCTGGAAAGGTTTTTAATATGGACATTCCACGTCTCTCTAGCTCTGGCTCTTCTCAACGGTTTACCAGTAAGTGATGAACTTCTTGCTTATGTTAGGCATCACCTTATATGCTACCTTATTTGATGTTTCGTTGAATGGTTTATTGTGATTTACTGACATCTAACATAATAGCTAGTAGATAGCTTTTACCGCAAACAGAAATCTGTTTGATGAAGATAAAAATATTATAAAAGAAATATAGAAAAATTAAGACCATGGAGTAATTACTTGAAAACACTTGTTTGACCAGCTTAATTATTCAATCACTTCAGACTTTAATTTTTTTCTTCTGGAATAGTGAATGTTAGTATAATTTGTATTATGTTGGAGGTGGAGACTGAAACCTCTCCCTCCTTACCACTTCAAACCTTAATTTATGTTCAATAGATTATGATAATACAGTTAGCCTGCTGCATGGTGGGGTTAAGTGGGATGGTATTGTGAAAGATTTTGGGTTTGTAGGTTAAAGATAAGTCTATAGATATAAGTTGGGTTCTATCTAGTTAAGGAAAACAATATGCCTTCAAGAAAAATTTGTTACAATAATGCAAGGAAAATGTTAAAAATGTTTTTTTTGTTATTTCGAAGGTTGAGTCTAAAGAGGTTGAAGTGTTTTAGCGAGAAAAACTTACTAGATGAATAGGTCTGACTTCTGAGAATTACCAATGTCAGTTACTTCCTTTTCATGTTGCTAGTGACAAAACTAAGAAGGCATAACTCACGTATACCTAGGTCGCTATACATTACATAATTCCTGCATATAAAAATACTTAGTTGAAGAAGGCCTAGTGGAAGGGATCAAGTGCAACTTGCACATACATTGACACTTTAAGAAACTGTGATTCAGTTTGTTTAATTTTTCTTGCAAATTGACATTCAAAGAAAATGATTTGGTTTAATTGTGTCCTATAAACTGCTTTTGTTGATGGAGCAACATAGATTGAAAGAGATGGATAATGTGTGTGCAAGCCTTTTGATGCATCACTTCTGGCGACCATAAGAATGTTTTTAATGCATTAATTCTGAGACCAGAAGAATGTTTTTGTTTCTATTGTTAATTTTCCTTTGATTGCGATGCTATTGTCAGGTGTATTTTCTGGATGGTGAATCTATTTTAGATGCAACTTTATCTCACTTTACTTCATTAAGTCCAAGGAAGAGGAATAAGGTTCTTAGACTATGTCTTCTTGGTGGGTTACTTGTTTCTATTATTGGCCTTTTCCGGTTACTCCTTTAGTTAATTTTTGATATCACCCTTTTTATGTAATTTGAAATGAGTATAAGTCAACTACATGCACAAAACCTGAATGTTCAGAATTTTGGTTCCAATCCTGAAGGATTCAACTTCCTATAGTGAATTTCAGGTAACTTTCAATAGAATACGATTTTTATTTTTTATTGATCTAATGTTTGAATTATTAATGATGATGTTGAATTATTAACTGGTATAATAACCACAAATATTTTCTGTAGGATGAATTACATAAATCAAATGATGTCATAATGTCTTCTTATAAATCATGTCTAATTACCAACCTCTCACAGTGCTTTTACTCTTGTTTTTTTTAGTTCAAAATAAGTTAATTCAGATACATTTTTTTTTGGGAATAATCTTACGGATACAAACCCTTGCGCACTGCAGTGCAGGATGTTTTTAGGCAGAACAATAAAACTCCTAAATGCTAGTCTAAAATTCTTAAGAACCAATTTTTGAGGCTCAGTGTGCTTAACAAGTTTGCTAACTATAAGACCAAGGCATTACTTGATTAAAACGTAAAGATCAAGTCAGTGCTTCCTACATCCCCAATTTTTTCTACCATACCCCTCTCCTTGACTTTTATCATGTTTCACTTTTCCCCAGCATGCATACCTCTTCAATTTTCTTTGTGCACAAAACCCTTGCCCGCACCTCCACTTTCATCCGTTTTCTGGTGGGATACCACTCTGATGCCACTACTTTCTCCAGCACATGTGCTCCCATCTCTGTTCATAAGATTTCTTCTTAGTTCTATGGCGCTTTCTTCTAAGTTGAATAAGGTTTGTACAATTTTTCACTTTGTACTTTGTAGGTTTTCGGAAATCTAGGATTCAAATGTATACATTTGTATAATAACATCTAAAAATTAATTTTTGATAAAGAAAATTTGCCTTGTTTATTTAGTTTATGGAAACTTAATTTTTGGATGTTATGTTGCGTTTCCTAATATTCGAAAGCTGAGTTAAAAGCCCTATTCATAACATTTTGAAACTAGGTTTCTGCAAGCCATAGAAAACAACAAATATGCTCTACGAAAACTAAGTTTAAGTTTTCTTTTCTGAAACTTGCAAAATAGAGAGAAAAAAAAGGTGTGAACTTGCATGGTTCTATGGTAAAGAAATCTGGCATTAAAGAAGGGATGGTCTTTTGAAGAGATATCTATCAAAGTAGCTTGGTCGAAAGTGAGGTTAAATGCCATAGTGTCTGATGGAGGAAGTGAAGGGGAAATATATGTTTGTATATTGTGTGGAGAAGGGGTGTTTTGAGAAGTAAAAAATTTAAGGAGAAAGAGTGTGCGTAGAAAACGTAAATCATATATAACCTCACAATAATTTGACAATTTCTTTTCCCACCCTCCACACCTGGTTTGGATTATGAAATCCAAAAAAATGTAGTGTGTTGGAGAGTGATTTTAATGTGTTTTTACATCTTTTGGATGTATAATACGAAATGTTGTAGGGCGCACAAAAAGCTAGTATGGTGGGATATGAAATTGTCTGAAAATTTAAGGGGAAGAGTGTGGGTAGCACTGCCAGAAGCCCAAAAAGTTTTGAGTTAGACAACGTAAATCACTGCTAGTATAGTATATAATATATATTTTTGAAGGATGCTAGTATATAATATATAACCTTATTTCTTGCATTTTTAGATTGAGAAAGAAAAATGCATTGATATTGATTGTACCAAAGGGGAATTGATGTTTATAAATATAATATATAAAAATGCATTGGTATTTTTTCTTTGTAATATAATCAGGGAGCTACTTTTATCCGCTATGTTTTCTTAAACACCACACATGTCCCGAACTACACTTTCAAACGAAAATATCATTATATCTAGATTTATCCATTTCGAGGAGAAAAAAAACATCATTTTTTTTAATTTTCCAATAAAAGTACATGTGAGGGTGGGAAATAAGTTCCCATATGATTATCATATCAGTGATTAAAATCATAATTCAGTTTATTAGGCTCATTCTTAGTTTGTTTAGCCTTATGCATGATATGAAAATGACTTACTTCTGCCTTCTGTTTGTAACTAACCATTTTCATGACTCGGACACCGTTATTAATCATAATAGCATGCTGTAATAATTGCATCCATTCCCTTGCTAGTGCTCATTTTGATAATTCAAGATAATGTACTTAAGTTTTTTTATCAAGATTCAAGATAATGTAATTAAATATAATATATTTCTAAACTTACTTATCGCTTATCAGAATGCTTCAAGAGACATAAAAACAGCTTTGTTTTTTAGTTTTCTTTGGAAGGGGGTCACACATCTTAGTGTTAGACAAGTCTAACATCCATTAAATTAAATTCTCATACGAGGTCATGTGCTTGTGTGAGATATATATTGTTAAGGTTCTTGTAATTAAATAAAACAATCCAATCTAAATAATTGGATTTTATTTGTTTATTTAATCAAGTTCAGTTGTTTCAGTTTTTTTTTCTTCCATCATATCTTCAAGTTAAGCAAATCAATCCTAACCATAGTGCGCCCAATGTTGGGTAGGTAAATTAGAATAAAGATGCAATAAAACAAGGACTTAGCCACTTGTGGGGACTCTAAAGCACAAATTGGACCCATTGTTCCCACGTCGGTAGGTTCAGTTCACAAAGAAACTGGTTTTTCTTTGGTAAAAGTTTGAGTTTTATAAGTTAAAAAAAAAAAAGGTATCTGATTTGATTTGGATTAGTCGAGGTTCAATTTGATTTTATAGTGTAGAAGATTTAGACTAAAAAGAAATATTTTGAGACATTTGAATGAAAGAACTTAATAAATGTAAGATACAGTACAATGTAGAAAATAATAATGGTTTATTGAACATAGTGCAAGTCATATGTTCATGCAGATTTAGTGATGAATAGTTTAATTTAGGGTGCCGACATACCCGACCTTCTTAATTTATAATATGAGATTAGTTAATAGTGTAACTTTTTAATCCGCGCTTGAGTTGGTCTAGCTTATGATTTTAGAGTGTGTTTTTCTTTAAGATCTCAGTTCGATTCTTTCCACTTTCAATTTAGATAAACTAGTTTAGTTTCTTCAAAAAAAATAGTGTAACTTCTTTTACACATGCATATGATAACACTCTCTTATTCCTCTAAAAAACACTCTAATATTAATTTATGTTAATTTCTAATATATTTTTACAGATTGATATATTGTGTGATTTTTTGTATTCTTTGTTGTATATATAAATTAAATATTAAATTATATATATGTGGTGTTTATCCTTAAGGTCCATTGTTTTGAGATATATGTGGTGTTTATCTTTGATGTATATATTAGAGGAATGCAATATATTATATGTTAAATGTATGTTTTAAACTTTTGGCACCACTTGAAATGTCAATTTTATGCTGTGTTTTTTATTATTTCTACTAAAGTTTTTGGATCTCTACGTGTATTAATTTAATTATTTTGGGATTATCTTTTTGAATTTTTTTTACAAAATCTATACTATATATAAAGAAAATAAACTTAAAATACTTGAGTTTGAGTTGACTTTTTCATTTTATATTTTACCCTTCATTTAAACTATTTTATTTACTTTTTTATCCTTTAATAATATTATTTTAAATTTTAATTAAAAAAATAAATCCCATTAAAATATAAAATATCTCACTACAATAGAAACAATATTATCAATATTATATAGGAAGGAGATTGAGATTTTGAGCTGAATTTTTTATAATTGCAATTATACCCTTAAACAATTTTTTTTATATTAATGTTATATTGTTTGTGGTATTAAAAAAAATAAAGATTTCTATTATATTTGTTAAATTACTGTTGTTATTGAAAAAGATAAACATGATTTTTTGGGTTTGTTACAATTTAAAAGTCACAAATATTTGTAGTTATAATATTAATAAAAATCAAAATTTCATATAAAATATCATTCATAATTTACGCGCGTTAACGCAATAAAATGAGCGAAAAGACGGACATATGAGACTCCGCATTTAACCCTTAGTAATAGTATTTTTGAAAATCACGGGTAGCAAAACATGTGTAACAGTGCACTATGTACTAGTGATGGGTGATAAATCATCCACTTGGCTATAATAGTTGCTAGAATATGTTTCATACTATGGAACCATGCATGCTAGATGTTTAACTGTTAAAGAGACTTGACTAATTAGCTGCATGAATGAAGCCATGACTTGAGTGATAAATTTCATACCGTGGGACTAATATTTTCTTATGATATCATTACATTAAGGGCATCACTTCCAAATTCTATAATATATCTTGACGGGTCGTATAAATGTTTGACCATTCAATCTAGGTCTTGTCGTTACTAATTAAACATGTGGAGGGGACTACAAATGTTGCGCGGGGCTTCTATTCAACTTGTGGCATGAATTTTTTTAGACTGAATTTTATTGCATCATGTGATTTTCTCTAGACTCTAGAGTACTTTTCAAAATGTGCCATCACGTATCTATGAACAACAAATCTTTTTCTAAGCTCAAATTCAAAAGTTTGAATTAAGTAGTCAGAGCCACCAGCACATGTATTACCATTCAAATAAAATTAATATAGATAAAACAATTTGTAATCAGTTTCCATTAATACTTTAACAAACACCACTAACGAAAAATTGAAACAATCCTACAATCATTATAAATCTTGTAACTAAAACTTCTTATTTAGAGATAATGTACGCTGGATTGAAGTGAGTTCGGCAAAATTACAATGAAACTATGATTTTGTGAAGCTTTAAAGTGTGCTTTTTATCAAAATCACGGCAACTCACCGAAATTCTAACAACTTCACTCAATTCAAATATGCATGATGACACAACTCAAACTTAAACCTCCACTAGTATTACCAGAAATAATCGTTAGTTACAACTTACAACATGTTTTTATAGAAAAATGATTCTCACATGAAGTTATGTTAGCCATCTCTAACTCTTTCATGTACTATAAGAATCAATTCTTACATACAAAACTCTCATAAGAACATGTGTTGCAATATTTAACAACTAATGCAATTAATGCATAAGAATCAATTCTTACTCACAAGTTCGTTGAAGAACATGTGTTACAAAATTTAATAAGGTAGGTTCATCTCTTAAAGGGTAATATTAACTATTAAAGGGTATGTGAAACAAAGTAAGATATATTTGTGTTGGACCCACCACCTTTGACACAATGAGTCGTTATGCTATATGCCTATGCTTATAATTAAGAATCCTTGAAGGCTGGAGCCTAGTATAGAATAGAAATCCCAATTTGCTGTGATAAGTTTTAATGACATTTTTGTACCTTTGTTGTTGTATGAATGTTATAAGAGCAACGTGCTTCTGTCTGTTTAAAAATGGAAAAACAGGAAACGAATGCGCTTATTGCGGTTGGATGTTTTTAATAAAAATGTGCATGTTTCAGACTATTTATTAATACTATGTTCTTTATTTGTATAGTAAGATATTGAAATGAAAAACATATTAAAGAAAGTAAAAAATTGATTAAGAAAATGCAACTTCTAAATGTCTGTCGATTGCAACTTCTATTTACTCTTACCAAGCACAAGTATAATAATAGTAATAGGAAAGTTATCATATAATTTATATAAAAATAAGAATGTATTTATTTTGCCTCTTAAATGAATCTATCCAACTCGACTCTAATTAATCACATGGGTTCTTTTTTTCTTTCTTATTACATGAGAAAAGGAAGGAAAAAAATTACTCCGAGATAATTCACAAAGGAGATACCTAAAGCATCGGTCTCAAAAAGGTCCTGGAGGAGGATTATAAATTTGAACAAGTGGCTCGGTACTATTGGTGCCAAACTTTGCAAAGAAATCCGCATAAACATTACCTTCCCTAAGAACATGATGAAGAAAAATCCTTCAATCCATATCCAGAAAGACTTTTATACGCTCTAACAAATTAGAATAATGGTGTGAGTAATGAATCTCACTTTTCACTAACTAAACCTGGTGCAAAGAGTCAGAGTAACAGACAAGAGATATGAATCCTGCTTCCCAACATAGTTTGATACCCACACACAACGCCTGAATCTCAGCATGAAGGATATTAAACCAACCAACACTCCTAAAGCCAGCCAAACCTAGATTTGTTAGTGCACTCTCGTCTATATTAAGGATCCCTGTGTCATGATTACCTCGTTACCAAGAGGCCTCTCGACAAGGTTTAAGAGCATTTTGCTCCCTAATATTACCATAAGCAGTTTTAGCCACTTGAAGTTGAGATAAAATAGTTACATTAACATAATTTGTAATAGCTTAAAAAATGAACTTATTTCATAAGCACCAAATATTCTACATAACTAATGTACTAAGAGGACCAAACCTCGAGCAAAGGTTATGAAACAAAAGTGGAGCATTGGTAGTTCTCAATTTCTCATTCATAAACATTGATCACGTTATCAACACCGCAAACATTCCAAACCTCTAAAGCTCTTAGGGAGGTGATCAAACAATGATAAATTGACTCCTTCTCATTCTCACAAAAAGGACAAGCAAATGAGACTTAAATGCCTCTATGTCACAAGAAATTTCTCGTAGCTAGAGAGTTATGGAAAACTTGCCATATGAAGAATTGAACATCAGCTACAACCTGCAACTTCCAAATCCAATTTCAACCTATTCTCTGAATATCTGGGAACTTATTTGCTAGAAGCCACTTATAACCACTCTTAGTTGAATAAATTCCATTAAAGTCACACTTCGAAATCCTGACATCACTAAAGTGAAAGAGAAGGACATATGCAATGTCACTTCTACATAGCAAGCAACAGCTCCCTACAGATGTATCTCACGCGTTAACAACAAAGGCAAATTGAACGTCCAGAACGTTCTGGATGTACAAAAGGAACATTCTGGTTGAAGTGAAGAAGAAAAGTGAAATCAAATGAAGCTTAGGACAGCTGTAAAAAACGTGTCCAACAACTCTACTTTCACTCTTGATCACCAAGTCGCTTCCCATCTATAAATACAAGAGGCTTTGAAGGTTAAATGCAAGAGTTTTGAAAGCAAACATTCTCTCAAGTGAAAATCATCATACAAAAGCTCTTCACAAACAAATTCCAAAGCTCTCTATCTTTTGGATCATACTCATTCGAGTTTTTTTAGTAAAATCTCAAACATGTGTTGAGAATTTTATTTGATCCAAATCCATCATTATCATACTAAGTGTATTGTGTTCTCAAGTTTATTCGTAACAATAGTTTGAGAAAGAATTGTAACAACCTTTCTTGTGCAAAAGCAAAGAATTGTAGAAGCTTGTTGAGGTTGATAATACATGGTGTAACAGACTGATCTGGTGTGATCAAGAATTTCTAGTGCTAGTCAGAAGTTTCTGTTAGCAAGATACTATAGTGGATAATCTCACGCGATGTGTGGGGACTGGAAGTAGCCGGGTTTGGTGAATCAGGATAAATCTCCTGTGTTTTTCTCTCATCCATTTCTCTATTATTTCCGTTACACAAACTACACACTATCACAATCATAATAATATATATTAATCTCTCCAGAATATTCTTGTCCTAATTAATTACAATCAAATTAATCTAGAGTTCTCTGGTCCTAAATTAATCATTTATATTGTCTTATTAATTCATACAACTGCATCTAGAACATTCTGGTCTAAGATAAAACAACTGCTTAAATTAAACTCACGTTTAAAATCAACATATAATATTGTTTTATCATTCTGCTTTTATATTAATCATTATCCAGAAGATTTTGGTCCTTGCGTTATAATTCAATATTGTTTTATCATTCTGTTTTTATATTAATCATTCTCCATAACATTCTGGTCCTTGCTTTATAGTTCAATATCATTTTACTTATTCTGCTTATATATATATATATTAATCATTCTCCAGAACATTGTGGTCCTTATTAAAGCAACTTAAATATTTGAATTATATTTAATTCAGAACATTCTGGTCAAGATAAAATAAACATTTTTATCTAAAATCCATAATCTTATTATACTAACATTTACCAAGATTTTTCTTGAGTATACAAACTTGTTTAGTTTTCAGGAATAATTTTAAAAGAGTCACAATTTAAACCCCTCTTTCTTGCGATGTTTATTGCTACTTCAATTGGTATCAGAGCCCGGTCTCTGATAAAGTCAAGCACTTAACACGTGCTAAAGGAAAAGATTCAGGAAGGAGCAATGTCAAGAGAAAAGTACATACCAGAAGGTTTGTCCTATACAAGACCTCCATTTTTCGATGGAAAAAACTACTACTTCTGGAAAGAAAAAATGGAACTATTCCTAAAATCTCAACATATAGACATGAGAAAAGTTGTCACTGAAGGAAACCATGTACCAAAAACCACTGATGTTGTTACAGCAGTAGTGACCAAACCTGATGCCTCTTGGACTGATGAAGATAAAAAGAAGGTACTCCTAAATTCTAAAGCTCAACTCTTTCTATCATGTGCACTAAGCATGGAAGAAAGTGAAAGAGTAGATGAATGCGATACAACAAAAAGTGTGTGGGATATATTAAAAATTCATCATGAAGGAACAAGCCATGTAAAAGAAACAAGAATAGATATTGGCGTAAGAAAATTTGAAATCTTCGAAATGAGTGAAGAGGAAAACATTGATGAAATGTATCCAGATTTACATCTATAGTAAATGAATTAAGACCTCTAGAAAAAATATACTCCACTCATGATAGAATTAGAAAAATACTAAGATGTCTCCCAAGTTCATGGAGACCTATGGTTACAACAATCACTCAAGCAAAAGACTTAAATGTCTTGTCATTAGAAGATCTCATTGGATCACTAAGAGCTCATGAAGTCATACTTCAAGGAGACAAACCAATGAAAAAGGGAAAAATGATTACTCTCAAAGCATCTCAAGATACCCAAAATGATCAAGATGAAGCATCTTCACAATAAGAGGAAATCAAAGAAGATAAAGAAGAACAAATTGTCCAAGGAAGTAGAAGATGAACTAGCCCTCATCTCAAAGAAAATTCAAAGGATGATGAGAAGAAGAGATCAAATAAAAAGATACGTTTCAAATAGAAGAGACAATTCAAAAAATGAAACAGACAAAAGTCAGGTAACATGTTTCGGATGCAACAAGCAGGGACATTACAAAAACGAATGTCCGCTAAACAAAAAAAATCAAAAGAAACCTCCCTACAAAAAATCATTAATTTCATGGGATGACTAAGAAACAGAAGCAAATTTGTGCCTAATGGCAAACACAGACAACGAAGAAGTATTTCTATTCGACAAAACCACCTTATATAAAGAATTAGAAAATAAATTTGATAATCTTTTATTTCATTCTAATTTTCTTACAAATAAGTGTTATTCTTTACAAAAGGAAATCATTGAATTAAAAGAAGAAAAAGAAAAACTTCAAACCTTGAATAACAATCAAAAGAAAACTATTCAAAGTTTGCAAGACTCATATTTTCAAGCAACTGAAAAAATAAAGGATTTTAGCAAAAATAAATTTCCAGAAACCTCTAAAGTTACTGAGAATATTATGCTAAAAACTGAAGTCAAAGAACTAAGAAATGATCTCACTTGCTTTATAAATCAACTGAAACATTTCAAAACATTATGGGTTCTCAAATTAGAATGTTTGATAAAGCTGGTTTAGGTGTTGATATCTCCAAAAATCAAAAAATTTATGAAAATTTCTTTATACCTGAAAAGAACAAAATGAAGTGTTCATTTTGTAACAAAGATGGACATCTTGAAGCTTTTTGCTTCCATAAGAAAAGATTAACACTAGCTAAACTAGAACATTCTCTGAAACCAGAACATTCTTTTCAAAACCAAGAACGCTCCCTCCAAACAAAAATGAAGGAATGCTTATATTGCAAAAGAATTGGTCATTTGGAAATAAATTGTTGTCTCAAGATTAAGCATCTTGAGCTTAAGAACACTAACATAGAAGGACCCACAAAATCATGGGTACCTAAGGCACCAATAACTCAAAATGTAGAAATCTTCTCAAAATGCAAAGAAAAAGCCATGGTATTTAGACAGTGGCTGTTCAAGACACATGACAGGAGATAAGCAGTGTTTCATCTCCTTCATGAAAAAGGAAGGAGGACTAGTGACCTTTGCAAATAATGACAAAGGACAAATCAAAGGTAAATGTATTATTGGTAAGAATAACTCTGCTAAGATATAGGATGTTCAATATGTTGAAGGTTTAAAACACAATCTACTTAGCATAAGCCAATTATGCGATAGTGGTTATGAGGTTATCTTTAAACCCAACATATGTGAAGTAAGACAAGTATCCTCAGGACAAATCTTTTTCTTTGGCTCTAGAAAAAAAACCTCTATGTTTTATACTTAGATGACATCCCAGCCAAATCATGTTTTATGTCTATTGAAAAAGATAAATGGATTTGGCACAAAAGAGCTGGTCATGTAAGTATGAAAACTATTTCAAAACTTTCACAATTTGATCTAGTTAGAGGACTTCCTAAAATAAATTTTGAAAAAAGATAAAATATGCGAAGCATGTACAAGTGGGAAACAAGTCAAAAGTAGTTTCAAATCAAAAGATGTTGTTTCTACTCAAAGACCTCTCGAACTTCTTCACATAGATTTATTTGGACCAGTCAGAACCACAAGTCTTGGTGGAAAACAATATGGGTTTGTTATAGTAGATGATTTTTCTAGATATACATGAGTTTTATTTTTAAAACATAAAGACGAAGTTTTTGAAGCATTTCAAAACTTTTGTAAACTTGTTCAAAATGAAAAGATTTCAAACACCATCTCTGTAAGAAGTGACCATGGAGGAGAATTTGAAAATCTATCCTTCAAAACCTTCTTTGATGAAAAAGGAATTTATCATAATTTCACATGTGCAAGAACTCCTCAACAAAATGGAGTCGTTGAAAGAAAAAACCAAACTCTACAAGAAATGGCAAGAACAATGTTAAATAAATCCAATGTTGAAAAATATTTTTGGACTGAAGCTATTAACACATCTTGCTATATTATAAACCGTGTTTCAATTAGAAAAATTCTGAATAAAACTCCATATGAACTCTGGAAAGATAGGAAACCTAACATATCATATTTCCATATTTTTGGTTGTTTTTGCTATATTTTAAATGATAAAGAAAATCTAGGAAAATTTGATTCAAAATCAGACAAAGGGATATTCTTGGGATATGCAACTAATTCCAAAGGATATAGGATCTTTAATCTGAAAAATTAAACCATGGAAATAAGCATGCATATTATCTTTGATGAATTTGATGATCTCGTCACTAACAAAGAAGATGATGAGGAAATATTGAAAAATCAAGATCAAGCAAGTAATGAAAATCACAATCAAGCATCATCCTCACAAACTCCTCCAAAAAGTTGGAAAATTGTTGGTGATCATCCTCCCGAACAAATCATTGGAAATACATTTGATGGGATTCGAACAAGACTATCATTTAAAGATAATGATAACAACATGACAATGATCTCACATATCGAACCAAAAAATATACAAGAAGCAATATGTGAAGAATCATGGGTAATAGCCATGAAAGAAGAACTATCTCAATTTGAGAAGAATGAAGTATGGAATCTCGTTCCTAAACCTCAAAATCAATCTATCATTGGAACAAGATGGGTATTTAGAAATAAATTAGACGAAGAAGGAAAAGTTATCAGAAATAAAGCTAGACTCGTAGCACAAGGATATAGTCAACAAGAAGGTATTGATTACGATGAAACTTTTTTCCCGGTAGCAAGGTTAGAAGCAATTTGAATTCTTCTTGCATATGCATCTCATAAAAATATTAAGTTATTTCAAATGGATGTCAAAAGTGCTTTTTTAAATGGATTCTTAAATGAGGAAGTTTATGTTCATCAACCTCCTGGTTTTGAAAACAAAAATAAACCTAATCATGTGTTTAAACCCACAAAAGCATTATATGGTCTTAAACAAGCTCCTCATGCTTGGTATGAAAGATTAACTACATTCTTAATCGAAAATAATTTTTATAGAGAAAAATAGACACAACTCTTTTTAGAAAAGATGACAAAACAAATTTTTTGATTGTCCAGATCTATGTTGATGACATCATATTTGGATCAACAAATGAAAAAATGTGTTATGATTTTTCTAGTCTCATGCAAAGTGAATTTGAAATGAGTATGATGAGTAAATTAAGATTCTTTCTTGGTTTGCAAATCAAGCAAGAAATAAATGGAATTTTTATTTGTCAAGAAAAATATATCAAAGATCTTCTCAAAAAATATAAAATGAATGAAGCCAAAATAATGGTGACTCACATGCATCCATCTTCAAATTTAGATACAGATGAAAACGGAAAAACTATTTCTGAAAAAGAATGCAGAGGAATGATTGGATCTCTGTTGTACTTAACTGCCAGTAGACTAGATATTGTTTTTGCAGTTGGTTTATGTGCACGTTTTCAAACTTCTCCAAGAGAATCTCATTTAACTGCTGTAAAAAGGATTTTTAGATATCTAGTAGGTACTACTGATCTTGGCCTTTGGTATAGCAAAGATTCTTGTTTTGATCTTATAACATATTGTGATGCTGACTATGCTAGAGACAAAATCGAAAGAAAAAGTACAAGCGGAGCATGTCAGTTTCTTGGAAATGCACTTATAAGTTGGTCATGTAGAAAGCAAAACACTATTGCTCTGTCAACTACAAAGCAGAATATGTGTCAGCAGCCAACTGTTGCTCTCAAGTTCTCTGGATTAAAAATCAACTTGAGGATTTCTCAATAAGGTACACAAATATTCCAGTATTTTGTGACAATACAAGTGCAATAAATTTATCAGAAAAACCTCATTCAACATTCAAGATCAAAACATATTGAAATTAAACATCATTTTATTAGAGATCATGTTAATAAAAAGGAACTTGAATTAATTTTTGTTGACACTGAAAATCAATTAGCAGATATCTTTACTAAACCTTTGGTTGAGGATCGTTTTAATTTCGTTAAAAAAAATTACATATTATCCAAAATCCTTGCAAAAGGATAAAATGGGAGGAATTATTTTTACTACCAGAATGTTCTGGAAACATTCTCACAATTAATCCTCTCCTAACCAAACTTGATGTACACGCCTAAGGGTGTTCTTTCAAGTTTCTTTCTAAACAAAAAAATCAGTAAACATTTACTGGTTCCAAGAAATTTTTTTACAACTAATAAATGCTTATGTTTTTACCATCATTAAAACCACCATTGTCAAATCCTACTTTTCTCTTTCCTCTTCCAAAATTGGTTTTCTCTTCTCCCTAAAACCATTTTTTTTAAAAACTTCTCTTAACCTTCTTAAACCAAACTTTTCATCTTCCTACTCATCATCCTACTCCTCTGATCTCACCACTGTCCTCCACCACAAATGGCCAGAACAAAAGGCGCCAGATCAAAGCCACCGCCACCCTCTCCATATCCACCACGTTCTTTCTCCGCCATCACCACCACCAAAAGAACTCAACTCACCAACTCCATCACCACCGTCTTCCTTCACCCTGTCACCAAAAGCGAAGGAACCTACGCCATTTCAAACTCCACCAGAATCACCATCTAAAGTTCCAGAAACATCACCCATGCAAAACCTCAACTTACCCCTTCAAACTTCTCCAGAAAAATCCAGTTTTTCTTCATCAAAACAATCTCAGAATCAAAACATTGAGGAAGATCAAATTGAACCAGATTTTGATCCATCCTACTACCATCCTCTAGCCATGGTTGACTACACTGGCTCTCATGTTTCTCCCTCTTCAAAATTTGAAACCGCTTTTTCTCCCCCAAACCCTAAACTAACCTTTTCTCTTCCAAAACAAACCCTCTCTCATTCAGAAAAAACAAAATCTAAGAAGACCAAATCTACTCCAAACATACGAATTCGTCGTTCCCAAAGAGTTATTGCAGGGATTGGTATAAGAAAAACTAGAAGTATTGACAACACTATCCATCAAATTTCAAATTCAAAAGATGAACCAAAAACTCCACCAACAACCGCTAACCAAACTCATCCTTTGTCTCAATCCAAAACTGCTTCTAAGAAACCTACTCCACAAAAAGTTGAATCAAAACAACCCCCTACCAAAAAGGAAAAGGGAAAAGAGAAGACTCTTGCTCAACCAAAACGTTCTCCTATCAAAAATTCCCCTTCAAAAACTCCAAAACCTTCTTCTAACAAACTGTTTGTATCCAAACAAAAAAGGATCCCTCTTTATGATAAAGGTCTTAAGAAGGAATTTGAAGAAAAATGGTCTACAAGACCAATATGGATAGGAAGATTCTTTGACTTTGCAAAACTAGAAAAAGAGAAAATTGTTCTGAAAGAATTTTCTGATGCTCTTGGATGGACAAAATTTTTGGAAATAAGGGAAAGACACTATCCAAAAGTCATCCAAGCTTTTTACTTCCGGTCAGAAGTTTTTCCAAAAAAAAAAAGTTTGATTGTGTCAAAAATCAAAGATGTCGAAATACATCTTACTCCTAAGGTAATCTCTGGTCTTTTTTATCTCTCTCTAGATGGTCCCTCTGTGTTTGGAGAATCATGGTACAAAGACCTAGAAGTTGATTTTGAAAATGTGCGTCAAGCTCTGTTTTTACCAAATACCCAAATTCTGTGTTCTGCCAATCTTAAACAAACACCCAAAATGCTCAATGCAATGAGTCAGCATAGGCGTCTACCCAAAAATGGAAATTTTCAACAAGTCAATGATAATGACTTGCTTCTCATTTATCATCTGTTCATGAAAGAAAAATTAAAACTACCATATATCATCATTCAAAACATGATATCCATTGCTTTGTCCTCCAACAAAAAATTCAACCTTCCGTATGGCATGGCCTTGACAAAAATCCTTCACAAATTCAAGGTCTCTCTTGAAGGTGAGGAATCAAGCTTTGAGTTTTCAAAGTTCACTCCAAAAAATGTGAGTCACATGAAAGCCGAGCATACTGTTACAGGACCAGTTCCACCAACTCATATGAGAAAAAAAGGTGATTACCCCTTAGTTCCTCTGAAACCATCCCCTCCAGAACGTTCTTCTGTGCTAGAGGAGGATCAAGCTCTGCTTGAAAATTTTGGAAACAATCCAATCCTTTCAACTGTCCAAGCATCTCATGTTCTACAAAGCTTCACCTCTAAACCAACCACAACTACAAGGGTAACAAAACCTTCACATCTCTCCACCCAAAACTAACTACTATGCTCTTTTTCAACCAGATTTTGTAGATGATTTTTTTGTCTCACAACCTCACTTTGAGTCTTTCATTCAAATGGAATCCTTTAAATCACTTCAAACCAATCCTAATCTGGATTCTACTACTTGCCCATCTAATCCTTCTCGTTTTGCTTCATCCATGGCACAAAGAATTGTCCAAAGTTATGAGCGACCTTCAAAAAGGTCAAGGGTCGAGAGACAAGTGAGTAAAACCCGTAATGATTTGCCCAGATTATTTGAAGGGAACAATGCAATCATGCATCATCTGTCCTATAAAACTCCTGAGCTTCAGATTCAAAGGAAATGGATGTCTGAAGTCTTAAGCCTTAAATTTGATGTTCCTCCACCGGAACCAAACCTCTTTCCAATTCCAATGTATACCATGCATGTGCCTACAATTTCATCTTCATCTGATGCTTCTTCCCCAACTCTGCCTCCAACTACCGCTCCTGCCCCTTTTTCGACGACAAAAGGGAGATGATTTAAGGGGATACGACTTAGGGGGACGAAGGAAGATCATAGGATCAAAGGAAGGATAGTGTGTTGCTGTTGCTGCTTATTATGCTATTATATTTTAATTATGTCTTTATAACTTTTTTGCGATTATCTTTTGATCATGTTATTTAAAGGTTCAATACTGCTGCTAGTATTTGTCAAATCATGCCTATCGCATTTCTTTATGTTTGAAATACTAGGATTGGAACCTTGTAATGATATCCATGTGTTTTATCTTAATGAATGATTATTTATGTTTTAATCTCAATTTACATATGAATCTTGAATTGAGGGGGAGTTAATTGATAAATTTTTTCAATCTCTAAACAAAACAAAATTCTTGTGTTATTCTCAAACAACATATAACTATTGAATGCTAAAATTGAGGGGGAGTTTTCCACAAAAATTTCAAAACTCAAAATCAAAATCAAAATCAAAATAAATTATAAATGTTTGTCATCATCAAAAATGGGGAGATTGTTGAGACAAAATCCTTATTTGATGTTTTAAAGACTACAAACATGTTAAATTTATTTCATCTCTTTGTCTACTAATTTGTTTTGTGAGAATTGTTTCATGAGAACGTTCTGAGAACATTCTGGATTCACAAAGCAAATAAAATAGTTACATCAAAACAACAAGTCAGCAAAAAGGAAAGCATGGAAAAATAATTGATGTTGTCTTAGGCCTTAAAAAGATTTCGACCCATTTGGAGCAAAGCCCTTTAAATGGAAAATATCTCATGAATGGATATAAGCACATGTGTGTTAAAATCATGACATCACTAAAGTGAAAGAGAAGGACATATGCAATGTCACTTATACATAGCAAGCAACAACTCACTACAGCCGTATCTCACGCGTTAAAACAACAAAGGCAAGCTGAACGTCCAGAATGTTCTGGATGTACAAAAGGAACATTCTGGTTGAAGTGAGAAGAAAAGTGAAATCAAATGAAGGTTAGGACAGTTGTAAAAAAACGTGTCCAACAGCTCTACTTTCACTCTTGATCACCAAGTCACTCCCCATCTATAAATACAAGAGGCTTTGAAGGTTAAATGCAAGAGTTTTGAAAGCAAACATTCTCTCAAGTGAAAATCATCATACAAAAGCTCTTCACAAACAAATTCCAAAGCTTTCTCTTTATCTTTTGGATCATACTCATTCGAGTTTTTTTAGTAAAATCTCAAACATGTGTTGAGAATTTTTTTTTGATCCAAATCCGTCATTATCATACAAAGTGTATTGTGTTCTCAAGTCTATTCATAACAATAGTTTGAGAAAGAATTGTAACAACCTTTTTTGTGCGAAAGCAAAGAATTGTAGAAGCCTGCTGAGGTTGATAATACAGGGTGTAACAGACTGATATGGTGTGATCAAGAATTTATAGTGCTCGTCAGAAGTTTCTGTTAGGAGGATACTGTAGTGGATAATCTCACACGAGGTGTGGGGACTGAAAGTAGCCGGGTTTGGTGAACCAGGATAAATCTTCTGTGTTTTTCTCTCTTCCCTTTCTCTATTATTTTTGTTACACAAAGTACACACACTATCACAATCATAATAATATATATTAATCTCTCCAGAATATTATGGTCCTAATTAATTACAACCAAATTAATCCAGAGTTCTCTGATCCTAATTTAATCATTTATATTGTCTTATTAATTCATACAACTGCATCCAGAACATTCTGGTTCAAGATAAAACAACTGCTTAAATTAAACTCACGTTTAAAATCAACATATAATATTGTTTTATCATTCTGCTTTTATATTAATCATTCTCCAGAACATTATGGTCCTTGCGTTATAATTCAATATTGTTTTATCATTCTGTTTTTATATTAATCATTCTCCAGAACATTCTGGTCCTTGCTTTATAGTTCAATATCATTTTACTCATTCTGCTTATATATATTAATCATTCTCCAGAATATTCTGGTCCTTATTAAAGCAACTTAAATATTTGAATTATATTTAATCCAGAACATTCTAGTCAAGATAAAATAAACATTTTTATCTAAAATCCATAATCTTATTATACTAACATTTACCAAGAATTTTCTTGAGTATACAAACTTGTTTAGTTTTCAGGAATAATTTTAAAAGGGTCACAATTCAAAACCCCCCTTTCTTGCGACGTTTATTGCTACTTCACTTCCAACTTACCATTCACATCACATTATCCTTTGCTCCATTTCAAATCAAATTCCTCATAGTTTTGTCCAACATATCACAAATATGTTGCGGGAACCAATTGATTTACATATGGTATGAAGGGCGAAAAGTGAGGACTGAATTAGCTAAAGTGACTTCAAGCTCGTTCAAATGTTTTCCTTTTCAAGAGGCCAATATATACATCATTTTATCATAAACCCCCAAGAAATCATCTCTAGTAGTTCGACCATAGTGCAACTTGAACACTAAATACTTCTCAAGCCTATACATAAACTTAATCTGAGTGATATTCTCCGGCTCTCTTTGATGTCTTGGTTGACACCTTTGGAAGCATAAGCTTTGGATTGAGCCAAACTAATTTTCAAACCTAAAAAAGAGCAAAAATTATTTAAAAGGTTGTGGTTGTGGATAAATTGTGTCTGTGAAGGTTTGACTTTGGCAAAAAGGAGTACATCGTCGACAAAGAAGAGATGAGATATTCTTGGTCCCTCCTTGGTAATATGTAGATGATTACAATGACCATCAACAACTGCCTTGTTAATCACATTACCCAATCTCTCCATACATAGAACAAAAAGGTACAAGGAAAGTGGGTCTTCTCAGTTTTGCTTCCATTCCACAAAAGAGAAACTGAGGTAGAAGTAATACAACTTATGATAGATGAGATTTGTAGGGAAACAAAAATACTCCAAAGTGGCATGTAAAAACTTCCAATCCACTCGATCGTTTGTCTTTTCAAGATCTAAATTATAAATCACGTCACCATTTTTTTCTTTTACTTATGCATGTGGTGAATGAACTTCTGAAGAATAATTGCATTATACCTAGTTCCCCTTCCTGGGATAAAGATGTTGAAGACAAAATCCTTATGTTTTAAAGATTAAAAACATTTTATATACTAATGGGTTTTGTGAGAAATGTTTCCTCGAGAATGATCTGGATACAAAGACAAGAAATTCTGGTCATACAAAGTGAAGGGAACATTCTCATCAAACTAAAAGAGCAAAAAGACAAGAATGAGCTTTTTGTTACATTCAAGATTTGCATCATTAAGATCAAACATCAATACATTCCTTATGTCTCACCAAAAGAAGATATAAAAAACCTATGACACAATGACATAAACGAAAGGTATCAAATATGTCACGGCAAGACATTTGCATTAAAAAGAAGATTCATCATTAAAGGGTTGAAGAATTTTGATCCTTAAAAGGAAAAAAAAAATCCATTTCAAGTTACACGTGTAGAACATTCTAGTCATCAACAAGAACGTTCTGGTTATAATACAAAGAAATACAAGTGACATCATCAATGACAACTCGTATGACATCAACACATCACATCAAAAGCCACTAGATCACAATTTCAAACCACTACACACGTTTTGCTTCAAAACTGGCTGGAACACAAGAACATTCTGGTTAATGGAAAAGAACGTTTTGGATCTAACATAATATACAATTCAAACATTCTTTCTCTCTAAGCAACCAAGGGGAGCGTATGCCACATGGAAAAACGTTCTAAACAACTCTTTTTCTGAGCTGATCATAAAAACTTCTCATCTTCTATAAATAGAGGAAGACATGGATGATCAAGGCAAGAGTTTGAACACAAAGAACATTCTTACATAAGTGAAATCTTCACTACACACAAACTCTTCAAAAACAACAAACTTCAGGTCCCTCACTATATCTTTGGATCATAATCATTTGAGTTTGTTCATCACAATCTCAAACATGTGTTGAGAAGAAACCTTGATCCAAAACAATCTAATCACAATCATCATATCTTGATCTCTAGTCTATTTGTAATAGTAGTTTGAGAAGAAAAGTACTACCCTTTCTTGTGCAAAAGCAATAGAATTGTAAAGTCTGTTGAGGTTGATAATATAGAGTGTAAGAAATTGATCTAGTGTGATCAAGAACAAATAGTGCTGCTCAGAATGTTCTGGTGGCAGAAAACTATAATGGACAATCTCACACGATGTCTGAGGACTGGACTAGCACACGTTGGATGAACCATGATAACTCTCTTGTGTGATTCTCTTATCCGTATCTTTCATTATTTGTCTTAAATACAAATCACACATTATCACATTCATAACATTAGTATTACTCTATCCATGACGTTTTGGTCCTTAGTAAATCATTAGTATTTCATTATCCAGAACAATCTATTCCTAATTAAATACATAACATTTATCCAAAACATTATGGTCCATGGTAAACCAATTGTTTAATATTTATTAATATATTACCCACAACATTTTGGTCCTTGGTGAACCAATTGCTTAAATATTTATTAATATATATTATCCAGAGCATTATGGTCTTAAATTGTCTAACATTTACCAAAAATTTTCTTAGGTATATTAGTTTGTAAGTTTCAGGATTAAAATTTTAAAAGGTAACAATGCAAACCCATTTTCATGTGACGTTCATTGCTACTTCAAAAGCTACTCTGAAGAGAACTCACAATCTCATTAAGCATAGGTCGCATGCGGGACACCAAAACCTTAGACACAAGTTTATAATTAACGCTGCAGAGGCTAATGGCTCAGAATTATGTGAAACTGTTAGGGTTATACACTTCAGGAATGAACACCATAAGAGTTTCATCAAAGTGAGGATCAATGTACCCTCTAGCAAATGCATTTTTAACAAATTGACACACACGCAGGGTCTAATATTAGACAAAAAGTATATTTTCATAAAAGAAATACAATAATATAATTTAAACATCATAACTAAAATATAATGTTCTCCTTCATTCGTCCAAATATCATGTGATACTCAAGTATAGAGTAGTTATTGTAAGGACACATCATTTAGATACAAACACAAAATCCACATCGTTTAAATTTTTTTAAAAAATATATTATTTAATTGTTTTTTTCTACTTTTTTCTTTTTTGTGTATGTCTAGAATATGTCCATGTTGTGTCTACACAAAAATTATTTCTAAAGTATAATGAAAATTGCAGCAAGATCATGTGCAATCTCTCTTATTTCTTCAACAAAATTTCAATTGCGAGATTAACCCAATAACGGAGAAATTATCATAATTTGGCTTTCATGCATTTGGGTGGTATGGAAAGAGTGCAGCAACATGATTTTTAATAATAAGGCAGCGACTATTTCTGATATGGTGGATAGAGTTAAGCTTCTCTCCTTTTGGTGATTGAAGGCAAAAATGTGAATTTTGTCTATAGTTATCATTGTTTGTGACTTAATCCTTTGGTTTGTTTAGGCATCATTATGTAATTTTTGTTGTTTAAGGCTTTTGTGCCTTTCTTTGTAGTATGTTGTAAACTCTTTTTGCTTTCTGTTCTAGCACTCTTTATGCTAGCTAGGAAGTATGTTTTGGTTATATATAAGTTTCATTTTGACTTGTTAAAAAAAACTGAAAAATTAACACTAAAAAAGTTGAATTACTTAACGAAACCAAATAAAACTGCTCTCTAACTTTGGTATTTCTGACGCATATATATATAGCAACAAATTAGAGAGAAAAATGATTTTTTTACTCTAATTTCCTTTAATAATATAGGGTATGATTACATTCTACAGATATTTTCAGTTTTCATTTTCTAAAAACCGTTTTCATTTTAAATTGATAATAAAAGATAAAAGACTCGGTGAACAATTGCATGAATATTGAACACTAGTTAGGAAAAATGCATTTTTTGAACAAAAAAAAAACAATTTTTTGACATTTTTAAAAGTTATGAAAATAGTAAACCTACTTTCAAAAACTGAAAAAAGAAAATGACGAGCAAAATATTAAATTTATATCCTTATATTTTATTATTTGAAATAAAAGTCAACATAGAAAACATCCATGGTAGGTAATTATACCCTTAACTTTTTCGACTAACAATTGAATATTGACCACGGGATCCTTAAAAGAAAATTTGAATATTGAAGGGAGAGAATATACATCCTCCGGACATTATTATATGCAAAAATTTATATCTTAGATTCGTTTAATTAATGTTATATATGATCTTTATTATAGACCACATACATCATTTAATGAAAAAATTTAAAATGTTGATTTTTGCTTATAATAGTGACCGAATGGTGCAGTGGATGGAGAAATCCTACGAAGCCCCTTATAACTAGTGTTGTTAAAACTGGACCGTTTAGTTTAAACGGGAAACAACTAGTTTATCGGTTGGTCCAACCATAATCTATTTTCAGTCGGCTAACTGAATTGAATCGGGCAGAACAACAGTTGGTTCAACTGGATTGATTTTTTGTTTACTTTTTCAATTTTGTAGATACTTATTTTATTTATATATTTAGTAGTCATCGGTCCAACCATAACTCATTGAATGAAACTAAGGGTGTTCAAAATCGAACCAACCCAATAGAAAAACAGTAAATTGAACCAACTCAAACCAAAATCACAAAAAATCGCATTTGATTCAGATGTATTTGAATCATTTTCTTATTCAATCGTATGGTTTAGTTCGGTTTGTGGTTTTTATTTTACCAACCAACCAATCCGCAACATAAAAAAAACACTAAACATCGACCAATACTCATAGAAGCTCAATGAAAACTTTTATAAAATGATATATTTTTTCTCTTGATAAGTTTCTTCTTTGTTTTATATTTCAAAATTGTATGTATGTGTTACTTGAACTTTTAGAGAATGATAAAGTGTGAGTCTTTTGCATTTCTTACGGAATATGATTACTTTTTGTCCACGTTTTTAATTTAGTCTATGTTGTTGGAAACATTGTTGGATGAAAATGAAATTATAATGTTGGATGAAATTTAAAACATTGTTGAAAACATTGCTCGAAATATGTTGTGTTTTACCTTTTTCACTTTATTTTAATGTTAGAACAAAAAAATTGTATTGTCTAAAAAAACTGCACAGATTCAACCCAAACCATATTGGTTTGGTTTAGTTCAAATTTTATTTTAAAAGTCATCCAAACCAAATCAAACTACATACTTTTTATCTTGCAATTTAGATGATTTGTAACATAAAAAACGAATCAACCCGCATCGTGAACCCCTAAATGAAACAATTGAAGCATGATATGGAGGTTTCACCGTTTGTATCTCCAAGCTAATTTTTAAAACGTTGTTCGCAACTTACAGCATATGTCAACATATATAGTTATAATTAGTTGTTCGTATAGAAATTGAATTCTGGTAAAATTTGTAAGAAGAAAGTAAGAAAATTTATTAAGCTAGACTAGACATATTTCATTTTGTACTTTGAAGATATGCTTCCATGTGTGTGCTCTGAATAACATCACTGCCATCACGTGAACACCTGACCAAAGCTTTCCTCCCCACCATATAGTACTCTTATTCTTTTCTATTTTTCCTAAACTCTTTCCTTACATTGGGGTGACAAAAAAACTGTACACAAATTAAAATTTGGACCAACAAATTGCAAAAAAGAAAAAAATAACATTATACGTTTAGTTTGTTACCTTCGGTACATAAAATTTATTACAATGTTTGACCATTAGAGCTTGTGCTTAATAGTGCAGACAAAAGGGGCATTTATTAGGACTTTGTTTGGTATATCTCCATCTGCATCTCCATGTGCTTGCAAAAGCATTTTGAATATTGTAGCAGACGTATCAACCATAGGTCATACCATACCATTTTCATTTTAGCTTATTAAAAAAGTAGCATTTTTTTTAACCTTCGATTCCTAAAGAATGAGACCTACTAATCCGAATTTGACTGCGAGATAAGTAAAGCGTGATAAAAATTGTTTCACTTAAGAATCGAACTCAGATTTTTCTAAACAATTTATCTTTTGACAGAGTTATTAACCACTTGAGTTCAATTGTTTAATTAAAATAACATTTTCATTTTTAATACACCATAGACTAGTGTGTGTTTGGTTCCATTTTGGAGGAGGCAAAATTAATTCCAAAAGTGTAGAAATGTTGATTTTGACATGTTTTGATGTGGTTCATTGAACTTATTTTTGTTTTCAAAATTAATTCTAATTTAAAGCTATATTTTGGAGCTTTTGCATTTAAAATTATTGTGCAACACATTTTTATTTGAAAATATCTAAACATAAATCACGGGTTCAAACCTGAATGTGTAACGAGTAGCCATAATAGTTTCTTAATGTATCAAAATTTTAAAATTGTCCCGGATTGTACACTATGTTTGTTAAAATAGTCTCAGACGTTAAAATGATCTGTTAATACTCTCATATCAATCTCTCAATATACTTATTTTTTGCCATGTCAGTCTCTATAAGTATTTACTTATTGTCATATTAGTCCCTATAAAAAAGAGTTATTGTTAGTATTGAGGAACTATTTTAACATTAGAGACTATTTTGATTAACGAAGTGGACACTTATGAATTATTTTAGAATTTTGATACATTGAAGGACTATTGTGGCTACTCGTTACACATTCAGAGATGAAAATGATTATTTACCCCACAAATCACCTTACATTTAATTATTATTTTAATCAGAAAAAAGTGTGCATAGACAACAAAGCAAGACATCATCACAACTATACATATCAACCGCAAACTTTACATTTAAATCGCTCTTATCTAAAATCAATTACATAATCATTTAATTCAAAAATGATTTTTGACACCTCAAAACCAAACACACACACATGAAGTAATCCATCAATTTTGCTGATAATAAATCTTCATCAAAGAACCTAACCGACTACATGTATTTTGGTTTCACTTTTTTATGCTACATGTATGTTTGATTTCACTTCTAGAGAGTCTAAAATTGATTATAGATGTGTATAATTGATTTTAATATGTTTGGTTGTTTTCCAAGATAATTGATTTTGTCTCCATATTTAAAACTAGAAATTGGAGTTTTTAATTCAAGAATTAATTTTAACATTCAATTTTTGTATTCAATTCACTCTTATATAAATATAGATCGCTTTATCTTCAACTCGTTTTTAAACATAATCAATTCATTTAAAATAAATTTACGTGGATACAAAAACACTCAATAGAGTTTTCTTTTTAACCACATTTTCATCCATAAGATTTGAATACCTAATTTAAATGACCGGAGAGTTCTATTTCACTTAAGACCAACACAATGTTGGTAGGCCATACCATAGCATATGGGGTATTAGGAGGTAGGTTGTAATGAAAAAACAACAAAAGAACAAATCAATTTCTAGTCTCAAAATACTCAATACACTTTCCTATGTTCTCTCCCCATGCCTACGTGTGGATGACAAAGATTATCAAGAGAGATGATGAATAAGACCAGAAATCACGAGGTAGGGTAGCATAGACCACAAAATCACATGGTTTTGCTTATAGGGTATAAGATCTTCAACTGTGAAGATATAAAAGGTTAGGTATGGTAGTTAGAAAGTCCAATATCACGCTCTTGTCCTCAATGGGACCGGACCATATCATAAAACAATATGCTATTGCTAGGACTTTATTATTTCTTTTTACTTTTTTATTTTATAGATCCGGGATAAAAGGGAATAATTAGCAAAAGCAACTTCTTCTCAAAACACACTTTTCATTTTCTAGTTCCCTTAATTTAATTACCTCACTCTCCTTATTTTGGAATTTTTTTTTATTTTAAGCTAAAACATTAGGATAAGCCGGCACACTATATGCCAAATATTTCTTTTGTTCGGGAAAATTTTCACGTTACAAATCACATGGGGATCTTAGAAATTTAGAATCCTCTAAAAGACAATTAGCATGTGGCTCTTATCGAGTTTAACAAATGATCCTAATGTTGTCAACAACAAAAAATTATCCTAATCAAGGTTTTGTTGGATGGAATATTTTATTAGAAGCTACTTAATGTGGTCAAAAGGACGTGATATATACAAAGCTACAAATACCATAAAAAAAATATACGAGATTCATACATTTGGTGTGAAATACATAAATTTCATGATCTATTTACAAAATTATTACCGAACAATAAAACAAACTAATTTTAAAATATGCTCCTGTGCTATAATCTTTTTCCAACATAGTCAAAAAGTGAAAGGATATCCAATTTTTTTTCTCCCTTATCTCGGATATCCTCGAGTCTTAATTTTGTCATCTATAGGCCTTTCCTCTCAAAATTATTTCTTATGTCGACTAGATATCAAATACTAGTTACTATTGAGAAATGATATTTATACAACTATTTTGTGATAATTTTTGAACAATTTTTTCTCTCATACTCATATAATGTTTTTATCATCTCTTTTCATTTTTCTTTCTCTATTATTTTTTATCAATAAGAAGAGAGAAAAATGAGATTTTCATCAAATAGTTGTACAAATATCATTACTCTTAATATATCTTCTCGTCTTAAATATAAACAACCAAAAATTATGCTTGGTTGCTCTATAATATAAGAAAATATCGACTACTTCTATCATATTTAATTATGTTGTTCTTGAATTTACGCTTCAGTTAATTTATATTTCATTTTTTTATAACATAATTATCCTTTTTTTTCGTTAGCATTTTTATCCTCATGTAACAAGTTCGTATGAGGCACGATTTAGAAAATACATTTACTTTTTTTTACTGCGTTGATTAAGGGTGTTCAAGACTGAACCAATTAAAACCGAAAATTTCATTTGGTTCAGATGTACTTAAATCTTTTTTTTGACACAACCGCGTCCGCATGATTCAGTTCGGTTTGCGGTTTTTATTTTAACGACCGAACCAAACCGCAATATAAGAGAGAAACTAATTAAACTGTCACCCAACCTAATACTAATAGAAATTGAATTAGAAATTTTATAGAGTGACATATTTTCTCTCTTTTTTTTTTACTAAGACATGTTTTTTCTTTTGTTAAGTTTCTTCTATGCTTTTGATTTTAAAAATGTATTTATGTGCTTTGATTTAATTCTACTTGCATTTTTGCATATATGTTTATGTTAGATATATCTTGAATCATAGAAACTCAATGAGAACTTTTAGAGAATGATAAAATCTTAGTCATTTGCATTTCTTTTCAAAGAGAATTATTTTTTTGTCCATGTTTTTAATTTGGTCTATGTTGATGGAAACATTGATGGATGAAAATAAAATTGTAATGCTAGATCAAATTTGAGACGTTGTTAAAAATAAGTTGTTTTTAACTTTTAACTTGATTTTAATGTTGGAAACAAAAAATTGTATTTTCTCACAAAAAACCGCAACAATCGAACCAATCCAAACCGCATTGGTTTGGTTTGATTTCCATTTTTAAAGCCAACCGAAACAAACCAAACCACATGTTTTTTTATCTTGTGGTTTGGATAACTTTTAACATCAAAACCAAATCAAACCGCACCGCAAACATCCTAACTTTAATAAAATTTATGAATTTCTTAAAGACCGTAAAATATTTTTGTTCGGATGGAGTAATAAATATTGTATTATAATTCAGTTGCTTATATTGTGTTAGTCTTTTTTATACTGCATGCCCCAATGACCAATGTGTATAAAATATATTTGTACATTCTTTCTTTTAAAGTAACATCTCATAATAAAACTTAATAATCATGCACAAATAGTATACTTAAATTGTACACATAATCATAGTTTATCATATTATCGCCATGTATATTGTATATTATCACCATGTATACTATCATGGTACGTACTAAATAATCTTCATAATATACCATTATGCTTTTGAATGATTTATATGAATTATTATTATTATTATTATTATTCAAATCTCACTCTCATAAAAAGATTAACTAATATGAGAAAGTAGTAAAAAGGAATGATGGTGAGATTTGAAGTGGGTCGTTGTAGGGTTTGGATTTGGTTGCCGGCAGGGTAACGTGCTAGAAAATAAATGAGGAAGGAAAGAAAAAAAACACGTCAAAGCATGCCATTCCTTCATACAATTTTGAAAAATTCTCAGCAAACACGTGGCACTACGTTGGAATGAAAACTACACCTAATGTGCTGTGTTGTATCTGACTAGGCAAACCACCCATCATATCAATATATTTCTTATTCTTTCTTCAAATATATGGGGCTCTTCTTCAACTACAACGTACTTTTCTTGTATTAATTCTATATAATACATCATATCTTATCTATATTCAGTTATTTCACCTAAAATTTTGGCTTTGGATTTGGTCTCATTTCTTTTCGAGCAAATTCTTGTTTACCCATTAGTAAAAGGTGGGTAATATTATTCATGCTGAATTGCCACAATCAAAACAATGTATTTATATAATATTAAAAATAATAGAAAACAAATAAATAACTTTAATTGGTGTCAACTCAGCATGGGTTGTGTTACCCACCTTTTATTAATGGGTACCCAAGTTGTCACCATCTTTTGATTCTTTATGTCTGCGTATGCATGTGTTTATTGGTCAAATTTTAGATATATAATATAAAAAAGAAATACTTCTCAAAAGGAAGCACTAATATAGGTACTTTATGCGTACGAATTTATACAATATCTGTATTGGTTTGAAATTAATTAAAGAACATTTTATAGTTGGAACAAACAAAGTGGATAGATCGGAATTAAAATTAGTTTTAGTGCAAAATACGTCATATTGTAATTAGAAAAGGTGAGGAAAAGGAATATATGGTGACCATATTTCTTAGTTACATATCACAAAAGCATTATATAAATCACTATCAAATCGTTTGTTTTCAAAAGCGAGTCTCTTGATCACATTGTTGAGGATAACAAGTGGATAATCATGTTTGACTTCATTTCTTCTTGTGTCAAAATTTTTACAGCAATGTCAAACTAATAATTATAAAAAAATGAAAAAGAAAAGTACTCGGACTATTTTACGAGCGAAGCATATTATAAAAAGTAAGAGTAATGATATTTGTACAATTATTTTGTGATAATTTTTTAAACAATAATCTTCATCTATATTTTATTGGTAAAAAACAATAGAGAGAAAGATGAAGAGATAGTAAGAATTCAATGAAAGTATAAGAAAGAATTGTCCAAAAATTGTTTTAAAATTATTGGGAAAAACTTAAATCTCACATCAGATAAATATGATTATTGATAAAAGTTTATAAGGAGGAGACAATTATCAACTTACAAGCCGGTTTTGTAAGAATGAGTCAGACCCAATTTTAAAATGGTACCAAAGCTTATCGATCGAGTCACCCACCATTTATATACACGCACCAAACCCAAGAGTGCTGGGCGGGAGAAGAATAAAAAAAATGAATCAATTAAAAGACATTAATTGTTTTGTGGTGACGAGTGTTGACTCCAATAGAGAAGAAAGTTAAAGTCTACCATATTAACTGTTGTTAATCAATATAAACCATTAATTGATATTAAAATTAAAGGCCAAGATTTGGAGTAAGTTAACAAACTTACTCTTGGAGTCAAAATATCTCCCTCATATATATATATATATATATATATATATATATATATATATATATATATATATATATATATTGCCAATATATTACTAAAAAAACATTGTTTTTTGATATAAATTTTAGAACATATTCATCTTTTTTTTTAGGGAAGAATCTTTAACTCGTATCAATGGGTAACAAAACTTATATTAACTAATCTCCATTTTTTATTTACGATATGTTGTCAATATTAACATTTAATTTAAAATGTTATATCATAATTTTTTAAGACATATGGAATAAAAAGTAACTTTAAATTATTATTTTTGAAAGAAAATAACTTTAATATCATTTGTAAGTTTAAGCATAAATTTTTGTATGTAACCATTTTTTTATAGAACATAACAATAATTATATAGATCAACTAGTAACAAACCAATTTGATTAATGATTTAGTGTCTTGACCGAATTGATGATCGATCCAGATTTTAAAACATTTATACGATGTAACAGTAGAATGATATAATCAGATTTATGAAGTAGCTTGAAGAAAATACGTAACTAAAAATAGAAAAGAAAGAGAATTGTGGAGGGTCAAAATGGGGAAAAAGGGACCCACAAAGGAAAAGAATGGCACATGGAGTTATGGATAGGAAACTACCATAACCGACAATAACCGTGACTTTGTCCTTCACTTTAGTTATGTTGAGTTTCGTGTTGCTTCCTCGTTCATCACCCGAGTTTACTCATCTCATTATTGTAGTTAGCGAAGTAGTTATGTGTGTTGATTTATAAGAACAAATAAGGAAATATAAATATAATTTTTTTTATTAATTTTTCATTGATATTTTAAAGTGGCAATTAATTTTATACAGAGAAGTATTGAAAATGACACATTTATGGTGAGATGAATTGAGTATTATACTCCAATTTATTTTACGGTTTTTATGCAAAAAAAGTTACAACTATAAAAAATAAATTCATTCTCTCTCTCTCTCTCATGATATTTTGTTTTGATTTTTAAAAGCATAGCAACGAAACTCGAACACACTAAATGTTTGAGATGAGAAATTGCGAGTTTAAACTCATACTTTAACATTTCAAATGTCTTTGTATTCTTTTACGGTATATAAGTTGTACTACAATGATCTTTCCATTATAATATTAATGATTATAAAAGCAACCGATATGTTGGCCTAAGGTGCAATCTATGTTTCTTCTGCTAGCACTGGAATGCTCAATTGCAGTTTGAGAAATTGACATCATGGAGATGGGTTTGATTGAAGTTTGGTTTCAAGTTTGTGAGGGGCGGGGTTTTTGTCGAGGGTGGATGATGTCTTTTGGCCTTTACATGGTAGTGTTTTAATAAAATTTTGCCTTTACAAAAACACCATTTGATTTTATTTTAAATTCTGTGTACATGAAATGTAAGAATTTTTTTTTAAGAAGGCAAACTAGTTCAATTAAATTGACATCGAAGAAAATTAAATTTGTGACCTTGAAAGAAACACATTCTAAACATCTAACCAACCAAATGAGTTCTGATATATAAACTTGGAAGTACGTGTTCTTAACCAAGATGTGATTTGGAGTTGGTCAACTTACATGCTCCAGAGAGAAAGAATGGCTTTTGGCCTTTGTGTAAATTGCATTTAGCTAAATTACACATAAGGTCCTTTAAGCTATTTAATTGTAATAAATTAGACATTTAAGTTTCTTTCGTACCATTTAGGTCCTTTATGTTAATTAATTGTAATAAGTTGGTCCTTAAGTTTTTTCCGTACCAATTAAGTCATTTAAGTTATTTAACTGTAACAATTTGGTGTATTTTAAATCTTAAAAATGTAAGTTATGTTGGGCCAAAAAGTTACAATTATATAATTTAAAGAACCTAAGCGTTACAAAAATACTTAAAGGACCAACTTGTTACAATTAAATAACTTAAAGGACGTAAGTGGTACGAAAAAAACTTAAAAGGACCAATTTGTTACAATTAAATAACTTAAAGGACTTCTGGTGTAATTTAGTCATTGCATTTTCTATGGTTATTCTTCTATTTCACTGGTACTTTTGATCCTTTTTAGCTTTTTTTCTTTTATTTTAGATATTTATTTAAATTATAAAAGATAGATATTTTTGCCCCCTAAGTTTTTTTAATTTCTTTTTTGATATGTTAAGTTATAAAAATTTAATACTTGATCCTTTAAGTTATACAAATTAAATACTTTAGTTCTTTAATTTACAAACGTTAATCACTTCGAACCCTTAAGTTAAAACATGGGACATTGACAAAATGGATTATAGTGGCTCACATTTGTAAGTTAAGCTACCATAATATCTAATGTTTATAACTTAAGAGATCAAAAGATATTTAACGGATTAAAATGTCTAATATTTATAACTTAAGAAAGCAAGTGCAACAAAAAAAACTTACTTAAGGGACACAAATATAACCTAAAAATGATTTAGAGACTAAAAATATAATTTAGCATAATTTATACTATACTATATTTTAGCCTAATCTTTACTATATAATTTAGCCAAAATAAAATCAAATTTTTTTTATACTACAGCTTTTCGTAGAAATTTGGTATGAAACCATAACGAACTGTATGTATATACAAGTAGAGGTGTCAAATAGGCTTGCCCGGCCCAGCCCGGTTCGGCCCGGTGGGCCAATGCGTATAATTAGGTTGGGCCAGCCCGGCCCGTCGGATGTATGGGCTGTAAAAATTGAGCCCGACCCGGCCCTTACATGGGCCAGCGACCCGATGGGCCTACCCGGCCCGTATTTTATTTTTTATTTTTTACTTTTTTAAGCGATGAAATATACAACAAAAAACTACTCTTTTTTCACATACACACCAAAAGGATCAATAACACAAACAAAAACTCACAAACTAACTACCACATCATCAAATATTATCCGCACAAAATGGTTAGGGCATAAACATTCACCCAACCTTACAAAGTGCAACCTTAAATAATAAAATAACATGAGTCTGACAATTCAAAATAGATTAACAAAAGAAACTATAATACATCAGAAGTGATAACTTGTTTCAAAACGACAATTCAAAATGAGTCTGACAATTCAAAATGTTATGAGTCCCTTTGAGCGCTTCAAAATGACTAAAAAGTGTATCTCTTTCTCTAAGTCTCTTGAACACTTGGTTCATCGTACAAGTGTATCTTTTCTACTTCCACCACATCTGACTTTGGCTTAGGCTGAAGGTGAGAAAAACACACACACACACACAAGAAGGGGGGGTTGAATTGTGTGACTCAAAAACTTGTTATCTTTTCTTTTCAAACTTAAGGTTAAGTTCAAAAGCTGATATGAATCAGTTCTGAACTGTTATCAAGAGTTATGCAGCGGATCAAATAAAGAAAAGAGATAGGGAAGAGAGACACACAGAATTTATATTGGTTCCTTCTCAATGTGAGAAGTAGTCCAGTCCCCTTGTTTTCCAACAAGAGAGTTTCACTATAATCTGAAGATTACACTTGCTCAATCACTTAAGAAAGAGACTTCCAGTTGCTCAACCACCAAGGAAGAGGCTTCTAGTGCTCAACCACAAAGGAAGAGGCTTCCACTGCTCAATCACTAAGAAAGAGGCTTCCAATGCTCAAGACACTTAGTCAAGAGACTTCTCAATGCTCAAGACACTAAGTCAAGAGGCTTCTGACTCAGACCACAAAGGAATGAGGTTACAAATGCTCAGTATACAGACTGAGACTTTGAGGACCAAACTGGTTTACAAATGAAATAGTTTGGGATGAACACTTGATAAAATATCAGAGGTGTTCTCTTAATACAACACAGGTTAAGACTCTTAACCTTAAGAAATTCTAAGTTACAAAGACTATGAGAATTTCTAAGAGTTTTGAACTTGACAGTTTTACAACAGAAAACAGAGCACAGGTTCAGCAATACGTTTCAAGAGTCTTAGACAATTTCTTCTTCAAATCTTCTTCCTTTTTATAGATGAAATATAGCTGTTGAAGATTTCCTTGATTTAAGGAAAGAGCCGTTGCAATCCAGCTATGTTTTCTGCAAAAGTATGCTGCACTTTTTCAAACAAAACAGAGCAGCAGCCATTTTTGAAATGGCCTACCTTAAAAGCTGGAGAATGTTTGGGTCAGGGAGACAACTGTTCCATTGAGTTGTTCTGACATATCCAGGCATTAAATGCGCACAGTACTGGTCACTTTCCATGCCACATCAGCTTCAGAAGCTTCTCTGTGAACAGTGCATCAGAAGCTGCCGTATCAGAAGCTGGCTTGTACGGATCAGAAGCTGGCTTCAGGAGTTGACTTTGCATTGACTTCTTCAGAAGTACCCAGACTTCAGAAGCTGCCTTCAGACTCAGAAGCTGCACTTCAGGAGTACCACTTCAGGACTACTTCAGAAGCTCTACTTCAGGAGCACTTCTTCAGGACCACTTCAGAAGCTCTTACTTCAGGAGCACTTCTTCAGGAGTACTTCTTCAGAAGTACTTCTTCAGACCCAGTTTCCTTCTAGCTTTGCAACATTGCTTCTTAGCTTTCCTTCCTTGCTCTAACCTTGTTCTTCCATAACCATTCATAATAATTAATCATAAAGCACATGGTTCTGAAAACACTTGAACAAAGCATTAGCAAATAACCAATTTTCTCTTTAATACTTTGTTATCATCAAAACCATAAAGAGAGATATGTCTACACATAAATGTTTCAACAATCTCCCCTTAATTTATAAGAGGCTTGTTAAACACATTTTGTTCCAACATAGGCGAGAGCGTAAGATATATTAGAGTTTTGTGTTGTGTAACACCCTAACCCTTAACCGCCGAATTATTAACTTTAATAAAAACAAAACGTTAAGGACATAGGAAGTTACAACATATGTAAAACGCATTTTCATAAAACAACCACAGATCAAACAATATTTGATTCTCAAACAGCAGCGGAAAAATAACAAAACAATTGCTTATAACCAAGCATGCATATATTACACAAAAATATATACATAAGATTTTTCAAAAGAGGCAATTCTACAACAGATACCATTGCCAAATCTATACATACGCGTTCAGATACCCCAAAATAGTGTTACAAATATCAGAGCCCTAGACTCTAACTAGGATACAACACCTAGTACCAAAAATGTAAGGATAGCTAAGCTATGCCCTCACCACTATGCGGGCTCCTAACTGCAAAAGCTACTCCTCGACGATATTCTCGTCAACCTGATAATCTGGATCCCCAAAGATCCAGCACATAACACAAAACAGAGAATGTTAGTATCACAAACAATAAACATGTATAAATAACACATTATTATACATAACCAAAACACAACACATAATCGACAAGGTACAAAACCCATCAATAACCATTTTCACATAATAACCATTATGCACACATAATGTCACAAACAATAAAACTCATCAATAACAATTATCACATAACATCCATTATGCACACATAATGTCACAAAGGATGCATGCCTCAAAATGCATTCACTAATGCATGTGGTACCAAATCATTTTGGATAAACTTATATCCTTATCAAGCACTCTTGATAACCAAGCACTCTTGGATTTCTTATATCAAGCACTCTTGATATCATACAATCATGAAATGCATGATGATTCACTTAGCAAATATATGATATTTACTAACACAACTAATTATCAGCACTCTGATAATCATCATAACATCAACAACAAACACAACACTAAATTATCAGCACTCTGATAATTATCACAACAACAGCAACAACAACAACAATAACTACTAGGCTCTCATGGCCAAATCATAAACACAACATGTATACACTCAACCTTGATCAACAATTTCAAATAAATCAAGCAAATCATATCAAAACCTCACACATAAGGGTTTCAAAGGAAGACCCACATACTTTGATAATCCCACACACATGCTAGGGTTTTACTCAAGCTTTTCTTGAAACAAATAATCTTTAGAAAACATTAAGAATAAGTTAAAATGGTGGGCAAGGTTTCCAAAACATATTATGAAAATATAATAACAAAAAGTCATCTCCGCGCGCACCAGGACCTCCAGAACGACTCAACGAAGTTGGCCTGTCCAGGGTTGGTCGCTACAAGCGAGCCCTTGGTCGCTACAAGCGAGCCTGGTCGCTACAAGCGCCAGTGTGGTCGCTACAAGCGCAGATAGGCAGGGAATTATCCTGTCTGGTCGCTACAAGCGAGCCTGGTCGCTACAAGCGACCGTATCAGTACACAGTCATGTAAAAATGTGATTTTTCCACCATTTTAGCCCATTCAAGTTTACCCAACTTCCAGAACATGTTAAAAACAACTTTCCATCATAAAACATCCTTTAAAAACAATCACAAGCAAGGATTGCATCTAGCATAGAAGTTAGGGTTTAAACACTAAACTTTTCATAACTTTCCCTTTTCATTCAAAACACTATAACTTCAACAAAAGCATGCTAGCAACATCACTTAGCATTCAAGCAAGCAAAACATAATCATTAACAACTTTAAACCATAAAAACTTTCTATCAAAACCTAGACAAAGTGAGGAGAAGTTTGGGATGGAGAAATAGACATTCTCCCCTTCTCAATCACTTGTGAAGAAGTAATACTAACTCTCTTACCTTGAAATGATGATTCTAAACTCAAGATTCTACCCTTGTTCACTTGCCCTAGCTCTCTTGCTCTTCTCCTTCTCTTCTTTCACGTTTTCTTCTTCTCCAAAAGCAATGAATAGTGATTCAAAAAGTCTTGTGTTAATCTCATATATTCCAAGCAAATCAATCTTGGCCATCCATCCTTACTAACTCTCAAGGACTCATCCTAGCCTTACAATCCCATTCAAGCTCACTACTATCATATCCACTTGATCATTACTAATACTCATAAACTAAAGCCCAACACTATTCACCCTCTAGGCCCAAAACCTTAAAAACTCGATTACGAACTTATCTTCGCGCTAAATAATTATTCCTCGATTACTAGAAAATATTTTATAAACGCAAATCCATAAAATAAAATATATAAAAATATATTATACGAAAATAGGGTCGTTACAACTCTACCCCCCTAAAAAGAATTTTCGCCCTCGAAAATACCTGAAAACAACTCTGGATAGGAATCCCTCATCTTGCTCTCGAGCTCCCACGTCGCATATTCACCGGCTGGGCCTCCCCAAACGACTTTCACCGATGAAATCTCTTTGTTCCTGAGCCTCTTCATCTCTTGTCCTTCAATCCTTAAAGGTACCGTTGTAACCGTTAAATTCTCTCTCACTTGTATCTCGTCCGACTCAATCACATGTGACGGATCCGATACGTATTTCCTTAATTGAGACACGTGAAAAACATCATGTAGATTTGACAACGTCGGCGGTAACGCAATCCTATACGCCACCTTCCCAATCCTCTTCAAAACCTGATACGGACCAATGAACCTCGATGCTAACTTCTTCGATTTCAAAGCCCGTCCAATACCCGTAGTCGATGTAACTCTTAGAAACACATGATCTCCTTCTTGAAATTCTATATCCTTCCTTCTCTTGTCGGCATAGCTTTTCTGGCGACTCTGCGATGCTCTCATCTTTTCTTGGATCATCTTGATCTTCTCGGTCGTTTGTTGCACAATCTCAGGTCCAAGCATCACACTTTCTCCCGATTCAAACCAACACAAAGGTGTTCTACATCTTCTCCCATACAACGCTTCAAAAGGTGCCATACCAATGCTCGAATGAAAACTGTTGTTATACGTAAACTCAATCAATGGTAAGCAAGCTTCCCAACTCACTCCTTGTTCCAAAATGCAAGATCTTAACAAATCCTCCAATGATTGAATCGTCCTCTCCGACTGACCATCCGTCTGCGGGTGATAAGCAGAACTCATCCGCAACTTAGTCCCCAACGCCTCTTGCAAACTTTCCCAAAACCTTGAAGTAAAACGGGGATCTCGATCTGATACAATACTTGACGGAATTCCATGTAATCTCACGATTTGCTCGACATAAATCTCAGCCAACTTTGGTACTAGCATACCGGTCTTGATAGCTATGAAATGAGCAGACTTTGTTAACCTGTCTACAACTACCCAAATCATATTGTTACCTTTCGACGTCTTCGGCAAACCGCTTACAAAATCCATCGCAATACTATCCCATTTCCACTCCGGAATAAACATAGGTTGTAATAGCCCCGACGGCTTCTGATGCTCCACCTTGGACTTCTGACAAGTCAAACACGCGAAAACAAACTCGGCGATCTCTTTCTTCATCCCCGGCCACCAAAACATTTTCCTCAGATCTTGATACATCTTAGTAACACCAGGATGAATACTTAAGTTGCTTCTGTGACCTTCCTCCAAGATCATCCGCTTCAATTCAGGCACATCAGGTACACATAACCTTCCTTGACACCTCATCACACCCTTCTCATCGATCTCAACATTTACCTTTTTCCCTTGCTCGATGAGCGTCTTAAACTTCATCAATCTCACATCAGACTTTTGCTTTTCCACAACCTCTTCAAGAAAATCATTCGTCAATCTCAACATTCCTAGTTTCACACTTCTGGTTGTCCTTTCACAAACCAAACTGAGGTCTCTAAACTCTTCAATCAATATCAGTTCCTTCGCCATCAGAGAAGACATATGCAGTGACTTCCTACTCAACGCATCGGCTACCACATTAGCCTTACCCGGGTGATAGTTCAACTCGAAATCATAATCCTTAAGAAACTCTAACCATCTTCTTTGCCTCATGTTGAGCTCCTTCTGATCAAACAAGTACTTCAGACTCTTGTGATCGCTGAAAACCTCGAACCTTGATCCATACAAGTAGTGCCTCCAAATCTTAAGAACAAACACAACAGCAGCTAGCTCCAAATCATGCGTAGGATAGTTCCTCTCATGAATCTTCAGCTGTCTTGATGCATAAGCAACAACTTGTCCCCTCTGCATCAACACACCACCTAGACCCATCTTTGACGCATCACAATAAACCACGAACGGTTCCTTCGGATTAGGCAGAATTAACACAGGTGCAGATGTCAACCTCCTCTTCAACTCTTGGAAACTCTGCTCACACTTGTCATTCCAAATAAAAGCTTGACCCTTCCTAGTCAACTGTGTCAACGGCAACGCCAACTTTGAAAATCCTTCGATGAACCTCCGATAGTAACCGGCCAAACCAAGAAAACTTCGGATCTCAGTAACAGACTCCGGCGTTCCCCAATCTTGCACGGCTTCTACCTTAGCAGGATCCACTGCTATACCACCACTTGAAATGACGTGACCCAAAAAGCTAACTTCATGCAACCAAAATTCACACTTAGAAAATTTTGCATAAAGCTTCTTCTCGCGCAACACCTCTAACACAATCCTCAAATGCTCAGCATGTTCCTCTTCCGTCTTCGAGTATACCAAAATATCGTCTATGAAGACCACCACGAATCGATCCAAAAAGGGATGAAATATACGATTCATATATTCCATAAACACTCCAGGTGCATTAGTAACTCCAAAAGGCATAACAGCGTACTCGTAGTGACCATACCTTGTCCTGAAAGCAGTCTTCGGTATATCCTCCGCCTTAACTCTTATCTGGTGATATCCCGATCTCAAATCAATCTTGCTAAACACACAGGCTCCCACTAACTGATCCATCAAATCATCTATCCTCGGAAGTGGATACTTATTCTTGATAGTTGCTTTATTCAACTGACGATAATCGATGCACAGACGCATACTACCATCTTTCTTCTTTACCAACAAAACCGGCGCACCCCACGGCGATACACTCGGTCTTACAAACTTTTTCTCTAACAATTCCTCCAATTGTTCCTTCAACTTTTCTAGCTCAGCAGCTGACATACGATACGGCGCCATCGAAATTGGACTAGTGCCAGGTACTATGTCAATTGCGAATTCAACCTCTCTCTCGGGTGGTAAATCCAAAATGTCATCTGGAAAAACATCTGCGAAATCACGCACCACCGGCAACGCATCAATCTCATTCTTCTCTTCCACTCTCAATGAAGCAAACATAGCAAACACGTCCTCTTGAGCCTTTACTGATCTTACCACTTCTCGACAACACATGAGCTTCGAACACAACTCTGGCTCCGGTTTTGGAAACTTAACCGACCTCTTACCACAGTTGATATGAACCCGATTAAATTCTAACCAGTTCATACCAAAGATAACATCTATTCCGCTCAACGGAATGCAGACTAAATCCATACCAAAGTGTCGACCATACATAGTGACTGAACAATCAACACAAACTAGCGTAGTAGATACCGAACCACTCGCAGGCGTTTCAATAACCATGCGTCCCATCATATTTTCTACTTTAAGACCCAACCTCTTAACACAATCCATAGAAATAAACGAATGGGTAGCACCCGTATCAATAATAGCAGACAAAGGAGTATTATTGATAAAGCATGTACCTCTGATCAAGTTGTCCGCCTTCGCATCACCACCATCTAAAGCAAACACTTTTCCTCCTGCCGCTCTAGGCTTCTTACACACGTTGCTCTTATGACCCGGTTCTTTGCAGTTGAAGCACACAACACCTTTCTTGCACTGATCAGCTTTGTGGTTAGGATCACCACACTTGAAACATTTCCCATCATTCTTCGGGCACTCAAAAATACGATGTCCCGGTTGTCCACACTTAAAGCAATTCCTATTACCTCCAAACTTGCCACCACTACTCCCACCTTCATCTGGTTTCTTTCCACCTCTGTTATACGGTTTACCTCTAGCCATGTCCTTTCCCCTCTTCTCATTCGCGGCTTTGTAGTAATTAGCTTTAGCTTTACCGTCCTTATCACATATTCGGCTCTTATTCACCAACATCGGAAAATTCCTGATCTCGCTAAACCCAATCAACTGCTTGATATCTGGCCTCAGCCCATTTTCAAACTTTACACATTTGTCTTCCTCAGCTTCCACCGTGTTGTAATGAGGAGCAAAACGACACAAGTCTTCAAACTTGGCCGCATATTCAGAAACAGATAAACTCCCTTGCTTGAGCTCCATGAACTCAATCACCTTACGGTTCCTCTCGTCTGCCGGAAAATACTTGGTTAAAAACTCCCTCCGGAAACGAGCCCAAGTAACTAAAGCTCCACCAGCTCCCAACCTCTGACTAGCATTTCCCCACCAATGATCAGCCTCATCATGGAGAACATACGCTCCTAGCAATACCTTATGCGCATCCAGACAACGCATAGCCCCGAAAATTCTCTCAATCCCTTCCAACCAAGTCTGAGCCCCATCTGGATCGTATCCTCCCTTGAAGATAGGCGGTTTGTTGTTCATAAACCTCTCGAGTCTCAACTCATCTTCTCCGCCTCCTCTAGCTTGTTGTGCGGCTCTATCCGCAGTCCTACTAGCAGCATCCTGAGCCATGGCATCCGCCATCCGCTCCATCGCATCCGCAAGTGCTCGTTGCGTCATCTCTACACACACACTACCAAACATCACATAACACAAGTGAGAACAAAGTGTTTAAGAAAACACATGTTACACAAAGGGTATACTAAACTTAATTGATCCAATGGATCGACCTGCTCTGATACCAACTATTGTAACACCCTAACCCTTAACCGCCGAATTATTAACTTTAATAAAAACAAAACGTTAAGGACATAGGAAGTTACAACATATGTAAAACGCATTTTCATAAAACAACCACAGATCAAACAATATTTGATTCTCAAACAGCAGCGGAAAAATAACAAAACAATTGCTTATAACCAAGCATGCATATATTACACAAAAATATATACATAAGATTTTTCAAAAGAGGCAATTCTACAACAGATACCATTGCCAAATCTATACATACGCGTTCAGATACCCCAAAATAGTGTTACAAATATCAGAGCCCTAGACTCTAACTAGGATACAACACCTAGTACCAAAAATGTAAGGATAGCTAAGCTATGCCCTCACCACTATGCAGGCTCCTAACTGCAAAAGCTACTCCTCGACGATATTCTCGTCAACCTGATAATCTGGATCCCCAAAGATCCAGCACATAACACAAAACAGAGAGTGTTAGTATCACAAACAATAAACATGTATAAATAACACATTATTATACATAACCAAAACACAACACATAATCGACAAGGTACAAAACCCATCAATAACCATTTTCACATAATAACCATTATGCACACATAATGTCACAAACAATAAAACTCATCAATAACAATTATCACATAACAACCATTATGCACACATAATGTCACAAAGGATGCATGCCTCAAAATGCATTCACTAATGCATGTGGTACCAAATCATTTTGGATAAACTTATATCCTTATCAAGCACTCTTGATAACCAAGCACTCTTGGATTTCTTATATCAAGCACTCTTGATATCATACAATCATGAAATGCATGATGATTCACTTAGCAAATATATGATATTTACTAACACAACTAATTATCAGCACTCTGATAATCATCATAACATCAACAACAAACACAACACTAAATTATCAGCACTCTGATAATTATCACAACAACAGCAACAACAACAACAATAACTACTAGGCTCTCATGGCCAAATCATAAACACAACATGTATACACTCAACCTTGATCAACAATTTCAAATAAATCAAGCAAATCATATCAAAACCTCACACATAAGGGTTTCAAAGGAAGACCCACATACTTTGATAATCCCACACACATGCTAGGGTTTTACTCAAGCTTTTCTTGAAACAAATAATCTTTAGAAAACATTAAGAATAAGTTAAAATGGTGGGCAAGGTTTCCAAAACATATTATGAAAATATAATAACAAAAAGTCATCTCCGCGCGCACCAGGACCTCCAGAACGACTCAACGAAGTTGGCCTGTCCAGGGTTGGTCGCTACAAGCGCCAGTGTGGTCGCTACAAGCGCAGATAGGCAGGGAATTATCCTGTCTGGTCGCTACAAGCGAGCCTGGTCGCTACAAGCGACCGTATCAGTACACAGTCATGTAAAAATGTGATTTTTCCACCATTTTAGCCCATTCAAGTTTACCCAACTTCCAGAACATGTTAAAAACAACTTTCCATCATAAAACATCCTTTAAAAACAATCACAAGCAAGGATTGCATCTAGCATAGAAGTTAGGGTTTAAACACTAAACTTTTCATAACTTTCCCTTTTCATTCAAAACACTATAACTTCAACAAAAGCATGCTAGCAACATCACTTAGCATTCACGCAAGCAAAACATAATCATTAACAACTTTAAACCATAAAAACTTTCTATCAAAACCTAGACAAAGTGAGGAGAAGTTTGGGATGGAGAAATAGACATTCTCCCCTTCTCAATCACTTGTGAAGAAGTAATACTAACTCTCTTACCTTGAAATGATGATTCTAAACTCAAGATTCTACCCTTGTTCACTTGCCCTAGCTCTCTTGCTCTTCTCCTTCTCTTCTTTCACGTTTTCTTCTTCTCCAAAAGCAATGAATAGTGATTCAAAAAGTCTTGTGTTAATCTCATATATTCCAAGCAAATCAATCTTGGCCATCCATCCTTACTAACTCTCAAGGACTCATCCTAGCCTTACAATCCCATTCAAGCTCACTACTATCATATCCACTTGATCATTACTAATACTCATAAACTAAAGCCCAACACTATTCACCCTCTAGGCCCAAAACCTTAAAAACTCGATTACGAACTTATCTTCGCGCTAAATAATTATTCCTCGATTACTAGAAAATATTTTATAAACGCAAATCCATAAAATAAAATATATAAAAATATATTATACGAAAATAGGGTCGTTACATGTTGGACTTGGAGTGGGCCTAAAAAATAAGTGAGTTTTTTTTTCTAAATAAAAAAAGAAATAAACACATACCAAAATATTTTTTTAATTAAATTTTTTTTATATTTATTTTAAATGGGCCAGCCCGGCCTGACCCATGTTTTAAATTGGGCTGAACGGGTTGGGCCAAAAAGGCCCGATTGCTTTTTGGCCCGACTTTTTGAGGCCCGGCCTGGCCCAAAAAATGGCTCAATGGGCCTGACCCGTTAGCCCGGCCCATTTTTGACAGCTCTATATACACGTAAGTTAATAAACATCCTTTCAAAAAAAAGGGGTTAATAAACATTATTTTTGAGAGAGAGGCTCAATTTCATTTTGTAAATAATTTTGCTGAGTACTTTAATTATTGTTTTTTATATGCTTTTTTTTTGAACAAGCAAAAATGGGATATATAACTAGAAGAAGAGCCTCTAAATTAGCACAAGGTGTGCCAACCCAGAGCTCCACCAAAAATCAAATACACGGTTCACCAAAGCATCCAAGAGTCGGTTAGCCAATGCTCATACAAACAAAGGGGCTCGATCACCAACAATGAGAATTATTACGAACATTAATATTACAAGTTTTCACCCACCAAAATGTATGAACTTTTACTTTATCTAATAGTTGGTAAATGGTGCTCTCCTTATTGTTGAAAAGTCGGTTGTTCCTTTCAGTCCAAATGACCCACACGGTACAAAGCCACACAAGCTGCAAAAAAGAACAGCTAGAACGCAACCCACCGGCTAATGAAACAAACTGAATAAAATGATCCTGAACATTGGACGGATCAACCGATGAAACACCGAGCCAGCCCTGAACCAAACTCCATAAAGGGCCAAAACACGAATATTTGAGAAATAAGTGCTCAGCCGATTCAAAGCCCCCATTTTTATATGCTTTTTGCTTAGTACTTTCTCTATCTCTTGTTATAAGATCAACTTACAAAACTTAGAAGTAATTAAAAAGTTAAGTTGTTGCAGTAATCGTTTTGTTAAAAATGTTTGTTATTTTTTCATAATTATAACCGCAATTATTGATATCTTAAAAGAGAAAAAAAATTACATTCTTCAATTGAAAAGTAATTAGAAGTACTTTTGTAAAGCAAAAAATATTATTGTAAAATTTTGAAATGAGTCTTATATATTAAAGAATAAATGTATCTTTTTTGGAAGGGACAACGATTGAGTCATGACTAGAGTTTGAGAAATCATCATATTGAGTAAAGAGCAATCATATAAGAAGAATTTGACATCACGTATTAATCTAAAATCTTAGGTGTATGGACCATCTAATTTATATGTTGTTAGCATTTATTTTTTTATATAATGTGTGACTTCTAACTTACATTTAATACACATCAATCTCTTCATCGAGTGAGTCTGCCATTCATTTGGGTATGCTCCCCTTCTAACTTACACTTGACACACACCAATCTTTTCCATCAACATACACTTTTGTCATGGTTGACACACCCCATCAACATAATATGCCGCTGATAAGTGGCAAAATATGAATAAATCCATGTCTTTTATAAAGCTTTTTAGTTACTTGTTGTGCAAGTTATCTTAGGAAAAGCATGGAATTTATGAATAAATGCAAATTATTCTTTGTATATCTTATTCTTCCCCATTTGTGTAGGAAAAAGCAAGCCAGGACCTGAAAATAGAAAGAAATATTGAAGAAAAGCATGAAGACTTTCGCCCAGCGATGCCTTGGCGAAGTGAGGCAGAGATTTTAAGGAGTTTCTGAAGAGCACTTTCGCTCAGCGATTGATTGGCGACAGCTTGGCGAAGTCAGGCAGAGAATTTTGGAAGCTTTCAAAGAGCACTTTCGCTCAGCGATTGCTTGGCGAAAGGTTGGCGAAGTGAGGCAGGGAATTTCTGAAACAGGGGAAGTTGATTTCGCCCAGCGAAATATTGATCGCCCAACGAAATCATCAAGGCGGTTTAATGTTGAAGAAGACGTGGCATAATGCCATTGGCTAGTTTGAAGAGTTCGCTGAGCGAAGCTACGCATTGCTGAGCGAAATAGCATTTATTAGTTTTAGTATTTAAGCTTTTTACAGCTTTTAGGTTAGAATTAATTACTATTGTATTGCTTTCATTTTGAACGAAATTTAAGAGATTATTACCAGAGAATAGGGCTAAAAGAAGGGCACTTCAAAGGACAAACAAGGAATCAAAGTTTGGATCATTCAAGGGTTTTTGGAGAAATCAAAACCATCATTGATCTTCATCTTTACTCCTACTTTTGTACTGTTGACATGAGAATGATCAACTAAACATCCTTTGTTGGGATTAGAGGTAATAAATCTAGCTAGATATAGTCTATTTGATCATGTAAATATTTGATTCTAGTATTTTATAATATATTGAAAGTTATTCTTGTTATTCAATCTTATTTATGGTTTAGTGCTATTGACAAATACATTTAAATCTAAGTTTAGAATTCCTTTCTATTAAAACAAGTGTTTTAGACATAGAACTATGTTTTGATAATCACTTAATGCATCAATGCTTAATGCTTTTGGATCGTTTAATAGATTGGGAAATCGTCCATTAAACGATACAATCGATCTCACAACGTTATTTGGATACGAATAGGGTTGTCGAGTGATGTGTGATAATATCGTTAAAACGAGTTTAAAACTAGAATCCTTTTTATCATGATCATTAGAACATTATCGATGCTTGATTTATAACTTTGATACCAACGCTTTTATGCCCTATTACTCGTAGTATTTATTTATATTTTTAATGTCGAGTAGTGTTAGTAAAGAAAAAGATGAAACCCTAACTTAAAATGATAATCGACGTTGAACGGTTTATGATATCGCAATAATCCCTGTGGAAATGATATAAAAATATACTTGCTTTTGTACATTAACAAAATGGCGCCGTTGTCGGGGATTAACGCTTAGATATTATAATCATTGCAGCGTTAATTATTGTCTTAAGCAATTTTGCACAAAAATTCTTTTATGTATATAACTATTATTCTTTATTCATCTTGTTTGCTAATTCTTTTTGGTCAGATTGTTGAAACCCGTATATGCGAGGTCAAATATCAGAAGACCAACTGCTTTTTGATTCTGAAATAGAGAGGACTGCTAGAAGAAATAACAGCAAGAATCGGAAGAAAAGGCAGCAGGCAAAGAAAAAGCAGCAAGAGGAAACTTCTGTTTCAAGTCCTTCATCAATTCCAATTCAAGAGATACCAATGGCTGCTGCAGGAGACGGATCTGGAGGTTCAGGCGGAAGTGGGATGCCTTGTCACAATAGCCCACGACGCTTGGCACAATTGGGAAAGACGCCACGGACAACAAAACAAACTGAGATGAAGACCGGAATCCTCCCAATACTATATGCTAACCCTTTCTCGGGTTTAGACCATGAGGATCCATTCCAACATCTTACAAAGTTTTATGAGATCGCTAGTACATTAGGAGAGACGGAGAATAATGAGGAGGCAATATTTATGAGGATGTTTCCTCATTCTTTGATTGGGAAGGCCAAGGAGTGGTATTTGGATCAGCCGCCAACAGTGATGACGAACTGGAACACTCTTGAGGAGAAATTCCTTGAGAGATTCTTTCCTCAGAATCGTTTTATGGAGGCTAAGACAACTATCGCCGTATTTTCTCAAGGCTCAAGTGAGACGTTATGTGAAGCATGGGAGAGATTCAAGGCTATGCTTAGAAGATGCCCAAACCACGGGTTTGATGATTTGACTCAAATCCATCTTTTCCAGAATGGGATGCAACAACAGTCAAAGCTACTACTTGATGCTGCTGCTGGTGGATCATTAATGGCTAAGACTGCCGAAGATGTTGTAGCTATCATTGAAAGAATGGCACTCAACGACCATCAGGCTCACCACAATAGAAACCAAGGCCAAAGAAAAGCGGGTATATTGGACTTGGGGACGAATGACGCCATCCTTGCTCAAAACAAATTGTTAACACAACAAGTGGAAGAATTGACTAGAAAGATAGCTAATCTTCCACAACAAATGAAGGATATTCAAAATGAACAAAGAAGACACCATCAAGTCGCATCATGCGAACTTTGTTCAGGCGATCACCCCACCAGATTTTGTCCACCACCCACTGAAGGGGTAAGTTATGTTGGCAATCAACAAAGGCCGCAACAGTTTCAAGGTCAATACCAAGGTCATAACAACAATTTCCCAAGAGGGAACAATCCTAACTATGGACAAGGTTGGAGACAAGAAGCTGGACCACAAAACCGACAACCTTACCAAAATTTCAATCAATACCCTCCTCAACAAAACCGTCAACAAAACACCGACGAGACTCTAAACCAGTTCATGCAAATGTCAATGGCGAACCAAAAGAATACCGATGCTTCAATCAAAAACCTTGAAACACAAGTAGGCTAGTTGGCACAACAGCTTGCTCAAGCCACACAACAAGGCGGAACCTTTACCGCCAACACACAAACCAACCCCAAAGACCATGCATCATCATCAAAATGACAATTAAGTCATTTTGATGAAGTTGACCTTGCATCAAGAGACAAAGATAATTGCAAGGCAATTGCTACGAGAAGTGGGAAGGTAGTTGGAAGGGGAATAGGAGACAACCTTGAGGTGGAGAGGAGAGTTGTTGAAAATGAGGAGGAAGAACATGATGAAGGAAGTGAGAAGGAAACAAAGGGAGTTAATAATGAGGATGAAGTCGAAAAGAATAAGGAAGTAGTTGAAAATGAAAACATAGAGAAGAAGAAAGATGTGGTGAAGGAGAGGGGCAAGAATCAAGAAGTAGTGAAGCCAGCACCAGCTCCACATCTACCATATCCAACTACTCCAGCCAGAAAGGATAAAGAAAGGCAGTTTGCAAGGTTCCTAGACATATTCAAAAGATTACAAATCAACATTCCATTCTCAGAAGCCTTAGAGCAAATGCCAACATATGCCAAGTTTATGAAAGAGATTCTTTCCAAGAAGAGGAGGTATAATGAAGAAGAAACAATTCAGCTAGATGCTAATTGTAGTGCAATCATTCAGAGAACATTACCAAGGAAGGAGAGAGATCCGAGTAAAGTCACACTACCGGTATCTATAGGCAATGTTAATGTCGGTAAAGCACTCATCGATCTAGGTTCAAGTATCAATCTAATCCCACTTTCCGTTGTCAAAAGGATTGGTGATTTGGTTGTGAAACGAACTAACTTGATGTTGCAATTGGCCGACAAATCTGTCACACGTCCGTTGGGAATAGCTGAAGATGTGTTGGTGAAAGTCGACAAATTCTTATTTTCCATCGACTTTGTAGTGATGGATATACCTGAAGATGATGATGTGCCGCTAATTCTTGGAAGAACGTTTATGCAAACGGCAAGGATGATGATTGATCTTGACGGAGGTCTAATGAAAGTCCGTGTGGACGATGAAGAAGTCAATTTCAACATCAATGAAGCTATGAAGTATCCTAGTGATAAAGGTGCCTGTTTCAAGATGGATGCAACTGAAGAATTGATTGTTGATACAAGGGAACAACTGCATCATATGACACATCTTGAAAGAGTCTTGACAAATGCACTTAGTATCATAGGAGAAGAAGATGAGAAAGAGATAGAAGAATGTTTGAAGGAGCTGGATTCGTTGAAGGAAATTCCTCCTCACAAAGCTAAAATTGAGGAATTGACGAATGAAGCCAAAGTTGAAGAAATGAAGCCGGAGATGAAGATTTTACCCTCACATTTGAAGTATGTATTTCTTGAAAAAGAGGGTAACAAACCGGTCATTATTAGTAGCTCCTTGTCAAGCATTGAAGAAACCAAATTGGTTGAAGTTTTGAAGTCCAACAAAGAAGCAATAGGCTGGACACTATCCGACTTGAAAGGGATAAGTCCATCCTATTGTATGCATAAGATCATGATGGAGGAAGATTACAAGCCGGTAGCACAACCTCAACGACGGCTAAACCCAAACATGAAGGAAGTAGTCCGGAAAGAAGTGGTTAAACTACTTGAAGCCGGCATGATATATCCGATCTCGGATAGTATTTGGGTTAGTCCAGTTCAAGTTGTCCCTAAGAAGGGAGGTATGACGGTAATCACAAATGAGAAGAATGAGCTCATACCGACAAGAACCGTCATCGGTTGGAGGATGTGTATAGATTACCGGAGGCTCAACAAAGCTACAAGGAAGGATCATTTTCCTCTACCATTCATGGATCAAATGCTAGAGAGACTGTCAGGACAAGCTTTTTATTGTTTCCTTGACGGATATTCGGGTTATAATCAGATTTCGGTGAATCCAGAAGATCACGAGAAGACAGCCTTTACTTGTCCATTAGGAGTTTTTGCATATCGACGCATGCCGTTCGGATTATGTAATGCTCCAGCAACATTTCAACGATGCATGCAAGCCATCTTTGCTGATTTGATAGAGAAGAGCATTGAAGTGTTTATGGATGATTTTTCTGTCTTCGGTTCATCATTTGATTTGTGCTTGAAGAATCTGGACACGGTACTGAAGAGGTGCAAGGAAACCAACTTGGTACTCAATTGGGAGAAGTATCATTTCATGGTAACCGAGGGTATAGTCCTTGGTCACAAGATTTCGTCCAAGGGTATTGAAGTTGATAAAGCTAAAGTCGATGTGATAGGCAAGCTTCCACCACCAGTCAATGTCAAAGGCATCCGAAGTTTTCTTGGCCATGCCGGATTCTATCGGAGGTTTATCAAAGACATCTCAAAGATTGCAAAGCCATTGAGCAATTTGCTCAACAAAGATAAGTCTTTTGATTTTGACAATGATTGTGTTAATGCTTTTGAAAGATAGTTTGACATCCGCACCCATAATCACCGCACCAAATTGGAATTATGATTTTGAACTCATGTGCGATGCAAGTGATTATGCGGTTGGAGCGGTGTTAGGTCAACGCAAAAACAAAATTTTTCATGCTATACACTATGCAAGTAAAGTTTTAAATGATGCACAAATCAGCTATGCTACCATTGAAAAAGAATTACTTGCTATTGTGTTCGCATTAGAAAAATTTCGTTCGTATCTCATAGGTTCAAAAATTGTTATCTATACTGACCATGCAGCCATCAAGTATTTAATCACCAAACCCGACTCTAAGCCGAGACTCATCCGTTGGATGTTGCTACTCCAAGAGTTTGATTTGGAGATTAAAGACAAAAAGGGGACTGAGAACCTTGTGGCTGATCATCTGTCAAGATTGGTGAACGATGAGGTAACGAAGAACGAGAGGGAGATTCTTGAAGAGTTTCCGGATGAGAAGTTGCTTATGGTGCAAGAAAGACCATGGTTTGCTGACATGGCCAATTACAAAGCAACGGGGTTCATACCGGAAGATTATACATGGCAAATGAAGAAGAAGTTGATGAGAGATTCAACTCAGTATATATGGGATGACCCATATCTCTTCAAGATTGGAGCTGATCATCTGTTAAGGAGATGTGTTGCAATAGAAGAAGCTAAAGACATCATGTGGCATTGTCATAATTCGCCATATGGTGGGCATTACAACGGTGAAAGAACTGCTGCAAAGGTTCTTCAAGCAGGCTTCTATTGGCCCACTTTATTCAAAGACGCATATGAGCATGTGAAGAATTGCGAGAGTTGCCAGAAAACTGGAGGTATTTCAAAAAGGAATGAGATGCCTCTGCAAAGCATCCTTGAAGTCGAAGTTTTTGACTGTTGGGGGATAGACTTTGTGGGGCCATTTCCATCCTCCATGCCCAATGAATACATTTTGGTAGCCGTAGATTATGTGTCTAAGTGGGTAGAAGCAATCGCATCCCCAAAAGCCGATAGTAAAACGGTGGTCAAGTTTCTCAAAAGGAACATCTTTTCCCGTTTTGGAACTCCGAGAGTGCTTATAAGTGATGGAGGTTCTCACTTCTGCAATCAACAATTGGCAAAAGCACTTGAGCACTACGGAGTCAAACACAAGGTAGCTTCACCATACCATCCGCAGACCAACAGTCAAGCCGAGGTATCCAACCGTGAAATCAAAAGGATACTTGAGAAGACCGTGTCATCAGCCAGGAAGGATTGGTCAATGAAACTTGATGAAGCATTGTGGGCCTATAGGACCGCATACAAAGCTCCTACGGGTTTCACACCATTTTAGTTGGTGTATGGGAAAGCATGCCACTTGCCGGTCGAGTTGGAGCATAAAGCGTTTTGGGCGCTAAAGTTTTTGAACTTTTATCAAGAGCAAGCGGGGGAGAAGAGAAAGCTCCAAATGAACGAACTCGAAGAAATGCGTGACCAAGCGTATCAATCAAGCAAGCTCTATAAGGAAAAGGTCAAAAGGTATCATGACAAGAAGATCATGAAGAGGGAATTCAGGCCCGGTCAAATGGTGTTGCTGTTTAATGCAAGGTTAAGGCTATTTCCGGGTAAATTGAAATCCAAGTGGTCCGGTCCATTCATGATCAAAGAGGTCCAGCCTTATGGAGCAGTGGAGCTAGAGGATCCTATCACCAAAGCAACATGGACAGTAAATGGACAAAGACTTAAGCCATACTTTGGTGGTGAAGTTGTTCGGCACACGACAACAATTTCACTAAATGATTCGTAAGCAAACATGTAACATGCGTCGATCTAATGACCTTAAACAAGAGCTTGTTGGGAGGCACCCCAATTTTGTAAGTATTTTACTGCTTTGCATTTTAGATTAGGTCATTTTACATTCAAAATCAAAAACCAGTACAGAAAACAGAACAAGAAAATTTTACCTGTCATGGATCGCTGAGCGAAGCCAACTTTCGCTAAACGATATTTATAGGTCAGTTTGACCAGTTTTGACCAGACCATTTTCGCTTAGCGATGAAACTTTCGCTCAGCGAAAATACGTAGTCAGACAGTTCCTGTTTCCAAAGTCATTTAACCCTCTTACCATCATTAATGCCTCCTCAACCGTTCCCCAACCACCCAGTAAAACACAAAACCGGTTTTCAAACCATTTTATTCATTTTTCACAAAAACATCACTAAACCTTTCAAATTCCTCTAACAAGTTCCAACCCAAACTCAGCAAAGCCAGATTTAAGCACCTGTACATCATTCTTTCACTTCTTTGTGCATTTAATCATCAGGTTTGCTTTCTTTTCTTGCTTATTCTAAAATTTCGAATTTGGGTTTAACATTTGGATTTGATAGATTAGTTTTTTTGTTGTTGTGTTAGAATGATAAGATGCTGGTTAGGTTAGATAAGTATAGATTAGAAATGAAACAGAATAACAACACCAATGCCATGCAAAAATCGAATTTTTATTCACTTTTTGAAAACAAACCCATTTTGTATAAATTTGAAATAAACTAAGGTTTGTGATGTTTGTGTGCCATAACTGTTATTCTACTTCATTTCTGAGATTACTGGGTATATTTTCATAGGATTAGAGGTAGTTCAGAGTGATTTTCGTGAAAAATTTTCAAATTCTGCACATTTTCGCTTAGTGAAAATATGATCGCCTAGGCGAAAGTTCATCTGGAAAACCCAGAATTGTTGAACATTTTTCGCCTAGCGAAGCTTATTTTCGCCTAGCGATTTTCTCCAGAAATTTTTAAAATTTTTTATAATTTTTGCTCTGAGTTTTTCAATTCGATTTTATACTAACCTCTATCTATATCTTTGTTCTGTGTGCTTTGCCTGATTGTTTTGCAGCATGGCACCTAAAGCTAAGGCAACCAGAAGCAAAAGGAAAGCTGGTGAATCATCATCTAGAGCATCCGCACCGTATGATGCGAGTCGCTTCCGGAGTGCGCATCACGCAGCAAGGTACCAGGAGCTGCTTAAGAGGAAGTTCTGGCACGAGAAAGAATTCATCATTAATCCTCAAGGGAAGTACAGCGGAATAGTGGGGATTTTTGAGAGCCGGAAGTGGGAGACGTTGATTAGTCCCCCGACTAAAATCAACGCGGATATTGTGAGGGAGTTCTACGCGAACGCCATACCAAATGACCCAGAGGACCCATTCGAGTTTCAAACCTTTGTCCATGGTCATGTTGTGAAGTTTCACCCTCCCACCATCAACGCCTACCTTGGAAACCCATTGACATCAGTTGAGTCTGAATACTTGTGTGAGTTCCACACTCAGCAAGCTCGTGGCAACTGGGACCACGAAGAGATCAAGAAAGCTATATTCAAGGAGGGAAAGGGTTATGATTTGAATGCAGCTGGGAAGCCCTTTAGAGCATTGCAGCAGAATATGACAATGCCGGCTCAGGTGATTCTAAACCTCATTTTACACAATATCCGCCCCAAAAGTCATACATCTTCAACAACATTGGATGTCACTCCCCTCATCTACTGCATCCTTGCTGGGAAAAAAGTGGATGTTGCCCGGATCATTGCAAAGGAGATCAAAACAGTTGCAATGAGTGACATAACAACTGGTAAGTGTCCACTTGCTTTCCCTGGACTGATTATGGGCCTGTGCCAATCTGCACGCATTGTCCTCCCGCCACAATCCATGAGCAGATAGTACATCCGGTGGATGATGCCTATATAGCCCGACACAATGAGGAGAAGCAACCAAGGAGAGCCCCCCAACAAACTCAAGATCAGCCTGAATCTTCCCATGCACAGGAGCAGCAGCCTTCACAGCCACAGCAGCCTCAGTTTCCACAGTAGGATCCTAGGTACCTTAGCTACACTTGGGATGCTATGGAGGCTCATTATAGGGGTCAGCTGGGTATCCAGGAGTCGCTTTATCGTATGCAGCAGCAGTGGGGTTCTCCATCAGACCCTACTCAGCAGGTTATGACTCCGGATCAGTACCGCTCCTACGTAGCTTACCCTGGGGACAGGCCAGTTATTTATGGAGGGGGCAGTGCAGCTGCAAGTGTTGGTGATGATGTAGCAGCTGATGGTTCAGATGAGGAGACAGCGAGTGATGAGGAAATGGAAGGTTGAAGAGGGAGTACAAGAGGAAGGACTTGAAAGCACGCACATACAGTGAAATATTTCATTTAAAGCTTTCAGTCATTTTTTTTTTTGGATTGTCTGAACAATATCATGGCTTGTGTACTTTGTTTCTGTATTTGTTTCCGTATTTTATTTTGTACTTTGCTTCTGTACTTTTGATTCCGTATTTGAATTCTGTACTTTGAATTTTATGTACTTATGGTACAATTTGCTTAAGTTTATGCTTTATTTCAATTATGTGTGTTGTATTTATTTAGTATCATATTCTGGTTAGTATAGTTTAATTTTAATCAGAACTAATTATAGTGGAACTCTCTTGTTGGAAAACAAGGGGACTGGACTACTTCTCACATTGAGAAGGAACCAGTATAAAAACTTGTTCTTTTCTTTTCAAAATATTAACACAAGTTCAGAACCAGGTTCTGAACTGTTATCAGAAGTATATGCAGCGGATTAACAAGTTAAAGAGAGAGTGAAAGAGATGCACACAAGATTTTATACTGGTTCCTTCTCAATGTGAGAAGTAGTCCAGTCCCCTTGTTTTCCAACAAGAGAGTTCCACTATAATCAGTTCTGATTACAATTGCTCAATCACTAAGAAAGAGACTTCCAGTTGCTCAATCACAAAGAAAGAGGCTTCTAATGCTCAACCACAAAGGAAGAGGCTTCCAATGCTCAAGACACCAAGTCAAGAGACTTCCCAATGCTCAAGACACTAAGTCAAGAGACTTCTGACTCAGACCATAAAGGAATGAGGTTACAAATGCTCAGTGTACAGACTGAGACTTTAGGGACCAAACTGGTTTACAAGTAAATGAGTTTGGGATGAACACTTGATAAAATATCAGAGGTGTTCTCTTAATACAACTCAGGTTAAGACTCTTAACCTTAAGAAATTCTAAGTTACAAGACTGAAGAATTTCTAAGAGTTTTTGAACTTGACAGCAAAACAGAGCAAGGTTCAGCAATTTGTTTCAAGAGTCTTAGACAAATTTCTTCTTCAAATCTTCTTCCTTTTATAGATGAAATATAGCTGTTGAAGATTTGCTTGATTTGAGGAAAGAGCCGTTGCAAGTTGAGCTAGGATTTCTGCAAATGTGTGCTGCACTTTTTCAAACAAAACAGAGCAGCAGCCATTTTTTAAATGACCTACCTTAAAAGCTGGAGAATGTCTGGGTCAGGGAGACAACTGTTCCATTGGGTTGTTCTGACACATTCAGGCATTAAATGTGCACAGTACTGGTCACTTTCCAAGCCACATCAGCTTCAGAAGCTTCTGTGTGAACAGTGCATCAGAAGCTGCCTTGTACGGATCAGAAGCTGGTCTTCAGACGTCGACTCTGCGTTGACTTCTTCAGAAGCACCCAGACTTCAGAAGCTGCCTTCAGACTCAGAAGCTGCACTTCAGGAGCACCACTTCAGGACCACTTCAGAAGCACCACTTCAGGAGCATTTCTTCAGGAGCACTTCTTCAGACCCAGTTTCCTTCTAGCTTTGCAACATTGCTTCTTAGCTTTCCTTTCTTGCTCTAAGCTTGTTCTTTCATAACCATTCTTAATTTCCAATCAATAACACGTGGTTCTGAAATCACTTGAACAAAGCATTAGCAAATAACCAATTTTCTATTTAACACTTTGTTATCATCAAAACCATAGAGAGAGACATGTTTACACATAATGTTTCAACAATCTCCCCCTTAATTCAAAAGAGAGTTGTTAAACACATTTTGTTCCAACAATCTCCCCCTTTTTGATGATGACAAACACAAGTATTAAATCAGAAAATTGTTGTTAACTTAATTAACAAGTTAACTGCAGGGTGTGAGGTTTGTAAGCTCCCCCTGAGTTTGATCCAAGTTAATTTAGTTCAGTTTAAATCACAAATGTGAAAATTTCAGAATTGTTGTTAAGTTTAATTAACAATCTGACTTCAGGAGAGGTTTGTAAGCTCCCCCTAGGTCTGACAATCCTCAAGGTTAGGTTTGTAAGCTCCCCTTGATTCTTATCCAAGTTAATTAAGCTTATCTTAAAACAATATAGTGAAATTAACACTCAGAATTTTAAATAACTTGCTGACTTCAGGTTCTGAGGTTTGTAAGCTCTCCCCCTAAGTCTGATAATCCACAGGATGAGTTTTGTAAGCTCCCTGAGTCTTATCCAAGTTATTTTAAATTCAATTTACTCACTAAGAGTAATGTATCTCACAGTATGGTATCAGAGCCAGACTTTTAATTCAGAGGCTTAGAGTTAAAAAGCAGTTCTCAAAAGTTAGATTCAATCAGTATCAGAGCTTTAACTGAGCTTTAACTTATGTTCAGAGCCTCAGGCTTTAATACCTTTTACTCCCCTTTCATAAGTTAATATACTGACAGAATTTTAACTTATATTGTTGAGCTCAAGTGCTTTAATACTTGTTTTACCTTACTCCCCCTTTTGTCATCAACAAAAAGTTTTACTTACTCCCCCAACACAGAAAATTTCTCCCCCTTTGTCAAGAGAGTTTGAAAACATCTGTATCAGAGCAGAAAAGAATTTTAAAAGAGTTTGAAAACATAAGTATCAGAGCATAACTTAATCTCCCCCTTTTTAAAAGAGTTTGAAGACATTTCAAAAAGGTTCATAGCATGTAGGAGGGGGTTGAAAAACTTGTGAGATATTTATGCAATCATATGGATTATCAAGCAACAAAGATAGTCATCAGAGCATACTTGATTTTCATTGAGTATATGACTTGCATTAAAAAAAAATAGAATGTTGTTCAGAAGCAGAAAAAGTTTAGAGCTTCTGATCAGGTCATTCTGTGTTCAGACATGGTTTGTTCAGTATATTTTGTTCAGTGTCAGAGCAAAACAACCAAGTTGTGTTCACTATCAGAGTAAAACATACAAGAAGGTATCAGAGCAAATCTGAGCTGGTTTAAAGAAAATAGTTCAGATCTGAGTAGGCCTAATTCATTTTTAAAACAAAATAGTTCAGATTATAGACCAACTGAAAAGTTATATCAGAGCTTGATACCAATTGAGGATGTTATCTCAGAGTCTGATACCAAAATACAGTTTTAATACTGCTGAACTTGTATCAGAACCTGATACCAAAATATGAAGTTTTATCTTCAGAGTCTGATACCAAATTAAAACATTTCTGAACATGTCTAATACACTTTGAGATAAATTGATTTTTCAAATGCTCAATTTTGGTTTTTTAAAACAGTTTAAAATAGATTGATACCAACTGAAAATTGTTTGTCAAGCAATTTTAACATTGAACATCAGGGCAGAAAATCACAATTTTAAATTGATGACTTTGGGAGGATTAGAGTATAAACTTTCAAAGCTTTAATCATCATTGCCCATAGCTATACTTATCAGATTCTGACCAACATTAGACTTTTATCAGATTCAGGAGTCAGAAAATCCAGGTTCTGATCCTTCAGACTCTGAAGTTTTTCATGCTTAACTTTCTTCAGATTCTCAGAAACTGAGTATCTGATAAGTCTTAGCTTATGATAAACTTAGAATCGAGGATTTCATTCAGATTCAAACACATTTTCAAGAGATAAAATGCATGTTCAGATTCTTTTTAATAAAATTGAATCTTTCTTCTGTTAGGGGTTTTGTGAATATGTCAGCCCATTGATGATTAGTATTAATGAACTGAATATCTAAAACACCCTTCTAAACATAATCTCTTATAAAATGATGTTTTATTTCTATGTGCTTGGCTCTAGAATGCAGAATTGGATTTTTAGACAGACATATTGCAGCAGTATTATCACAATAAATAGGAATATTGTCTGCATGAATCTGATAATCCTCTAATTGATGTTTCATCCAGAGCAGTTGTGTGCTACAACTTGCAGCTGAGATGTATTCTGCTTCTGCTGTTGACAAAGCAATGGTTGCTTGTCTCTTGCTGGCTCAGGATATCAGATTCTCACCAAGAAACTGACAGTTTCCACTGGTGGATTTTCTTTCAATCATGTCCCCAGCATAGTCAGCATCACAGAATCCAACTAGCTTATAATTTAGTGATTTCTTATACAAAAGTCCCAAATTAGTTGTTCCTTTCAGATACCTAAAGATTCTCTTGACAGCAGTCATATGAGATTCTCTAGGATCTGACTGGAATCTAGCACACAGACATACACTAAATAAAATGTATGGCCTAGAAGCAGTTAAGTATAGGAGAGAACCTATCATACCTCTGTACAGCTTCTGATCTACTTTAGAGCCATTGTCCTCTTTGCTTAAAGTGCAGGTAGGATGCATTGGTGTTGTCATCAGCTTGCAATCATCCAACTGGAACTTCTTCAGAAGCTCCTTGGTGTATTTTGACTGATGAACATAAACACCATCTTTGCATTGGTTGATTTGAATTCCCAAGAAGAATTTCAGCTCACCCATCATGCTCATTTCAAATTCATCCTGCATTAACTTTGAAAATTCCTTGCAAAGGGAGGCATTAGTAGAACCAAATATGATATCATCCACATATATTTGCACAATTAAGATTTATTTCTTAACAGTTTACCTGAAAAGTGTATTATCAACTTGACCTCTTACAAAATTATTTTTAATTAAGAATTTGCTTAGTCTTTCATACCAAGCTCTGGGAGCTTGTTTCAGACCATACAAAGACTTCTTAAGTTTAAAAACATGATTTGGATATTTAACATCTTCAAAACCAGGAGGTTGTTTTACATACACTTCTTCAGAGATTACACCATTTAAGAAGGCACTCTTAACATCCATTTGATATAAAATGATATCATGATTAACAGCATAAGAAAGAAGTAACCTGATTGCTTCCAGTCTTGCTACTGGAGCAAAAGTTTCTGTGTAATCAATTCCTTCCTGCTGGCTGTACCCTTGAGCTACTAATCTAGTCTTGTTTCTGATCACTTCTCCTTGTTCATTGAGCTTGTTCCTGAACACCCATTTTGTTCCAATGATGTTCTTCTGATCAGGTTTTGCAACAAGATCCCATACATCATTCCTTTGAAACTGGTTCAGCTCTTCTTGCATTGCTACAATCCAACCATCATCAGCAAGTGCTTCATCAGCAGTTGTAGGCTCAATCATGGATAGCAGGCCAAGCATAGACTCATTCTGAGTGAATGCTGATCTTGTCTTTCTTGGACTACTCTTGTTTCCCATGATCAACTCCTCAGGATGTGAAGACTTGTACTTGAATGAGGTTCTGGGTGGATTAGCTTCTGAAGAACCATCAGGGATTTGTTCAGAGCCATGCTGATCTTGATTAGCTCCAGTAGTAGTGTCATTGTTGGAGAGTTTCTCAGATTCTTCATTGTTTTCAGCTTCTGAACCTTCATCAGAACCTGAACTGGTTTCAGCTTCTGAAGGCTCTTCTGAGATTCTGACATCTGCAAAACTCTCAACCAGCTCTGGTATTTCATTACCAGGCTTCTTATCATCAAACCTAATATGTATAGCTTCTTCAACAACATGTGTTTCAGAATTATACACTCGGTATGCCTTAGATCTCTCTGAGTATCCTAAGAAGGTACCCTTTTGAGCCTTGGCATCAAATTTCTTTAGGTAGATTTTATTGTTTAGTATGTAACATGTACAACCAAACTGATGAAAATAAGAAATACTTGGTTTTCTTCCTTTAAACAGTTCATATGCTGTTTTATTCAGAATGGGTCTGATATAGATCATGTTCTGAATATAACATGTTGTGTTTACAGCTTCTGCCCAAAAGTACTTAGCAATTTTAGATTCATGGATCATGGTTCTGGCCATTTCTTGTAAAGACCTGTTCTTTCTCTCTACAACTCCATTTTGTTGTGGAGTTCTAGGAGATGAGAACTCATGGATAATTCCATGATCTTCACAAAAATTTTCAAAAGGTTCATTTTCAAATTCCCCACCATGATCACTTCTGATTTTTAAAATTTTCAAATCATTTTCAGTTTGTACTTGTTTGCAGAATTTGAAAAACACATCATATGTTTCATTTTTGGTTCTGAGGAATTTAACCCAAGTCCACCTACTATAATCATCAACTATTACAAGTCCATACTTCTTCCCACTGATTGAAGCTGTTCCAACAGGATCAAACAAATCAATGTGAAGGAGCTCTAGAGGTTTAGAGGTGGAAACAATGTTCTTAGCTTTAAAAGAGTTTTTAGAAAATTTTCCAATTTCATGCTGAGCACAATGCATCTGAGTGATAGTCAATACTGGGTAAGCCTCTGACCAGCTGTAACTTGCTAAGCTTAGAGATTAATCTCCAGTTAGCATGTCCCAGCCTTTTGTGCCACACCCATTTCTCATCACTCATAGACAGAAGGCAAACTACCTTCTGCTGAACCAATTCAGAAAAATTTATTTTGTAAACATTGTTTTTCCTGCAGCCTCTGAACACTACAGACTTATCTTTGTTACTGATTACAGTACATGTGTTCTTATTAAACAGGACTTCATAATTACTATCACATAATTGACTTATGCTAAGTAAATTATGTCTATGTCCATCTACCAGCCAAACATTATCAATGTACAGGGAAGAATTACCTATCTTACCAGTACCAATAATCTTTCCTTTCTGACTTCCTCCAAACCCCACAGTTCCTCCCTCTTTCAGAGTCAGGGTTTGGAACATAGACTTGTCCCCTGTCATATGATGCGAGCATCCACTGTCCAGGTACCAGGACCTTTCCTTTTCTTTGGATGTTAAGCATATCTGCAATTGAAATTATCTCAGACTTAGGTACCCAGATTTTCATGGGTCCTTTGGGGTTAGTCCTGAAAGTTTTTGGCTTCTTGTGTCTGAAGTTATGATATTCAGACTTGTTCTGATACTTTGGATATGAACCCTTGTATCTTGAATAAGTCTGAGTTTCAGAACCTGAGTTCTCAAAGGTTTGGACTCAGATTTCTTCAGAACCTGAGACTTGAGGGTCTTTGGTTCTGATTTATTTAGATTCTGAACCATTGAGCACTTTGGTTCTGATCTCTTCAGAATTCTAACTCTGTTTGCTTCAGGCACAAGGCAAGTTTCAGTTTTGCCTTTCTTAAAACATTTAGAAGCAGAAAACTGATTGGTTTGCTTTTGCTTGCTTTGCTTAGCATTCTGAGATTGAAAATGTTTTGTATTGACTGGTTTAATAGATTTTGAAGTTTTAATAAACCCAGTCTTTGAAAAATTTGAATCAGATTTATTCAGATTCTGAGACTTACTAGTTTTGGGTTCTGAACACTTCAGATTCTGAACATTATCAGGTTCAGAGTCTGATTTCCTCTTACTCTTAGGCTTAGGACCTTTTGGCTTAGATTTATGCAAGGTTTTAACATCTGCCTTCATCTTACCCTTAGGTTCAGAAGCTTCAGAGTATGAGTTGTTCAGAACTTCAGACTCAGTCTCAGTTTCTGACATTTTCAACTTTTCAGAGTTATCAGAAGCAGGCACAAAGCATATACCATTGCCTTTTAAAATATTTTCAGAACATGAAGGTGAGTTTGATTCATTTGATGGTTTGAATGAATCATAGCCAATGCCTTCACCTTTGTTTCTGATCATATTATACATCATAGAGGCAATTTTAGTTCTATTGAACCCAGTTAACATGAAATCCTGAAGAGCCATTTCCTGTTCATTAGGAACCTCTTCAGATTTCTTATGAGCCTCTTTTCTGAGTTCTTCAACTTCTTCATCATATTCAAAAATTTGATTCTGAAGTTTAAGATTTTCCTCAGACAGCAAGTTTGTTTGATTTTTCAAAGATTTAATTTCTTTTAACTTGCTCTTAAGATGACTCATAAGATCATTTACTGTTTCAATCAATTCAGATCTAGAGTTCAGAATATACCTCATCTTCTTCATCAGAATCTGAGCATGATTCTGCATTAAAAGATGCAGTTGCCATCAGGGCCAGGTTTGCTTCTTCCTCATCAGATTCTGACTCATTGTCCAGATCATCCCATGTTGCCATGAGACTCTTCTTAATCTTGTTTCTGAAACTGCTGGACTTTGAGCTGGACTTCTTTGCTTTCTCTTTAGATTTTTCCTTCTGAAGATCAGGACAGTCAGCAATGAAGTGCCCAGGCTTTTTGCAGTTGTAACAGCTTTCCTTCTGGATATCCCTCTTTGAACCAGATCCTCTAAAGTTACTGCTTTTGTTAGAGAATTTTTTCTTTCTGTTCATTAGATACTGAAGCCTTTTAGAAAGCATTGCAAGCTCATCAGCATCTGAATCTTCATCAGAATTTCCCTCAGGAAACTCTTCTTCAGATTCAATAGCTTTCAAAGCTTTAGCAGGCTTTCTTTTAGACTTCAGAGCTAATGTTTTTGGTTCTCTAACAGACTCATCCTCATTGAGTCCCAGTTCATGCACCTTGAGGGAGCTTATCAGATCCTCAATACTTAAAGTATTCAGATCCTTAGCTTCCTCAATAGCAGTTACCTTAGGTCTCCATTTGGATGGCAGACTTTTTAAGAGTTTGTTCACATGATCAGCTGTGGTATAACTCTTCTTCAGAATCTGAAGTCCAGAAACCAGAGTCTTAAATCTTGAGAACATAGTCTCAATATTTTCATCCTCTTTCATTCTGAACAGTTCATATTGCTGAACAAGAATATTTGCCTTAGCTTCTCTAACTTTCTTATTACCTTCATAGTTAGAGCAGAGGGATGTGAATATGGCTTTAGCAGTTGACTTGTCACTCAACTTCTGATACTCTGAGTGAGGTAGTGAATCCACTATAATGCCTCTGACATTATGGTGCTTTCTATATATCTTCCTCTCAGCATCACTCAGAGCTCTTCTGTTGACAGCAACACCTTCTTCATCCACTGGAATTGAGATCCCATCTTCAATAATATCCCATAGAGTATCATCTATACCAATGATATGGCTGTACATTTTGCTTTTCCACCATGAGAACTTCTCAGGATCACCAGTAAACATTGGAGGTTTATTGTGTGACCTAGATTTTCTCTCATCAGTGCCATAATCATATTGTACAGATGTATGTCTAGGAGGAGGTGGAGGAGGAGGAGGTGAATCTTCATTATCAGACATGTTTTTCTCAGGATCAAGACTGACACATTGTTAAGTGTTAATATCAGAACCGAAGCTCTGATACCAACTGAAGGTGAGAAAAACAAACACATAAGAAGGGGGGTTGAATTGTGTGACTCAAAAACTTGTTCTTTTCTTTTCAAAATATTAACACAAGTTCAGAACTGTAACACCCATACTAAATTATCTAGAATATTTAGCATGTGTATTATTCTGATACTGGGTACATTAAAATTTTTCAATAATAGATACAATATAAAACTACTGAATGAGTACAATTTGCTCGTTTACATAAATATCCAAATGTCATATAATACACGTTTATATACATATATAAAATCAGTCAACCTCCTGAGCTTGCCTTGACGAGCATCTGCACTCCATCCAGCGTCTTCCTGAAGATCTTCATCTGAAAGCCACTTGGCTACCTGAAAAACCTGCACCAGAAGGATAGGGATGAGACATAACGTCTCAGTGAGCTCCTACCCTACCTACTGTTGGCAACCACGGGGGAAACCTAGGGTCGCCGTGCCTACTCTCGGCAATCTTGGGGATACCTATGATCGCCAAGTCTTTCTCTACATATTCCGCGATCAAGGGGAAAACTTAGGATCGCTACTTATCTTTATCATGTCTTATCATATTCTAACTTTAAATTTTAACTTATACTCAGTGATCTGGGGACATCCTATGATCACTTTCTCTCTCTGCTGACTACTTGTCGTATTCTCGTCATAATTCGTAATCATCAATATATATACATACATATACAAATTTATATCATCTTTAACTATTAAGTTAGTAAGTCAGCGTTGAACAAACAATATTATCTGAGTTCATTTTACGGAGTGCATCCGGGTGGAGTAACCCCGAAGTACATCTCCCTTCTTACCGGTGAAAATTCCTATCATATCAGGCTAACACCGGACTCCTCTTATCTTTGTGTGGCTGCTCTCGCGAGCGGTAACTTCACCGTCCCAGCTGCCATTTAAGGCGGTAACTTCACGGGGACCCCCTGTATACTAACTGACGAGCAGACAGGAGACACATTAACTTTAGACTTGGATGTGTAGCTGCCCTCACGAGCGGTAACTTCACCGTTCCGGCTGCCATTTAAGGCGGTAACTTCACAGGAACCCCTCGTATACTAACTAGCGAGCATACGAGAGACACATCAAGCCATCTTAATAATTTATTCTTAACTTATGTACTCAAATGTACGTATAATAATATATCATAAACTTTTGCATATTCAATGCATTCTTGAGGGAATTAATCTCTCAATACATAACTATGAACTTATGGTCTTAGGCTTATCGTTCTCATAAGCCATTGCGTGGTTTTGGAAGCATACCATAGCTTAAATAACTTTATTCTTACTCCTCTAATGCTTTACCAAATCCATAATCATCCATTCCTTAAATGTTAAAATCACCTTCCGGATATGTCAAGAATGGTGTTTTTCTTAGAAATTTAAGTTCTCTTTGAAAACGGTTATTAAAAGCCTCGCCGAACACGTATACAGCACCCAGAACGAACCAGAACAGACCTGAGCTGTCTGCCTGATCTCGCTGAGCGACCCTGAGGCGATGTGGAGGCGAAATGAAGCAGGGAAAAATGCTGAAAATCGCTATAATCTCGCCCCGAGTTCGCCGGGCGAAAATGACAGTTCAAAACTAGTTAAAAGTGTGATTTTTCCACCATTTTGACATATCTAAACACACCAAGGCATCCCAACAATACAAGGAATGAATTTTAACACAAATTGATAGTTTAAAACATGATTAATCAAGGATTTGGTAATCATAAGAGTTTAGGGTAAAATTCCTAAACTAGCTTAAAATTGTAAAATGCTCTCAAACTTACTCAACGGGTTCTAAACCCTGTGGAGCTCACCTTAATCCACTATTGGTGCTGTTTAAGCTTGAATCCAACAACCCTAGCTTGCTCCAATCTACTTCTTCCCTTGGTTCTTCCTTGTTCTTCTTTTCTTCCTCTTATACTAGCTTCCAACCCAAGTTTCTAGCAAGATTTCACACTAGTATTTTGATGAAGTTTGATGGATATTGGTATGGAGAGATTGGGGGCGTGAGAGATGAGGAAAGGAGAAGGAAAAATCTGAATTTGGAATAGTAATGAAGGAATGGAAATGAACATGAATAAATATCTTGTTCCATTTTCAAATTAATCCCCCCCTTAGTCTTATTTACAAAATTGCCATTTCCCTTAATTTCTTATTTGCCTTGCTTGCTTCTCAAGCTTCTAACATTGATAACTGATACTTAAGAGCGGGATGTTACAAGAACCAGGTTCTGAACTGTTATCAGAAGTATATGCAGCGGATTAACAAGTTAAGGAGAGAGTGAAAGAGATGCACACAAGATTTTATACTGGTTCCTTCTCAATGTGAGAAGTAGTCCAGTCCCCTTGTTTTCCAACAAGAGAGTTCCACTATAATCAGTTCTGATTACAATTGCTCAATCACTAAGAAAGAGACTTCCAGTTGCTCAATCACAAAGAAAGAGGCTTCTAATGCTCAACCACAAAGGAAGAGGCTTCCAATGCTCAAGACACCAAGTCAAGAGACTTCCCAATGCTCAAGACACTAAGTCAAGAGACTTCTGACTCAGACCACAAAGGAATGAGGTTACAAATGCTCGGTGTACAGACTAAGACTTTAGGGACCAAACTGGTTTACAAGTAAATGAGTTTGGGATGAACACTTGATAAAATATCAGAGGTGTTCTCTTAATACAACACAGGTTAAGACTCTTAACCTTAAGAAATTCTAAGTTACAAGACTGAAGAATTTCTAAGAGTTTTTGAACTTGACAGCAAAACAGAGCAAGGTTCAGCAATTTGTTTCAAGAGTCTTAGACAAATTTCTTCTTCAAATCTTCTTCCTTTTATAGATGAAATATAGCTGTTGAAGATTTGCTTGATTTGAGGAAAGAGCCGTTGCAAGTTGAGCTAGGATTTCTGCAAATGTGTGCTGCACTTTTTCAAACAAAACAGAGCAGCAACCATTTTTGAAATGGCCTACCTTAAAAGCTGGAGAATGTCTGGGTCAGGGAGACAACTGTTCCATTGGGTTGTTCTGACACATACAGGCATTAAATGCGCACAGTACTGGTCACTTTCCAAGCCACATCAGCTTCAGAAGCTTCTGTGTGAACAGTGCATCAGAAGCTGCCTTGTACGGATCAGAAGCTGGTCTTCAGACGTTGACTCTGCATTGACTTCTTCAGAAGCACCCAGACTTCAGAAGCTACCTTCAGACTCAGAAGCTGCACTTCAGGAGCACCACTTCAGGACCACTTCAGAAGCACCACTTCAGGAGCATTTCTTCAGGAGCACTTCTTCAGACCCAGTTTCCTTCTAGCTTTGCAACATTGCTTCTTAGCTTTCCTTTCTTGCTCTAAGCTTGTTCTTTCATAACCATTCTTAATTTCCAATCAATAACACGTGGTTCTGAAATCACTTGAACAAAGCATTAGCAAATAACCAATTTTCTATTTAACACTTTGTTATCATCAAAACCATAGAGAGAGAGATATGTTTACACATAATGTTTCAACAATCTCCCCCTTAATTCAAAAGAGAGTTGTTAAACACATTTTGTTCCAACAATCTCCCCCTTTTTGATGATGACAAACACAAGTATTAAATCAGAAAACTGTTGTTAACTTAATTAACAAGTTAACTGCAGGGTGTGAGGTTTGTAAGCTCCCCCTGAGTTTGATCCAAGTTAATTTAGTTCAGTTTAAATCACAAATGTGAAAATTTCAGAATTGTTGTTAAGTTTAATTAACAATCTGACTTCAGGAGAGGTTTGTAAGCTCCCCCTAGGTCTGACAATCCTCAAGGTTAGGTTTGTAAGCTCCCCTTGATTCTTATCCAAGTTAATTAAGCTTATCTTAAAACAATATAGTGAAATTAACACTCAGAATTTTAAATAACTTGCTGACTTCAGGTTCTGAGGTTTGTAAGCTCTCCCCCTAAGTCTGATAATCCACAGGATGAGTTTTGTAAGCTCCCTGAAGCTAAATGCTTGAACTAAGCCAAAGCTGTGAGCAAAAGATCAGGTGAGTGATAATGATAAAAAGTTAGTGATAAAGCACGCAGCTAAGGTACTCGTTCTTGTTTTTCTAGGTATATACTTGATTGTGAAATGAGTCCTTTGCACACATTTTTATGTTATTCAGTTTTAAGCAAGCACATATTTACATTTGAACCAATTAGAACTAGCCGAAATGTGAGGAATCCTCAATCATTGTATATATATGCAGGAGACCGGCATTTTGTGTTTAACTCGATTGTTTTATGTTAAATCTAAATGTTGTTTTAAATTGTATGAAAGCATTGAATATGAGTGAAACACTTGACCAAATAAACCTACCCTGTGAGGAGTGAGTATCTGTTAACCCCTTTGAGCCTATTGAATCAGAATTGTTAACTATGACCTGCCAATTTTCATAAGCTCAATTGCTTAATGAAATTGCCGGAGTTTGTAAAAAAAATCCAGTTCATAGTTAACTCATTATTGAATTCTGATATTTACCTTCTTTTGAACCCTTATCCATCGTGATTATTGACCTTTGCCAAAATGATAAAGGAACATTCGATTAGGGTATCATTGAACTAAGTTGGGGAGAAAGGGAGGTTGTGTTTATGTCAAGTAATGGTGATTTGTTATAAATGATCTTGACAACAAGAAAAAGAGAAAGAAAAAGAAAAAGAAAAGAAAAAAGAAAGAAAAGTAAACCAAGAAAAAGAAAAGAGAAAAATAAAAAAGGTTTGCAATAAATCAAAAAATTGTCAAGATCAATCAAAGAAAAATTTGTAAATCACCAAGAGTTGTATTTGAATAAGGAGGAAGTATGTAAATAGAATGAATGTTCCTCTTGCTTGGCCATTTGAATTCAATTTCCCACATATGACAATTCTTTTGTAACCAAGCCCAATTACAACCCTTAAAGACCTTGTGATCATTTGCTTTTATGCTTTTAGAAATGATAATTAGATTGACGCATAATTTGATTGGAATGTTAGCATATTTGCCGGATGAGTGTTCATAACCCTCACAATTGATTTCAATTTGTTCATCTACTTTATATAGAAGTGTGTTAGGTTTGGTTCAAATTTAAACATGTTGTTTGCCAAGAATTGTGTGATATGAACTTTGTGCTTAGGACTATGTCACATTCATGGTATATATTTAGTGGAATGAGAAACTTTACTGTTGCTCGCGCTATCACAATTGAATCATTCACCTGAAAATCTTTTCTTCCATCATTGATTTTTTTTTTTTTGCCTCATGCTTAACTTTGTCCAAAGCCTTGTTTTTCCAATTATTTTGAATCTTTTGTTTGAGGACAAACAAAGAACTAAGTTGGGGAGTATTTGATAAGTGGCAAAATATGAATAAATCCATGTCTTTTATAAAGCTTTTTAGTTACTTGTTGTGCAAGTTATCTTAGGAAAAGCATGGAATTTATGAATAAATGCCAATTATTCTTTGTATATCTTATTCTTCCCCATTTGTGTAGGAAAAAGCAAGCCAGGACCTAAAAATAGAAAGAAATATTGAAGAAAAGCATGAAGACTTTCGCCCAGCGATGCCTTGGCGATGGCTTGGCGAAGTGAGGCAGAGATTTTAAGGAGTTTCTGAAGAGCACTTTCGCTCAGCGATTGATTGGCGACAGCTTGGCGAAGTCAGGCAGAGAATTTTGGAAGCTTTCAAAGAGGACTTTCGCTCAGCGATTGCTTGGCGAAAGGTTGGCGAAGTGAGGCAGGGAATTTCTGAAACAGGGGAAGTTGATTTCGCCCAGCGAAATATTGATCGCCCAGCGAAATCATCAAGGCGGTTTAATGCTGAAGAAGACGTGGCATAATGCCATTGGCTAGTTTGAAGAGTTCGCTGAGCGAAATAGCATTTATTAGTTTTAGTATTTAAGCTTTTTACAGCTTTTAGGTTAGAATTAATTACTATTGTATTGCTTTCATTTTGAACGAAATTTAAGAGATTATTACCAGAGAATAGGGCTAAAAGAAGGGCACTTCAAAGGACAAACAAGGAATCAAAGTTTGGATCATTCAAGGGTTTTTGGAGAAATCAAAACCATCATTGATCTTCATCTTTACTCCTACTTTTGTACTGTTGACATGAGAATGATCAACTAAACATCCTTTGTTGGGATTAGAGGTAATAAATCTAGCTAGAAATAGTCTATTTGATCATGTAAATATTTGATTCTAGTATTTTATAATATATTGAAAGTTATTCTTGTTATTCAATCTTATTTATGGTTTAGTGCTATTGACAAATACATTTAAATCTAAGTTTAGAATTCCTTTCTATTAAAACAAGTGTTTTAGACATAGAACTATGTTTTGATAATCACTTAATGCATCAATGCTTAATGCTTTTGGATCGTTTAATAGATTGGGAAATCGTCCATTAAACGATACAATCGATCTCACAACGTTATTTGGATACGAATAAGGTTGTCGAGTGATGTGTGATAATATCGTTAAAACGAGTTTAAAACTAGAATCCTTTTTATCATGATCATTAGAACATTATCGATGCTTGATTTATAACTTTGATACCAACACTTTTATGCCCTATTACTCGTAGTATTTATTTATATTTTTAATGTCGAGTAGTGTTAGTAAAGAAAAAGATGAAACCCTAACTTAAAATGATAATCGACGTTGAACGGTTTATGATATCGCAATAATCCCTGTGGAAACGATAGAAAAATATACTTGCTTTTGTACATTAACAGCCGCCTGACCATCATTGTCATGATACTTTAAGAATAATGTTATATATGTTAATGGAGTCTCACAATTTAGTCACACTTAACATTTTAGTACTCGAACTATCTATTTTAGGGACTTTATTATTCTTATAACAAATATAATAAAGAAATGTCTTATATCTTTATATACATTAACAAATGTATATCTAGATCATGATAAAAAAAAAAAAAACAAATTCTTTCTATTATATATTGACTGTTAGAGTTTAATCCAACAATTTGTCACTCAAAATAGGGGAGAAGTCAGACAAAAGAACCAGATGGTGGTATAGAGGAGAGCAGAAGCAAGTTCAGGCTATGTTAGAAGAATGTGTAGTGTTATTATTGTCACAAACTTGGGCACATAAGAAGAATCGTTTTCTGTGGAAAAAGGAGAACAAATGCAAGAGCGCTAAGTGAAATCAAAGGGATGATGATGTTATTGCTCTTACTAGTGATGATCTCGTTATTCTCTCTGACCATGAGTCAGATAATCTTGTATATGATGAGAACAAATGGATAGTTTATAGTGCTACTACGCTGTATGTTACACTGAGAAAGAGTTTTTCACATCTTATACTTATGGTGACTTTGGTAATTGACGATGGGATATTATAGTGTATCTAAGGTAATTGATGTTGGATATCTTAAGCATGGTTGTCTTCTTTAAGCAACAATTGCATCATCGTGTTGGTTAATTTGCAAGCAAACATCACCAACATCAATTACCTTTTTTCTTGCTCAAAAAAAAAAAGGTAATTGATGTTGGTGATGTTTGCTTGCAAATTAACCAACACGATGATGCAATTGTTGCTTAAAGAAGACAACCATGCTTCAGATATCCACGTTAATTTAATCTCTGCACATATGCTTGATGATTATGGTTATGATAATCATTTTGGTTCTAGAGGAGAGAAACTTTCTAAATTGTATTTGGACAAAATATTTGGTTGCTAAAGATCGTGTAAATGTAGTTGATATGGAAGCACGTTTTTGGCACTAATGATCTGTTTGTTAAGAGAGAGATATCGAAGAGAGAAGCAACTTCTTTCGTTTGGCATAGCAGAGATAGAGTAGAAAGACTAAAATGTTGTGGGGCCCGCACTTTTTCTTTTCTTCACATGTATGCGAAGAAAGACGAGAGAGATCCGTAAAATTTAGATATTTCCTACGCTGCCCTTCTCTCTCTCCACGTTGACAAGGTCATTGGCAAAATAACATGTACAAATTAAATTTAGTATCTTATATAAGTTATATTTTAAAAAAAAGGCTTAAACGCACTTTTGGCCCCTAACTTTGCACTAGTTGCGATTTTGGCCCCCTATTAAAAAAAACCACATTCCAGTCCCCTAAGTTTCCCCCTTTTGCAACTTTCAATTTTAATCATTCAAAATCAATCACTCAAGACAGTAGAAGATCAAGAAACCCGTTCCAAGACATATTTTTTGCGTTATAAATCTGAAACTTGCTCAACAAAACACCCCACTTGTTTTTAATGTCTTGAATAATTGATTTTAAATGATCAAAATTGAAAGTTGCAACAGAAGGGAAACTTAGAGGGCTGGAATGTGGTTTTTTTTAATATGGGGCCAAAATCGTAACTAGTGCAAAGTTAGGGGGCCAAAAGTGTGTTTAAACCTTTAAAAAATAATCAAACTAATACCCGTTCACACCAAAAATAATTAATTAAGTTGATCTAGTTTATAAATATAATACAAATGAAATCAAGTAATCAATTAGTTAAATTAATTCCTAAAAAAAATAGTTAAATTAATTGATGGGATGTGCTTTTAATTCAAGGGTATTATTGTACTTTCAAAAATAATCAACACTTCTATCTCTTCAATTTCTCTCTTCTTTATCTTATACCAAACAACCCATCAAATCTACTCTATTTCTCACCTTTTTCTCTCTTCACAACTTCTCTCTTACCTATTTCTCTCTTCACAACTTCTCTTTTAAACCAAACACACCCTAAGGCTTAACCACATCAATGAAATATGGTTAAATATTTTAGCCAAAAATGATGTGCATTTAGGATTGAAGAAAACATTTTTGGAGAAATGTTCTCATCGCATGGAGGTAAACATGTCGTATTTATATTTGTATTTGCATCAATCATTCAAACAAGTCAAATAGCTTGTACCCAAGAGCTCTGATGCTACCATTAGATCTTGACAAAAGTTTGCATGATCATTACATTGAGCTAAGATCAACCAATAAGGAGAATTTGACATCATGTTAACTCAAAATGTTAAAGTTCTCAAAACCTTAAAGTTTGGGATATATAGATCATCCCACTTATATGTTTTTAAGCATTTTTTTATTTAATGTGATACTTTTAACTCGTATCTTAAATATGTTAAGATTTATACACTCTTTCAGTTTGTTATTATAAGACTCCCTGAAAATTTTACAAAAATTAAGAAAATTAGTTGCAGCATTAATGAAAATAGAGGGATTACACGTAGGGTCTGTTTGGCAAAAATAGCGGATATCTGATAAGCTAGCTGATAGCTGATAGCTTATGACTGATGACTGATGGCTGATAGATGATAGCTTATAGCTGATGACTGATGACTTATGGCTGATAAGCTAATTGAAGTGTTTGGTAAAATTAGCGGTTCAACTAGCTGATAGATGTAAAATGACATGAAAGGACATTTTTATATCATTCAATTTTTTATGAAGACAAGAACAACATACATTAATAATAATAATAATAATAATAATAATAATAATAATAATAATAATAATAATAATAATAATAATAATAATAATAATAATAAAGTATATTGTACATATTGAAATTAATTTTATTTGGTTCAAAATAACAAAAGGTATATTTTCATCAAATCTAAACACAACTCAAGGTATATTGATTTGCATGTAAAAAAAGTATATTGATTTGTAAAAAAAAAAACTAAAGGTATGCCGTATAAAACAACGAAAGGAAGTGATTTTTTTTTGTTTTGAAAAAGAAGTGGATATTTATTAGCACAAAAGACATTGGTATTTATGATGCAGTTATATTAATAAATTGTAAAGGGTAAAAAAAAAGATTTTAAATAAAATAATAAGGGTAAAAGAGGAAGAAAAAACAATAAGCTATAAGCTCAAACGCTACTTGAAATAGCGTCTGAAAAATAAGCTATAAGCTCCTGACGAAAAGACTGTTACCAAACAGGTCTTTTTTTGTCAGACAAGCTTATAAGCTATAAGACATAAGCTTGTTTTTGTACCTTACCAAACAGACTCGTATATATACTTATCTAAATTGTAGTTGAGAAAATATATAAGTTTATGAATTTACAATAAGGGTTCCTTACAATAATCCTACAGTTTTTGTATGAGACATAGTGTCCCTATAAATAGGGTAGTTGTCCCTATATGGCTAGTCGTCCCAATGGTTTTTCTAAAAGCTTCTGAAAGACAATATAACAATACATATAACTCATATACACCACAAAAGAACAATCTAAACTCAAAAGGCCAGGGAGCACTTTGCGTGAGTTGATTTTTTTTTTTTTTGATGGATTTGCGTGAGTTGATTTCTCGATTGGAACAGGTTTATCCGAAAATACTTTGACGTGACTACGATTATATCACAAATATGGAGTTATTTTTTTATGGGAAATTCTTGTTTACCCATCAATAAAAGGTGGGTAATACTACCCATGTTGAGTTGGCCCAATCAAAACAATGTATTTATATAATATTAAAAATAATATAAAACAATCAAATAATTTTGATTGGTGTCAACTCAGCATGGGTTGTGTTACCCACCTTTTATTGATGGGTACCCAAGTTGTTTTTGGTGCAAATTAAACTATGAGGTTTAATTAATTATTTTGATTTCAAAGAACCTAGGGGTGAAACGTACTCATTAAAACTAACTATAAAGAAGTGAAGAATTGTAAGTTTATATATATATATATATATATATATATATATATATATATATATATATATATATATATATATATATATATATATATATATAGACACACACACACGAGCAAATCAATGTATTTAGAGTTTTTTATCTTTTAAGTTGTACACACATGACAATTATAAAATTTATTTGTTAGAAGACAATATGGTTGATCATAATTTCATAAAATCCACGACAATTAATAATGTTTTAACTTATTTTTATGTTTGCCTGTATTAATCTTTTTTTTTTTTTTTGAACAAGCCAAAATGAGATATATAATCAAAAAAAGAGCTTCACGTCCCTAGCACAAGATGTGCCAAAGGGAAGAGAAACTTAATACAACAGTGTTCTGAAAAGTAACCAAAAAACAAATTACATCAGCCAATCCCCAAACAATCAAAAGGTTGCTGCCACCACAAATGGAAACCAAACGGAAAAGAAATATTTTTGGCCTTGAGCCACCCTAAAGAAATAACTTTCACCTTCTCTAGAAGCTGTGGAACAGATGTAGAATTAAAACTGAAAAGCCTACAGTTCCGTTCACTCCATAATACCCAGAAATCTTTTTCTTTTTATGACGATGTGTATTGATATCTTGATTTTTAATGAAATATATTATAATTTTTATGTAAAAAACTAGTCATGACAATTGGCTTCTTTAGTTTCTAACGAGATGGTAAAAGAGTCAACAATAAAAAAAACAGTTACAAAAGAGTCAAAAGGCGTAATTAAAAAGAGGATAAAAAAATCATATGGTATGATAAAAGTGGTAGATGATTTGACCTTCTAATTATTTGGTTAGAGATTTAATTTCTAAATATTTCATATGAAAAAATATATCTTTAAAATGTTATCTCTTTAAATAAATTTCAGTCATATCTAAAGACTAATCTTTATATTTGCGCGATGATATCTTAATACACCAAGAAAACCGAGCATGAAAAAATCATTAACAGAAAAAGGAAAAAAAAAACTTAAAACAAGATAAGAAGTAATTCATATATCGAGTGACGAGTGTGACATTAACAAAAGAAATATATATGGATGAGTTGAGATGATTTGCATATATAAAAAGTTAAATATGATATTATCCAATAGATTATAATATAATTATTTATAAAAAAAAGTGCTTGTGTAACAAAATAGTTTATGCAAGTATATTAATTTATTTCTGAAAACGACTTTTTTTTTGAGGGATTATGAAAACGACTTGATAATTTTTATGATATTAATTAATTTAGTATAAGAGTAACACGGGAAGGACGCGGATAATCTTTGAAATGATTTTTTTTAGAGGTCTTTGAAATGAATTTTATATATTTATTTTGTGTGAATGAAATGATTTTTATACGAAACATTATATAAAAAATAATTATATTTTTAATATTGTATAATGTTTATAGATATTAAATGAAAATTATGAGTAATAATGTAATGTTTCTATTAATTTTTTTCTCTTATATAAACAAAAATTTGTTAAATAGTTGAGTCACACTAGTTATGAATTTTATTTGTTTATATATGAGAAAACAAATTTTTATGCACATAAAATTTTGAAAACTTGTGACTATTTTCAAAATCAAAATTAATGTAGTGTTTTTATTAAATAACTTTTTATTTTATGTACAAAAGACTGTTCAATGTTTGCACCGCACCCGTTGCAGATTTTATGTATTTATATCTGCATAAACAAATTTTTATATACATATATGAGAAAGTCGATATGATAAAATTTTAAAAACTCATGACTATTTTCAAAATCAAAATTAATGTATTGTTTCTATTAAATAACTTTTTATTTTATATGCAAAACACTGCTCAATGTTTGAACCGCACCCGTTGCAGATTTTATGTACTTATATCTAAATAAACAAATTTTTATATACATGTATGAGAAAGTCGATATGATAAAATTTTAGAAACACATGACTATTTTCAAAATATCAACATTAATGTAGTGTGACTATTAAATAAATTTTTATGTTATATTTAAAACACCGTTAAATATTTAAATCGCACTCGTTCAGGAATTTATATGCTTATATATGCAGAAGAAAATTTGTATGTATCGATATGTGATAGTCGATATGATAAAATTTTGAAAACTTGTGACTATTTTCAAAATATCAACATTAATGCAGTGTTTCTATTGATTAAATTTTATTTTATATGCAAAACATTGTTCAATGTTTGCACCGTTCCCGTCGCAGATTTTAAATGTTTATATCTGCAAAAACAAATTTTTATATACATATATGAGAAAGTCGATATGATAAAATTTTGAAAACTCATGATTATTTTCAAAATATCAACATTAATGTAGTGTGTCTATTAAATAAATTTTATTTTATATGGAAAACATTATTCAATGTTTGCACCGCTCCCGTTGCAGATTTTAAATGTTTATATTTGTAGAAACAAATTTTTATATAGATATATGAGAAAGTCAATGTGATAAAATTTTGGAAACTCTTGACTATTTTTAAAAAATCAACATTAATGTAGTGTGTCTATTAAATATATTTTTATGTTATATTTAAAACAACATTAAATATTTAAACCTCACTCGTTCAGGGTTTTATATGCTTATTTATGCAGAAGAATTTTTTTTGTACAGATATGTGATAGTCGATATGATAAAATTTTGAAAACTCGTGACTATTTTCAAAATATCGACATTAAAGAGATCATGAGTTTTAATAAGAACGATTATAAAATTTTGTTGTCCTTTGATTTTTATATATTGTTAGTAGATATTAGTAGATATGAACATTATCCGTAAATAATTTTTTAAAAACAAATAAATTAGTTTCATAGTTATCCGTGGAAATTGGTTACACTAGTGATAAGCATTATCCGTAATTAATTTTTAAAAAACAAATAAATTAACATTTGCACAATGACCATTATGCACATAAAATTAAAGAGATCATGAGTTTTAATAAGGACGATTATGAAATTTTGTTGTACTTCGACTTTTATATATTGTTAGTAGATAAATTAAATTTTGCACTGTAACACCCATACTAATGTTATCTAGAATATCAGCATGTGCATTAAACTGATACTGGATACATTAATGTTTTCAATAATAATTACAAATAATACAACTGAATGAGTACAATTTTCTCGTTACACAACCGTTCAAGTACCATAATATATACTTATACAAAAGTCCATTAAGCTCCTGAGCTGATACTTGACGAGCAACTGCACTCCATCTAGCGTCTCCCTGAAGAACTTCATCACGAACATCCTGCTAACTTGAAAACCTGCACCAGAAGGAATGGGATGAGACATAATGTCTCAGTGAGCTCCACCCATCCTACTGTTGGCAACCTCGGGGAACCTAGGGTCGCCATGCCTACTTTGGCAATCTTGGGGATACCTATGATCGCCAAGCTTTAACCTTACCCATAAAGGGCTACCTGTCTGTTCCTGCTAAACTGTGTAGTCATAAATCTAGATTACATCCTGCTAAACTAGTGATCAAGGGGAGACCTAAGATCACTGCCTGGTAACTGGTACCTAGTACCTAATACCTGATAACTTGGTGATCGAGGGGACTCCTAAGATCACCACCTGAGGTAATATCTGTCTGATAACTGATGACTACTTGTCATAAACTCATACTTAGTGATCTGGGGACATCCTATGATCACTTTCTGATAACTGTTATCTGAACAGTACTTGCCATAAACTTATGTAATAAATACATATACATATTGCTTTAACATAAAGTTAGAAAGTTAGCGTTGAACAAACATTATTATCTGAGTTCATTTTATGGAATGCCCCCGAGTGGAGTAACCCCGAAGCACATTCCTCTGAAACTGGTGAAAATTCCTATCTGAGGCTAATCACCGGACTCCTCTTATCGTTATGTATATCTGATACATAACTTAACTGACATGTGTATATCTGATACACCATTCAGAACGTATGCATATCTGATGCATTTGTCTGAACATATGCATATATGATGCATTGCCTGAAATTATGCATATTTGATGCATTTATTACATAAATAATCATGTGTTAATTAACATATAATATAAGGTTCTAAGCTTATCGTTATCATAAGCCACTTAGATCATATTAGGTATCTAAACCCCTTATGCCTATCTGAGGCCTTGAACATGAAATGTTCCCTGTACATTGTACACTAAATCTGAATACATCTCTGTTCCTGTTAACCTATTACAGGTTCTAGACATATCGTTATCATATGTCATACTTAGGGATTTACTATCCCACTTACTTAATGATTTCCTGCTCATCTAACCCTTACCCTTATACTCTTATTGCGTCGCTGAACCCTTGTTCATCTAATCCTTGTGTGTTATATACCCCTCGGATATGTCCACAATGGTGTTTTCCTTAGAAATTAAGGTTTTCATTGAAAAAGGTTACCAACTGCCTCGCCTGACACGCACACAGCTCACTGAACGAAGCAGAACAACCCTGGAGGTCTGCCTTAACTCGCTGGGCGAGCTGCATCTCGCCATGGCGAGTTGATGCAGGGAAAAATGTTGAAAACTCGCTGCAAGCTCGCCCCGAGCTCGCCGGGCGAGTTTGACGGCACAGAAAATGTTCAAAACGTGATTTTCCACCATTCTTGACTTATCTAAGCATACCCAGGCATCATAACAGTATAAGAAATGATTCTCCACTATAAATTGATTGATATAAACATGATTGAACAAGGAATTGGCAAGCAAAAGGGATTAGGGCACTAATTTATAAACTTTGCTCAAAATACAAAATACACATCAAAATCTCTCAAAGTGGGTTCTAAAACCCTAGGGAGCTCACCTGAATTCATTGCTTGATCTCACCAAGCCTCCTCTTCAGACCCTAGCTTGAAATCTTCTTTCCTTCCTTGCTTTTCCTTAGCTTTCTCTTGCTCCAAGTTTTCCCCAAAGCTAGCTTGCTTATGTTCCAAGAATTGAGGAAGAAAAATTGTTGGATGATGGAAAGAGAGGGTGGGGGCGTGTGCTTAGAGAGAGGAAGGGAGAAGAATTGCATCTTGTAGAGAGAGAGGAGAAGAGGAAAAATGAAATGAACAAAGCCTTGCCATTCTATTTAAAAGCCCCTTGTGCGTAAATTACATGTATGCCCTTGCTTGCTCGTAATTTCTCTGATACTGATAAAAGTTACGTTTAAATGGGATGTTTCATGCACACTGACCATTATGCACATAAAATTAAGGAGATCATGAGTTTTAATAAGGACGATTATAAAATTTTGTTGTACTTCGACTTTTATATATTGTTAGTAGATTTGTTGTACTTTGACTTTTATATATTGTTAGTAGATGTTAGTATATACGAACATTATCCGTAATTAATTTTTTAAAAAACAAATAAATTAGTTTCATAGTTATCTGTAGAAATTGCTTACACTTGTGATGAACATTATCCGTAATTAATTTTTTAAAAAAACAAATAAATTAGTTTCATAGTTATCCGTGGAAATTGGTTACACTTGTGATAAGCATTATCCGTAATTAATTTTTAAAAAACAAATAAATTAAATTTTGCACGATGACCATTATGCACATAAAATTAAGGAGATCATGAGTTTTAATAAGGACGATTATGAAATTTTGTTGTACTTGGACTTCTATATATTGTTAGTAGATACGCTTATATATGCAGAAGAAATTTTTTTGTACAAATATGTGATAGTCGATAAGATAAAATTTTGAAAACTCGTGACTATTTTCAAAATATCGACATTAAAGAGATCATGAGTTTTAATAAGCACGATTATGAAATTTCGTTGTACTTTGATTATTATATATTGTTAGTAGATGTTAGTATATATGAACATTATCCGTAATTAATTTTAAAAAATACAAATAAATTAATTTCATAGTTATCTGTAGAAATTGCTTACACTTGTGAAGAACATTATCCGTAATTAATTTTTTAAAAAACAAATAAATTAGTTTCATAGTTATCCGTGGAAATTGGTTACACTTGTGATAAACATTATCTGTAATTAATTTTTAAAAAACAAATAAATTAAATTTTGCACAATGACCATTATGCACATAAAATTAAAGAGATCATGAGTTCTAATAAGGACGATTATAAAATTTTGCTGTACTTCGACTTTTATATATTGTTAGTAGAGTTTTAATAAGGACGATTATGAAATTTTGTTGTACTTTGATTTTTAAATATTGTTAGTAGATGTTAGTAGATATGAACATTATCCGTAATTAATTTTAAAAAAACAAATAAATTAGTTCATAGTTATCTGTAGAAATTGCTTACACTTGTGATGAACATTATTCGTAATTAATTTTTTTAAAAAACAAATAAATTAGTTTAATAGTTATCCGTGGAAATTGGTTACACTTGTGATAAACATTATCTGTAATTAATTTTTTAAAAACAAATAAATTAAATTTTGCACAATGACCATTATGCACATAAAATTAAGGAGATCATGAGTTTTAATAAGGACGATTATAAAATTTTGTTGTACTTCGACTTTTATATATTGTTAGTAGAGTTTTAATAAGGACGATTATGAAATTTTGTTGTACTTTGATTTTTAAATATTTTTAGTAGATATGAACATTATCCGTAATTAATTTTTTAAAAAACAAATAAATTAGTTTCATAGTTTTCTGTAGAAATTTCTTACACTTGTGATGAACATTATCCGTAATTAATTTTTTAAAAAACAAATAAATTAGTTTCATAGTTATCCGTGGAAATTGGTTACACTTGTGATAAGCATTATCCATAATTAATTTTTAAAAAACAAATAAATTAAATTTTGCACAATGACCATTATGCACATAAAATTAAGGAGATCATGAGTTTTAATAAGGACGATTATGAAATTTTGCTGTACTTGGACTTCCATATATTGCTAGTAGATATGCTTATATATGCAGAAGAAATTTTTTTGTATCAATATTTGATAGTCGATATGATAAAATTTTGAAAACTCGTGACTATTTTCAAAATATCGACATTAAAGAGATCATGAGTTTTAGTAAGGACGATTATGAAATTTTGTTGTACTTTGATTATTATATATTGTTAGTAGATGTTAGTAGATATGAACATTATCCGTAATTAATTTTTTAAAAAACAAATAAATTAGTTTCATAGTTATCTGTAGAAATTGCTTACACTTGTAATGAACATTATCCGTAATTAATTTTTAAAAAGCAAATAAATTAGTTTCATAGTTATGCGTGAAAATTGGTTACACTTGTGATAAACATTATCCGTAATTAATTTTTAAAAAACAAATAAATTAAATTTTGCACAATGACGATTATGCATATAAAATTAAGGAGATCATGAATTTTAATAAAGACGATTATAAAATTGTGTTGTATTTCAACTTTTATATATTGTTAGTAGACATAAAAAAAATAGAAAAACATGATCTTTCTATTTATTTATTTTATGTTGTAGGCAGTTGGTTGGTCGTTAGGTGGTTTGCTTTCGGTTGAAGGATTCTTTGTTTCGTCGGTTGCTTGACTTAACGATATATAATCTAAAGGTCCTTTTCTTTTCAATGGTTTTGACCAACTTTACACGATTCATTTTGCCCAATAGTTTATTAATTTCACCCTTTTCTTTATTTTAAAAATATTTCTATGACTTTTGGAAAAGAAGCCAAATGAAATCACACCTCTTTTTGTGAATCTATTTGCTTGAACATAGAATATCATTTTCCTCCACACCACATTTGCCACATAAGAGAGAGATTCCCTTCCTTTTGCCACAATTCTACATTATTTTGTCTCTGTATTTTTGTTTTTTTCCATCGTGTGTTTTGTTCAAACCTCTAGACCTAAAGTCATTTCTTTTTTGCTTTTTTTTTTTTATGGAATTTTTGCTTTCAGTTACCATTGTTGGTGGCTAAATACCTTGACTTGTTTGGATATCGCCTTGTATTTTGTAGATGAATTTTGTAAACTTTGTTTGTTTTCCGTTCTGACGCTCTTTGTGCTAGTCAGAAAGAGTGTTTCGTTAATATAATCTTATTTTGGTTTGTTAAAAAAAAAGTCATTTTTTTTTTGTTCATTAGCATGCGCTTCTTAATAAAATAAGTATAAAATTAATACTCATTGAGTCTTATATATCGAGTGTGATATTAACAAAATAAATAATACTACTATATTTTAAAACAAGAGTTGTTTTTGACCCAAAAATAAAATAACATAAAATAAGGGTAAATGGTTGTTTGTGTTTAAATTATTTTTGGGTTCACTCATATGAAATGAAAAAATTAAAATAGAATAAAATTAATTGATGTTTTTTTTTTGACAAGAAAATTAATTGATGTTGATTGATGTGATTAAATTATTTTTGTTTTAATTTTTTTATTTGATGTGAGTGTGTTTAAATATTTTTAATTTAGACTTGTGAACATAGAAGTCGACTTGCTCCCAAACTTATTATATAAAACTTTTGACGAATTTATGAAACCTCGTCCTTTTTTGTGTTGTTTATTATTTTTTTAGATAATATTCTTTTATTTTAGGCAAGATAATGTTTTTTTTTCTTTCTTTCGAAATATAGATAATGTTCTTTGTTGAATAGTTAATATAGATAATGTTCTTTGTTCAAGTTTAAGCTAACTGACATCACTTTAAATACTTTAGAAAATAAAGAAATGATTCGTACCCTAGACTAGAGTATCAAAGCACTCTAACCTCACGGGTATCTAGTTGTCTTACTCTTGATTTCTTTGGTTAGTGCCACTTTTTTTGGTACAATTAGTTACATTTATAATTACTCTCAACGAGAGTTAGTTATAAACCAATGAGAGCTGGTTATCAAAACTAACGAACTTCTCCTCCTAAAACTACTTTGTAAATCTACATGTCATTAATTTAAAAAAAAAAAAGTAAAAAAATAAAGCACTCCTTTGATTTAATTTGTTAATATCGCCAATGTATAGATAGAAAAAAAAATTGAAGTAACAATATAATGACGTTTGAGGATCTTCAATGAGAATTGCTTAAAAAAAATGTTTAAATTTTGAGAAGGGTGTACAATACACTTTTTTACACTCTTTTTTATTTGTTAAAATTCATATACTATTTTAGATAGCTAAATATATATTACAGTATTACTTTTTTTAATCAAATCAGAGGAGATGCATCATAAAAGATATGGGAGTTAGGATGAGGTAAGGCGGCTCTAACAATATTATGAACTACCTTATTTGCTTGCCTCATGATAAACGACACTACATAGTCAGAATTACTAGATAAGAGACTCTTACATTCAGATACTAAGTCACCGAATTCATTACATGGAACATTGAGAGCTTGAAGCGCGGCTACCAAAGTTTTGCTATCTGTTTTCAAACATAACGTTAAGCAAACCGTTGGATATAGTCATTTTGAGAGAGCGGAGAAGGCCGAGAGATTCTGCTTCTAAGACAGATAAAGATAAGTGCAAGTAGTCAGATTTACCTAATAATAGATATCATGTTGATTCTCTAAAGCATAAACTGTAAGCCATGATAAATTTATTATTGAAATTGGTTGCGTCAACATTGCATTTGATGTGGATGGGTTGCGGCTTGATCCATACTGGTTGTTGATCTTGGGGGATTGTCGGATGCTTGACTTGTTGTATGCAACTCCATTCGTGTAACACATCATGAGCACGAGAGACAATGAAGGTGGGTGAAGTGTTTGTAGCCTCCCAAAGCTTTGTGTTACGACTCTTCCACAAACTCCAAAGAATCATGTCAGCCAGAGATCGGTCTTGCTCCTTTAACCTGTGAAATAAGTTAAACAACATAATATATAAATTATTTACCCCAAGGAACAAGTCTCGAATAATGTTTCCAATTCCAATTCGATCTCATCGTTCAACAGCCTTGGAACAAACAAAGAAGATGTGCATATGTGATTCCACTAAGAGTTCATAAGAGACACAAGATTCGTTGCATGGTATGTTGGAACAAAATGTATGAACAACTCTCTTTTGGGTTTTGATGATAACAAAGTGTTAAAAAGAAAATTGGAATTGCTAATGCTTGATTCTAAGTGTGCAGAACCATGTTCTTAATGTTTGGTATTTAACATTGGTTTTGGAAGAACAAGCTAAGAGCAAGAAGGAAAACATAGAAGCTTATGTTGCAAGTATGAAGCAATTCTGTGTCTGAAGGCAGCTTCTGAAGGCAGAGTCTGAAGACTGTGTCTGAAGGTCAACAGAAGTCAACGTCTGAAGACTGAGTTTGAAGGTCAACAGAAGTCAACGTCTGAAGACTGCGTCTGAAGGTCAACAAAAGTCAACGTCTGAAGAAGTGTGTCTGATGAACAGTGCGTCTGATGAACAGTGCTTCTGAAGGGTGCGTCTGAGACCTGCGTCTGAAGAGAGCTTCTGATGAACAGTTCCTGAAGAAGCTTCTAAAGTCTCAGTTCTTAAGGAAAAGCAATTGTCACTGTCAGCATTAAATGCCTGCAATGTCAGAACAACTAAATGGAACAGTTGGCTCCTTTGAAGAAACATTCTCCAGCTTTTAAGGAAAACAATTCAAAAATTGCATGCTCTGTTTTCTGCAGTTCAGCAAACAATTTCAGCTGGACCTAGCTTCTAATTTGCAACGGCTCTTTGCTGGATTTCTGGGCATTTCTCAACAGCTCTTTTATCCTCTATAAAAGGGTGAAGATTTGAAGAAGAAATTGTTAAGACTCAAGAAACAAAAAGACTGAAATTCTGCTCTGTTTTACGAACACAAAACTGTCAAAACTGAAAGTCAGCAAAACAACTTAGAAATTCTTACAAACTTCTCATCTTAGAATTTCTTAAGTTTAGAGTCTTAAAACTGAGTTGTATTTTGTGAACACCTCTGATATTTTATCAAGTGTTCAACCCAAACTTATTTCCTTTGTAAATCAGTTTGATTCAAGTCTCAGCCTGCGTGCTTGAGCAATTCAGAAGTCTCTTACTAAGTGTTTGAGCAACTAGAAGTCTCTTAACTTTGTGTTTTGAGCATAGAAGTCTCTTAACTTTGTGCTTTGAGCATAGAAGTCTCTTGCTAGGTGCTTGAGCATTGGAAGTCTCTTAGCTTTGTGCTTTGAGCAATTGTAATCAGTTGATTATAGTTCAAATCTCCTGTAAGTGACAGGGGGACTAGACTACTTCCAGTTTGTGGAAGGAACTAGTATAAAAACCATTGTGTCTCTCTTTCCCTTTCTCTCATTTACTTTATCCGCTGCTATAACACTCTGAAAAAGTTTCAGAATCCAATTCTGAACCTAACATAAGTTTTGAGAAAGAAAAAGAATTTAAACACACAATTCAACCCCCCCTTCTTGTGTGTTTTTCTCACCTTCAGTTGGTATCAGAGCTCCGGTTCTGATATTCAATCACCTAACAGTGTGTCAGTGAGATCCTGAGAAAAACATGTCATCTAATGGTTCCCCTCCTCCTCCTCCTCCTGGTAATCACACTTCTGTATCATATGACTATGATAAATTCTCATGGTGGAAAAGTAAGATGTACAACCACATCATTGGAATTGTTGATTCATTATGGGATATAATAGAAGATGGAATCTCTATTCCAGTTGATGAAGAAGGAGTAGCTGTTAACAGAAGAGGCTTGAGTGATTCTGAGAGGAAGATCTACAGAAAGCATCACAATGTTAGAGGTTTGGATTCTCTACCTCACACTGAGTATCAGAAGCTGAGTGATAAATCAACAGCCAAAGCCATCTTCAAATCCCTCTGCTCTAACTATGAAGGTAACAAAAAGGTTAGAGAAGCAAAAGCTAATATTCTTGTTCAGCGATATGAGCTGTTCAGAATGAAGGAGGATGAAAATATTGAGACAATGTTCTCAAGATTTCAGACTCTGGTTTCTGGACTTCAGATTCTGAAGAAGAGTTATACTACTGATGATCATGTGAACAAAATTCTAAGAAGTCTGCCATCTAAATGGAGACCCAAAGTGACTGCTATTTAGGAAGCTAAAGATCTAAATACTCTAAGTATTGAAGATCTTATAAGCTCCCTAAAAGTGCATGAACTGGGACTTAATGAAGATGATTCTGTTAGAGAGTCTAAGTCAATAGCACTGAAATCCAAAAGAAAGTCTGTAAAAGCTCTAAAAGCTATTGAATCTGATGAAGAATTTCCTGAGGGAAATTCTGAAAAAGATTCAGATGCTGAGGAGCTTGCAATGCTTTCCAAAAGATTTCAGTACTTAATGAAAAACAGAAGAAATTCTCTAACAGAAGCAGCAACTTTAAAGGATCTGGTTCCAAGAGGGAAGATCAGAAGGGTTGCTACAATTGCAAGAAGCCTGATCATTTTATTGCTGATTGTCCTGAACTTCAGAAGGACAAGTCAAAAGAGAAATCAAAGAAGACCAGCTCTAAAACAAGTAACTTCAGAAACAAACTCAAGAAGAGTCTTATGGCAACATGGGATGATCTTGACAATGATTCTGAGTCTAATGATGAAGAGGAAGCAAATCTGGCTTTAATGGCAACATCATTTTCTGATGCAGAATCATGTTCAGACTCTGATGATGAAGATGAGGTATACTCTGAACTTACACGTTCTGAACTGATTGAAATAGTTAAAGATCTTATGAACCATCTCAAAAGCAAGTTAGGTGAACTAAAATCTTTGAAAAATAAACATAACTTGCTGAATGAGGAAAATCTCAAACTTCAGAATCATATCATTGAGATTGATGAAGAAGTTAGAGAACTCAGAGATGTGGCTCATAAGAAACCTGAAGGAATTCCAAATGAACATGAAATTGCTCTTCAGGATTTTATTTTAACTGGAATCAATAGAAGTAAGGTTGCTTCTATGATTTATAACATTTACAGAAACAGAGGTGAAGGTATTGGTTTTAATAATGATTCATCAATCATTCAAATGAATCAACAATACCATCTTGTTCAGAAAGTATTATGAAAGGCACTGAGGTGTGCTTTGTGCCTGCTTCTGACAGTTCTGAGAAACAAAAATTAACAGAAACTGAGATTGCTAAGTCTGAAGTTCTGAACTGCTCAGAATCTAAAGCTTCTGAACCTAAGGGAAAGATGAAGGTAAATTTCAAAACCTTGCCAAAGTCTAAACCAAAAGGTCATAAGCCTAAGACTATGAGAAAATCAGACTCTAAACCTGAAAATGTTCAGAGTCTGAAGAGTTCAGAACCTAAGACAAGAAAGTCTCAGAGTCTAAAAAACTCAAACTCAAACTTTACTAAGACTGGGTTTATGAAACCTTCAAAAATTACTAAACCAGTCTATTCAAAACCTTTCAAACCTCAAAATGTCAGACCAAAGGTGCACAAGAAACCTTATCCCTTTAAGACTAACCATAAAGGACCCATAAAGATATGGGTACCTAAGTCTGAGATAATTTCAATTGCAGATATACTTGTCATCCAAAGAAAAGGAAAGGTCTTGGTACCTGGACAGTGGCTGCTTGCGTCATATGACAGGAGACAAGTCTATGTTCCAAACCCTGAACATGAAAGAGGGAGGAACTGTGGGGTTTGGAGGAAATCAGAAAGGAAAGATCATTGGTACTGGTAAGATAGGTAATTCTTCCCTGTACATTGATGATGTTTGGTTGGTAGATGGACTTAGACATAATCTACTTAGCATAAGTCAATTATGTGACAGTGGTTATGATGTCCTGTTTAATAAGAACACTTGCACTGTAATCAAGAACAAAGATAAATTTGTTGTGTTCAAAGGAAATAGGAAAAACAATGTTTATAAAATCAATTTTTCAGAACTGGTTGAGCAGAAGGTAGTTTGCCTTCTGTCTGTGAGTGATGAGAAATGGGTATGGCACAAAAGGTTGGGACATGCTAACTGGAGACTCATCTCTAAGCTTAGCAAGTTGCAACTGGTCAGAGGTCTGCCAAACATTGACTATCACTCAGATGCTCTTTGTGGAGCATGCCAAATTGGAAAAATTTCTAAAACATCTTTTAAATCTAAAAACATTGTTTCTACCTCAAGACCCTTAGAACTGCTTCACATTGATTTATTTGGTCCTGTTGGAACAGCTTCAATCAATGGGAAGAAGTATGGGCTTGTAATTGTTGATGATTACAGTAGGTGGACTTGGGTTAAATTCCTTAGAACTAAAAATGAAACATATGATGTGTTCAACAAATTCTGCAAACAAGTACAAAATGAAAATGACTTGAAAATTTTAAAAGTCAGAAGTGATCATGGTGGTGAATTTGAAAATTTTTGTGAAGATCATGGAATTCTCCATGAGTTCTCTTCTCCTAGAACTCCACAACAAAATGGAGTTGTAGAGAGAAAGAACAGATCTTTTCAAGAAATGGCCAGAACCATGATCCATGAATCCAAAATTGAAAAGTACTTTTGGGCAGAAGCTGTTAACACAACATGTTATATTCAGAACAGAATCTATATCAGACCTATTCTGAATAAAACAGCATATGAACTTTTTAAAGGAAGAAAACCAAGAATTTCTTATTTTCATCAGTTTGGTTGTATTGTTACATTCTGAACAATAAGATCTACCTAAAGAAATTTGATGCTAAGGCTCAAAAGGGTATCTTTTTAGGATACTCAGAGAGATCTAAAGCATACAGGGTGTATAATTCTGAAACACATGTTGTTGAAGAATCAATACACATTAGATTTGATGATAAGAAGTCTGGTAATAAAATATCAGAGTTGGTTGAGAGTTTTGCAGATATAAGGCTATCAGAAGAACCTTCAGAACCTGAACAGAGTTCAGAGTCTGAAGAAAGTTCAGTAGCTGAAAATACTGAAGAAACTGAAAAACTCTCAGATGCTGACACTCTTCCTAAAGCTAATCAAGATCAAAATGGTTCTGAACAAGCCCTTGATGATTCTTCAGAAGCTAATCCACCCAGAACCTCATTCAAGTACAAGTCTTCACATCCTGAGGAGCTGATTATTGGGAATAAGAACAGTCCAAGAAAAACCAGATCAGCATTCTGTCAGAATGAATCTTTGGTTAGACTTCTGTCATTGATTGAACCCACAACAGCTGATGAAGCACTTGCAGATGATGGATGGATTGTAGCTATGCAGGAAGAACTGAACCAGTTTCAAAGAAATGATGTCTGGGATTTAATTGCAAAACCAAATCACAAGAACATTATTGGAACAAAATGGGTGTTCAGAAACAAGCTTAATGAACAAGGAGAAGTGATCAAAAACAAAGCAAGACTGGTTGCTCAAGGCTACAGTCAGCAGGAAGGAATAGACTACACTGAGACATTTGCTCCAGTTGCAAGACTGGAAGCAATCAGGTTACTTCTTTCCTATGCAGTTAATCATGATATCATCTTATACCAAATGGATGTTAAGAGTGATTTTTTAAATGGAGTTATTTCTGAAGAAGTTTATGTTAAACAACCTCCTGGTTTTGAAGATGTAAAACATCCAGATTTTGTTTTTAAACTTAAGAAATCTTTTTATATGGTCTGAAACAAGCTCCCAGAGCTTGGTATGAAAGACTAAGTAATTTCTTACTTAAAAATGATTTTGTAAGAGGTCAAGTTGACAATACACTCTTTAGAAAAACTCTTAAGAAAGACATCTTAATTGTGCAAATTTATGTTGATGATATCATATTTGGTTCTACTAATGCCTCTCTTTGCAAAGAATTTTCCAAGTTAATGCAGGATGAATTTGAAATGAGCATGATGGGAGAATTGAAGTTCTTTCTTGGAATTCAAATCAACCAATGCAAAGATGGAGTGTATGTTCATCAGTCAAAATATACAAAGGAGCTTCTGAAGAAGTTCCAGCTTGAAGATTGTAAGCTGATGACAACACCAATGCATCCAGCCTGCACCTTAAGCAAAGAGGACAATGGCTCAAAAGTAGATCAGAAGCTCAACAGAGGTATGATAGGTTCTCTGTTATACTTAACTGCTTCTAGGCCAGATATTTTATTTAGTGTATGTCTGTGTGCTAGATTCCAATCAGATCCTAGAGAATCTCATATGACTGCTGTCAAGAGAATCTTCAGGTATCTGAAGGGAACAACTAATCTGGGACTTCTGTATAAGAAATCCTTAGATTACAAGCTAGTTGGATTCTGTGATGCTGATTATGCTGGGGACAGGATTAAAAGAAAATCCACCAGTGGAAATTGTCAATTTCTTGGTGAGAATCTGATATCTTGGGCCAGCAAAAGACAAGCAACTATTGCTTTGTCAACAACAGAAGCAGAATACATCTCAGCTGCAAGTTGTTGCACACAACTGCTCTGGATGAAACATCAGTTGGAAGACTATCAGATTCTTGAAAACAACATTCCTATTTATTGTGATAATACTGCTGCAACCTGTTTGTCTAAAAATCCAATTCTGCATTCTAGAGCCAAGCATATAGAAATTAAACATCATTTTATAAGAGATTATGTTCAGAAGGGTGTTTTGGATATTCAATTCATTGATACTGATCATCAATGGGCTGACATATTTACAAAACCCCTCACAGAAGACAGATTTAACTTTATTAAAAAGAATTTGAACGTGCATTTTATCTCTTGAAAAATGTGCTTGACTCTGAATAGAAACTGAGATTCTAAAGTTCATCAGAAGCTAAGACTTATCAGTCACTCACTTGAGAGTCTGAAGAAAGTTAAGTTTCTGAAAAACTTCAAAGTCTGAGTTTCAGAATCTGAATTTCTGACTTCTAAATCTGCATAGTTATCTAACTTTTGGTCAGAATCTGATAAGTTATAACTCTGGGCAATGATGCTTAAGCTTTGAAAGTTACACTTTGTCCCTCCCAAAGTCATCAATATGCAAATGTGTTTTTCTGTTTTCAGTTCTGAAATGTTTTAACAAAAACACAGACACATTTTTTCATCATAATTGCTCAAATTGGTATCATACATGTTCAAGTTTTCAAACCTATTTAAAAACTCTGAACAGTTTTGTCTGAAAGAGTTCAGCAGCACTGAGCTAAATGCTCTGTTTTTCAGTTTTCTGAAAAGAGTTCAGTTGTGCTAAAACCTTCAGTTGGTATATGATCTGAACAATTTTGTCTAAAATAGTTCAGTGATACTAAACAGAATGTACTGAACAAAAATGCTCTGAACATTTTTATCTCACATGTTTTCAAACTCTTTTAAAAATTCTGGAAATTTTCTTTTTGTTGATGACAAAAAGGGGAGTAAAAGTAAACAAGTATTAAGGCTCCTGAGCTCAGAATATAAGTTAATTTCTGATTAAAATTAACTTATGAGAACAGTTTATTATCTCTTAGCCTCTGAATTAATTTTTGTGAGTTACATTACTCTTTATTGAGTTGAAATGAATTTAAATAACTTGGATAAGACTCAGGGAGCTTACAAACCTCATCCTGTGGATTATCAGACTTAGGGGGAGAGCTTACAAACCTTATACTCTGAAGTCAGCTTGTTATTTATAATTCTGAGTGATAATTTCATCTTATTGTTTTAAGTTGAAATTGATTAACTTGGATAAGAATCAAGGGGAGCTTGCAAACCTCACCTTGAGGATTATCAGACTTAGGGGGAGCTTGCAAACCTCATCCTGAAGTCAACTTGTTAATTAAAGTTAACAACAATTCTGAAATAATCACCTATTTGATTTAAACTGAATTTAATTAACCTGGATCAGACTCAGGGGGAGCTTGCAAACCTCACACCCTGCAGTCAACTTGTTAATTAAACTAACAACAGTTTTCTATTAATACTTATGTTTGTCATCATCAAAAAGGGGGAGATTGTTGGAACAAAATGTATGAACAACTCTCTTTTGGGTTTTGATGATAACAAAGTGTTAAAAAGAAAATTGGAATTGCTAATGCTTGATTCTAAGTGTGCAGAACCATGTTCTTAATGTTTGGTATTTAACATTGGTTTTGGAAGAACAAGCTAAGAGCAAGAAGGAAAGCATAGAAGCTTATGTTTCAAGTATGAAGCAATTTTGTGTCTGAAGGCAGCTTCTGAAGGCAGAGTCTGAAGACTGCTTCTGAAGACTGAGTCTGAAGGTCAACAGAAGTCAACGTCTGAAGACTGAGTCTGAAGGTCAACAGAAGTCAACGTCTGAAGACTGTGTCTGAAGGTCAACAAAAGTCAATGTCTCAAGAAGTGCGTCTGATGAACAGTGCGTCTAATGAACAGTGCTTCTGAAGGGTGCGTCTGAGACCTGCGTCTAAAGAGAGCTTCTGATGAACAGTTCCTGAAGAAGCTTCTGAAGTCTGAGTTCTTAAAGAAAAGCAACTGTCACTGTCAGCATTAAATGCCTGCAATGTCAGAACAACTCAATGGAACAGTTGCCTCCTTTGAAGAAACATTCTCCAGCTTTTAAGGAAAACAATTCAAAAATTGCGTAATCTGTTTTCTGCAGTTTAGCACACAATTTCAGCTGGACCTAGCTTCTAATTTGCAACGGCTCTTTGCTGGATTTCTGGGCATTTCTCAATAGCTCTTTTATCCTCTATAAAAGGGTGAAGATTTGAAGAAGAAATTGTTAAGACTTAAGAAACAAAAAGACTGAAATTCTGCTCTGTTTTACGAACACAAAACTGTCAAAACTGAAAGTGAGCAAAACAATTTAGAAATTCTTACAAACTTCTCTTCTTAGAATTTCTTAAGTTTAGAGTCTTAAAACTGAGTTGTATTTTGTGAACACCTCTTGAACCGTAGATCTCACCATCCAGAACTTGAGATCCTAAAGATAAGGGCATGAACCCCTAGAATAAGGCTGGACGCCCTAGACGTCCTCCAGGAGGGCGCAGGGCCCACTTTACAATCACAAAGAACCCTAGGTGACCTTCCCTAAAGGCACCCTCTGAGGGCGCCCTCAGCAGCTTACGAGGGCGCCCTAGTCCTGGTTTTGGCCCTTTACGATTTGGGCCCAAACCATGACCGGGTAGGCCCAAAAGAGGCTACAAATAGTAACCTTGGGATCATTCCCAAGGCATGACCTAAACACAGCACAGAAACCCTAGTTTCTAGATATTGTACTCACTGACAGTACAGTTGGCGCCCACCGTGGGGCTACGGTAAAACTGACCTAGCCACCATCTCTGAAACGAGAAGCAGCCGATCCGTGGCCTCAAAGCACCGCTCAAACGCCATGAATCTGCCGTACCTTTCAGAGCAACCCTAGATTCTCCGAATCCTCCGTGGTTCCAAACCCTCACAATCAAACGATTAACCCATATCTGTTCAGAAAACCCTGATCTAAAGCCTGTGATTCGCGGTCTAGAGTGCAAATCACTGACCACCAGTCACAACCTTAACATACAAACTCAAACTACCGTCGCTGCCAGCACGATGGCAGATCCAGCGGCCTTAGAGGCTTTACAACAACAGATCCAGCAGCTTCGTGACCACAACGAAGCCTTGCAAGCTACCATGGAAACCATCCAACAGCAGTAGCACGCCGAAGGAAACGGATCTCAACAAGATGAATCGGTCGACCCCGATCCTCAACCACTTTCCGCCGAAGTTTGGAACGCGCCAGTTCCAGAAAATTTCAAGCCACCCTCTCTTTTCTCCTTCGATGGAAAAAGCGACCCAGTGGAACACGTGACCGCCTTCAACACTCAAATGGCCATCATCGGCGCCGCTGATTCTCTCAAGTGCAAGTTGTTAGCAGGGACCCTCAAAGACGCCGCCCTCAGATGGTATATGAACCTGCCTCGATTTTCCATCGTCAGCTACCAGGATATGACACGCAAGTTGACGCACCAGTTCTCAGCAAGCCGCCACCGCAAAGTCTCGTCTACCAGCCTTTTCAACGTCCGTCAAGGACCCAACGAGCCTCTCCGCGAGTATCTCGCGCGCTATAATGACGCCACCATCAAAGTCATTAACCAGAACCAGGAATTGTTTGTGGGAGCCTTCCAGAATAGCCTCCGCGCTGGCCAATTCAACGAGTCGTTGGCACAGAAACCAGCTGACTCCATGGAAGAAATCATGTCTAAGGCAGAGTGTTATATAAAGGGAGAAGAAAACAATGCTGAAAAGAAAGCAAGGGATTCCAGGGAGCGTGCTCCCTACGGATATGATCATCGCCGCAATTATTACCCACCCAGCAACAGAGACAGAGCGTCGTACAAGCGACACGTTCAGGATAGGCGCGCACCTCTCCCAGAATCCTTCACGGCCCTCAACACCCGCCGTGAACAAATCTGGAGGGATGTTTACCATTCCAGAATCATTCCTGAACCTCAACCTCCGAGAGGAACCATCATGGGGAACGATAAGGAAGCCTGGTGTAAATATCACCGCATCAAAGGACACACCACAGACGATTGTATACATCTGAAAAGAGAAATAGAGAAGTTGATTCAGAACGGCAGGTTAAGAGGATATGTGAAGGAAGGTAGAGAGGGAGACAGGCGTCCCCCCGAAGACCCCCAGAGGGAGAAAGATGTGGCGAAAGAAGGTGAACGCCACACCTTGAACACCATATCTGGCGGCTTCGCAGGAGGAGGGGAGTCTAGTACCTCTCGGAAGAAATATGTGAGGCAAATAATGTTGCTCGATGACCACGCCAGGAAGGAGCCAGAACGCCAAACGGATATCACTTTCTCAAGTGAAGACCGCAGAGGGGTAATCCCCCACGATGATGATCCCATGGTTATTACTGTGCAAATCTTCAACTGGGATGTCAAGAGGGTGTTGATTGATCCCGGCAGCTCGGCAGACATCCTCTATTATTCCGCCTTTGAGAAGATGGGACTTGACAAGGACCAGTTGCAGCCCTTCAAAGGGATACTGGCCGGCTTCACAGGGGAACAGGTGCACGTCCGGGGATACATCACATTGAAAACAACGTTCGGTACAGGTAACCACGCCAAAACCATCAGGATTAGATATTTGGTAGTCAATTCGCCCTGTTCTTACAACGTCATCATTGACCGCCCGACTTTCAATGCCCTCGACGCCTACCTTTCCACCAAATTCCTCATTATGAAATATCCGCTGGATGATGGGCGGGTTGGTACCATCAAAGCAGACCAGAAAGTGGCCCGAGAATGTTACCACAACAGTTTGAAGCTACAAAAAGAGAAGAAAGGAAACAGTAACATAAAAGCGCACCGGGTGAACTTCATTGTCGCAAATCTAGAAGAAGAGATTCATATTGAGGAGATCAAGAAGGTTGAGGAAATTAGTACTCCTTTCTTGATACCCCATTCAAAGCCAGCCAACTCAAGTGCCAATGTTGAGGAAGAAGATGCAGAATTCGGCGAGATCAAGAAGGTTGAGGAAATAAGTACTCCTTTCTTGATACTCCATTCAAAGCCAGCCAATCAAATTGTCAATACTGGGGAAGAAGAGGCGGGATCCGACGAAATCAAGAAGGTTAAGAAAACGAGTACTCCTTTGTTGATACTACAGGCAGGACTAGCCAACCGCGGTATGATGAAGAAGCTAAGCACAAAGCAGGAAGAAACTCGCCACAACAACTCAAAGGCGAGCTAGAGGGAAAACAAAGCCACTTTAATTTCTACTGTCTTTATCTATTTCGGCATTTTCTATTTTATCTTACATATTTCGGCGTCCTTGTACAGCTACGTAGTAAAGGAGTAAGGGGCACTCTTTTCCCCCCGCAGTAATGGGGGTTTTTAATGAGGCCCCGGTTTTTTATTGATATTATATATATATATATTGCTTGTTTATCTTACTTTCGTTGCTTGTAGCAGATCACCAATGCCGAATCTTAAATGAGTTCGCCGAATAATCCGTTAACCCCAAAGGGGTTGCCACCTAATTCCTTAACCCTAAAAGACAGGGCTCTAAGACGTCGTGAGCTTAAAAAGAAATCGCCACCTAATTCCTTAACCCTAAAAGAAAGGGCTCTAAGACGTCGTGAGCTTGAAAAGAAATCGCCACCTAATTCCTTAACCCTAAAAGAAAGGGCTCTAAGACGTCGTGAGCTTGAAAAGAAATCGCCACCTAATTCCTTAACCCTAAAAGAAAGGGCTCTAAGACGTCGTGAGCTTGAAAAGAAATCGCCACCTAATTCCTTAACCCTAAAAGAAAGGGCTCTAAGACGTCGTGAACTTAAAAAGAAATCGCCACCTAATTCCTTAACCCTAAAAGAAAGGGCTCTAAGACGTCGTGAGCTTGAAAAGAAATCGCCGCCTAATTCCTTAACCCCAAAGAGGGCTCTAAGACGTCGCGAGACGAAAATAAGATCGCCGCCTAATTCCTTAACCCTAAAGAGGGCTCTAAGACGTCGCGAGACGAAAACAAGATCGCCGCCTAATTCCTTAACCCCAAAGAAGGCTCTAAGACGTCGCGGGCCGAAAACAAGATCCTCGTTCAAGCGATAAAAGGGACCCCTGAAAAAAGGGACCCTAAAGCATCAAGCGCAAAGAGAAACAAACCTACAACTGTCAACAATATTATGAAACGAACGTGGTCACCACCCAGGAGAGGCCTTCCGAAAAACATAAATTTGCAGAAAAACGAAAAGCTTAAAAGAGAAATGATGCATCACGAATACAAATTCAAGAAGGGTACTGAGTTTAAAAAAGGAAATTAAATTACAACAAACGAAATTAAGGTTCGTCCACTAGGACGCCATCTACAATAATTTTAAAAGGATCAAGGGCAGAAATATCGACGCCAGGATGCAGAAGGGTGAATTGAGCCTTGGCTCTTTCAAAGCCAGCATCGAAGTTCAGAGCAAGCTCGCCCTTTGCTTCAGAAACCTCAGCCTTAAGCTGATCCTCCCTTTCTGCTCCAGCCGCGACATCGTCTTGTAACTTAGCAATGACCCCATCCTTTCCAGCAAGATCTGCTACATAACCAATCTTCAGATCAGAGATGCGTTTATCACATTCAAGCTTCATCGCCTCCCTGGCCTCTTGCACCTCTTTCTCCCTCGCATTCCTGACCTCCTCCACCTCTTTCTCCAACGCCCTCACGGTAGCTTGGAGAGCCTCCTCATTCTGCACCACTTCCTCGTACTTACGATCCACCGAGTCTAGAAGCATTATGGTCCGCAAACAATGAACTCCTATATCCTTCGTCATAAAGGGCACAGCGCCCTGTCTTCCCGACTCCGCGTCTTCTGGACTAAAAACCAACCTCTCCTTCACGTAGGCGCCGTAGTCAAAGCCTTTGTCCCAGAAAGACGGCACTGAGCTGCTGGTTTTGATGGCGCCAATCAGGGAAGGAGAAGGCGTCTTCTTTCCTTTCTTCTCCGCTGTCGCCTTTCCTTTATTGTCTTTAACGGGCGACGTTTTATCACGCGAAGACGCCGTGAGGCACTCAGCTTGGACCTCGGGCAGATGATCAGCTTTTCTCTTCGGCTTGCGGGTAATAAGTCCTGCGGGATCAATAGCCGCCATCCCCTCAGCAGCCTTTTTAGCCTTCATTTCTTCGAGGTACCTTTTCCTCTCCGCCGCAGTCATGGGCGCCATATCCTCTACAGAAAATAAAGCAGAAAAAGTTAAGGGGACAAGAAAATAGAAATGTTAAATATAGGCATGACTAAATGGATTTGACTCACGTAGGTACTCGTCTAAGCTATCTACATCTCCTTTCCTATTCAATAATTCCCGAATGTTCATAGGCAACATTTTGTCCAAAAAATAGACGACGCCCTGGTCGTATGCGTCCAACTTCTCATAGTCAAAACCCATAATGGACGCCGGAGCACCCGTCCAACATGTGGGAAACCTCAGCTTACCATCCACCCATGCAGCAGCTGCCTCACAATCTTTTCGTCCCCGGACCCGGAGGAATGTCTGTCTCCAATTCTTATAATGAGAGGCGTAGGGCGGGAACAACCTCTTACCAGGATGCGCGCTAACGGACACCCAGGACTGCTTATCTACCCCCTTCGTGCCGTAAAAGGTGAAGAAGGATCCAACTGAGGGCTGGAAGCCTAGACCTTCACATAGAATCTCAAAGGCGCGGATAAAAGCCCAGCTGTTCGGCTGCAGCTGAGAAGGCGCAACATTTAGACAGTTGAGTATGTCAACTTCCAAGGGCGTGAAGGGATACTTCACACCCAAATCTTCAAAAACGGCGGTGTACATGTGAAACATCTCACTCTTCACACTCTTCAGCCTCTGTGCGCACACTTTCTCGCCTGGGTGACAAGGTTCCAAAACCACGTCCTCCTCAAATCCCGTAGAGGACACGTGTAGCTTACTCCGAAAGAACGCCACCCGCTGGGGATCCAGGTACACAGACTCAGAACGAAGCACCTCGTCGGTGAAACTCTCTTGTTCCGAACCACTAGAAGACGCCATGTAACAAATTCCTTTCCTACAGAACGAACCTGTGCGAACAGAATGAATAATAGAGTCAGATGAATCCCCACTAATACTCCCCCTTTCACCCCCGTCCAAATCACTCGGAGACTCCGTCAAAAGGGAGTGGCCGTAGTAGGCCTTATCAAACACCACCCAATCAATGGTTCCATCTGAGCGCTTCGCATGCCTAACACTTTCCCTCCACAACCTACACCTCTCTTCCGAATTAGCTGGGGATAGCTCCCTACCCACCTCATCGCACTCCCTAATTACCACCATACTACTGATTTAAAATAAAAAAGAGCGAGATCGAGTAAGGTTACCTGGATCTAGATAAATGGAGGGCTTGAGAAGCGAACGAGGACTCCGAACGATCCGTAAACAGCAAGCACAGAGATCCACAAACACCGTAACCGCTTGAACGAGAAAAAGAAAGCGAGTTGGAAGAAAAAGACGGAGGTAAAGGAGGGGGGAAAGGATAAGAGAAATCTGAAAGTAGGGGGAAAAGTAGATCCATTTCAGTTTAAAGTAAAAAAGCCTGGGAAAACGCGCAGATGACGTCATCTAAGTTGACACGACTTCCGATAGCCGTTGCGATCCGAACACGTCAGCGAGAGCGAACGGTCGCCTCACGTTAGCCGTCAGATCTCATTAAGAGGCATCCTCAACACGTAGTTTAACAGGCGAGGCGAGCTAACCTACTTAAAGGAGTCGTTTCTACACGCCGTTTAATCACCTCGCCTTGTACCAAGACTCGTGCCTGTTGGGCTAATATAAATACTCTCGTTGGGCTAGCGCCCATACTCTCGAAGGGCTAGTGTCCATTGAGGCACCCAAAACCGAAACATGGAACTAGTACCCATGTTGGGCTAGTCCCCGTGTTGGGCTAGTACCCATGTTGGGCTAGTATCCGTGTTGGGCTAATACCCAGGCAGGTTTAAACATCCATGTTGGGCTAGCGCCCATGATTGGACATGCATCCATGTTGGACTAGTACTCATAAAATTTTTTCATATAGCTTCGTCATCAGTAAGCCCCACTTGCTGGGAAAAAGGTCATAGGCAAATCCCCCCGATAATAGTTTAATCACTTCGCCTTGTCCCAAGACTCGTGCTTGTTGGGCTGTGAACCGTAGATCTCACCATCCAGAACTTGAGATCCTAAAGATAAGGGCATGAACCCCTAGAATAAGGCTGGACGCCCTGGACGTCCTCCAGGAGGGCGCAAGGCCCACTTTACAATCACAAAGAACCCTAGGTGACCTTCCCTAAAGGCACCCTCTGAGGGCACCCTCAGCAGCTTACGAGGGCGCCCTAGTCCTGGTTTTGGCCCTTTACGATTTGGGCCCAAACCATGAACGGGTAGGCCCAAAAGAGGCTACAAATAGTAACCTTGGGATCATTCCCAAGGCATGACCTAAACACAGCACAGAAACCCTAGTTTCTAGATATTGTACTCACTGACAGTACACCTCTGATATTTTATCAAGTGTTCAACCCAAACTTATTTCCTTTGTAAATCAGTTTGATTCAAGTCTCAGCCTGCGTGCTTGAGCAATTCAGAAGTCTCTTACTAAGTGTTTGAGCAACTAGAAGTCTCTTAACTTTGTGTTTTGAGCATAGAAGTCTCTTAACTTTGTGTTTTGAGCATAGAAGTCTCTTGCTAGGTGCTTGAGCATTAGAAGTCTCTTAGCTTTGTGCTTTGAGCAATTGTAATCAGTTGATTATAGTTCAAATCTTCTGTAAGTGACAGGGGGACTAGACTACTTCCGGTTTGTGGAAGGAACTAGTATAAAAACCATTGTGTCTCTCTTTCCCTTTCTCTCATTTACTTTATCCGCTGTTATAACACTCTGAAAAAGTTTCAGAATCCAATTCTGAACCTAACATAAGTTTTGAGAAAGAAAAAGAATTTAAACACACAATTCAACCCCCCCCCTTCTTGTGTGTTTTTCTCACCTTCATGGTATGCCACGGTTGGAGAGATTAACCCTCATGGGCAAGCATTTATGCACTGTACGCCATAGAAAAGCACGAACACAAGGAGTTGCTTTGTGATTCCAAAGGAGCTTCCAATGTGAATTATTTGAAGGCGCTAAATCATGGAGAAGATCAATACATATTCTATACACATATTTAACCGTATAAGAACTGTCAATTGTGGCCTTACATACACGGGAATCTTCTGTAGGCCGAGAATACACATGGGTAGCAAGGATTGTAGTAGTATTCGAGTGATTAAATAATGAGCGCACAAGAGTGTGGTCCCATGAGATGGATCCCGGACTCATCAAGCGACTAACTGTTAGATCATCATATGAAGGTGGGTGGGCAGTGGACGGTTTAAGAGATGGGATGTTGCGCACCCACAACATATTCCACACATTAATTTTGGTACCATTACCAATCTTTCATCTATGACCCAGAGTAAGTAAGTGTTGGATACTCCAAAGACTTCTCCAAGTGTAGCTTGGATTATGACCAAGAGGGGCGTCCAAGAAATCTCGTTGTGGGAAGTATTTGGCTTTCATAACACGAGTAAGAAGTGAGGAAGAGTCTATCAAGAGTTTCAACTTTGCTTACCGAACATAGATATGTTGAGAGATTCCATATTACGAAAGTCTAGGCCTCCAAGATTTTTGTATAAAGCCAGTTTTTCCCACTACATCCAGTTAATTCCACGACGACCATTCTTATTAGAACCCCAATAGAAAGAGTTCATGATACGTTCAATTTCCTCATAGAGAGGTAGGCAGAAGGAACAATCCATGCAATACGATGGAATGACTTGTGCTACCGATTTGATCAATATTACAATATTAAATAACTAATATAAATATATACTACCGAAAATAAAATATTTGTAAGAATAGCTAAAGTTACTTCATACAAGGCTATGCCAGGCCGATATACCTTTAATTTGAAAGAGAAGTATTAATTTTTGATCAAATAATCTAGTGGCTAAAAATTCATCTTTTAGATGAATAAGTGGAATATCCGAGATTCGAACCTCGACTCCTGCATATATTATACACCGTCTCTATCAACTAGGCTAAACCTCCTGAGAAAAGATACATGGTGATGTATTTGATTAAGATTTTAAAGGACAATTTTTATTTAAAAAAGTCTTCTGGATTTTAAAAGACTTTGCACGATTTTAATGACTAGTGATTTTAAAAGACTATCAAGATTTACAATTTGGATTTTAACGGGTTTACATCATAAGATTTTAAAGGATTTCAAAAGATTTTATGTATTTATAAGATTTCAAAAGATTTTATGAATGTTAAGGACTCATTGAAAAGAAATGATTATCACACACACTCTTTTACAATATTCTTAACACATACTCTTTTATTTATCTTATGAGAGAGATAGAGAGAGGAGTGAGAGAGAGAGAGAGAGAGAGAGAAAAGAGAAAGGAAGAGAGAGGAGAGAGAGGGAAGAGAAAGAGAGAGGGAGGAGAGAGAGAAGGGAAGAGAGAAATAGGAAAATCTTAAAAGAAATAACAATACTAAGAAATCTCATGTTTTCATGAAAGACTTTTTATGCTAAAATTTCACTAAAAAATCCCACAAAATCCAATTTATTAAACAATCCTTCGAAATTCGAATAATTTTGAATACCACGAGACTTTTTTTAAGTGATAAAGAATCTTGATTGAATAACACAAAACTTCTTTTAAATGACAAAGAGTCTTGATTGAATACTACAAGACTTTTTTTATGTTACAAAAAGTTTTGATTGAATATCATAAGACTTTTTCATGATAAAAAAAATCTTTTAAAATCTCTTAGAATCATAATCCAATACACCCCTTAATTCAACTATTATACTCCCTCCGTCCCTATATATAAGTCCATTTTGATTTTTCACATTTCTTAAAAAAAGTTGTTAGTGCAATTAATATGTCTATTTAGTGTGTTAGTATTACCACCTTTGTTTGTATGTATATTAAATTTGACTTTTCATATTTCAAGATAAGTTAGTACTACCTCCGTTCCTTTTTAATTGTCACTATTTGACATTTTACACAAACCAAGACAATTAATAAATGTCACTACTTTTGATACAATAATTTGTATTTTTACTATAATAGCCTTATTCATTTAATATATCATCTCATATATTTCTCTCTCCGTAATAAATAACTAAGGATAATATTGGTAAAACAATATTTAAAGTTGCATTGAACTTTGAAAGTGACACTTAAAAAGAAACAAAATTTTTCTTCAAAAGTGACAATTAAAAAGGAACGGAGGGAGTAGTATCAATTAAGGGTATGTTTAGAAGGAAAAAAATGCATTTAGTAATTTGAAAAAGAGTTTATATTTAAGGACAAACTTTTAGTCAAATATGTGCTTATATACAGGGACGGAAGAAGTATAAATAAATACTAATATTAAATTTTTCATTTAACAATTTGTTTATTTAACGCATTGAAACATGAAAAAACAATTTTTTCTAAGTAAAATTTATAAAGTGTTAGCTAGACCCTGAAGAAAATATAGTGTGAAAAATTAAGAATACGACAAGTCCCTAAACTATGCAAAAATTAGTATATTTGGCCCTACCTACCTACCTTGCTGGTTTGCTTGCTGCCGCTCCAATGCCAACCGGGTCAGTCAGTTTGTCGGAGGGTTCAAAAGTTCTTCTTTCTTTCCTGATGTTTCTAATTTCCAACACGACGCTGACACGACAATGTGACTCATTGGATCGATTTTATTTCCCAAGTGGCAAAACTTACACAAACCACGTGCACAAAAGTGAAGAATTGAGGTCATCAAATTTGTGCTCAAACATATTATATGTTTCTTCATAGAGTTTATCACTGATGTGTATTTATTTACAAGACAAGACACTTATTTTATAAAATCTACAAGTTGTATTCTATTAACAATGTACATAATTTTTCCTTAAAAAAAATGTACATAATCTACAATGAAAAAATATATCATGAGTAAAAAATACATAAGCACGCCATAATTCTTAAATAACAAACAGTTGATGGAAGCGCGGAATTAGTCAAGGTTTGGCTAAATTTTCTCAAATATGATTCTCTTTTTTTAAGTGATTGGTGTTGAGGGAACAACTCTTTCCATCAGTTGTGAATTCTCTAATTTCTCCAATAGAACGTTTGGTACGATTCTTTTTGGTTTTTGAGTTACCCTAAGAAATGTATGTTATCAATCTTGATTTGTTGGGAAGAGACTGCTGCACTTGAAACCTGAAATGATTAATGGTTATGCACGAAAACTCAAAGCGTATGGGGTTGCCACACTAACCTTTAGGTTCGATTCGCCCCCACCAATAACTTTATATTGGATGCAATAGGAATGTCCAGTGAATCCCCTTCAGGATACTATGAGTTCCTTGATGTGTATTGCACAATCACACCAAGCGTATCTCCTAACAATATTTGACAGAAATATGTTTCCAACAATTCACTCATGCATTAGAGAATTGATGGATGATTTAGAGTATGAGAATGAGGGAGAATTTGACTGTAATTGATGTCAAAAACGTGCTCCTTCTGATACACAAATGCCATGCATTTATAGTGCATCATATGCCCCTTCATATGAGAGAATGCAACTTTTAATCAAAAGTTACAACCATATACATTCAACTTTTGGCTTGAATCAATGCAATGATTCATGATTTATCAGTAAATGATAACTTCCCAATGTATACAAGTCATTCCCATGAAGAGTTACAACTTTTGGAACCCAAAACTATGAGAAAAAGTGCAGAAAAACACATCCAGTCCCGTGGTAATCGATTACCATATGCAGGTAATCGATTACCCAAAGTCTCTGTTTACCGTTTGCAAATTTTGCTTGATGTAATCGATTACATCAATATGGTAATCGATTACCATGTGTAATTTTCTGTTTTTCAGTTTTTCTCACCTATTTTGGAAATCTCCAACAATCCCCCACCATTTTCAAAATACTAAATCCCATAAAACTGGAAATTCCATGGTTTCAGATAATGGTATCTCACGATTTGAACCATTACTTAGTAAATTAAGTTTTCGCTCATTCCCAAATAGTATGGTAGGCAAGCTTTGAACCAACTATTCATTAGAACAAGTGTACATAATTTACACATAGAATCTCAATATCATTAATAAAGAGAACTGTAAGATGACACATTAATAAGGCCTTGTGTCATATATCCCTTTTCATGAAAACTTAAGAGTCAAGCCCTTGAACTCCGTGAAGCGGCCAAACTTCATTCTCACATAGGTAGACTATATCGGAAATGCCCCATAAGTATGCATTTCAGCAAATGTATGCTATATGTCCATTAAGAGAAAAATCTCAACCTACCATTTTTTAATCTTATGGTCCAAGTACTTTTAACCTTGGGATGTATCTATTAACAAGTACTTCAATTACTCTAATAATGTACTTTCACCATTGAACCCAAGACTTGATGTTACTCAAGTGTGGGTTGAGTTTCCATTATTGGTAATCAATTAGATATGGGCTTGAGTCCCATCCCCAATGATGTCTTCAACACCATGTCTCTTGTCATACCTTTCGTCAAAGGATCTGCAAGATTCTTTTCTGTTCTTACGAACATGATGGATATTACTCCATTAGAAATCAAGTCTCTTACATAGCTATGTCTTAAACCAATATGCCTTGATTTCCCATTGTATACTTGACTATAGGCCTTTGATAGTGTGGATTGACTATCACAATGTATGGATACTGGTGCCATTGGCTTTTGCCAGACTGGTATCTCATACAACAAATTCCTTAGCCATTCTGCCTCTTTACTTCCTGCAGCCAATGCAATAAATTCTGCAGCCATGGTGGAGTCGGCAATGCATGTCTGTTTCTTTGAACCCCAAGAAACTGCACCTCCACCAAGGTTGAAGATCCATCCACTTGTGGAAGCATGATCCTCAACATAAGTTACCCAACTAGCATCTGTGTATCCTTCCAAAACTGAAGGGTCTCCACTATACGTTAAACAATAATTCATTGTTCCTTTCAAGTATTTTAATACTCGTTTCACAGCATGCCAATGTTCTTTACTTGGATTGCTAGTATACCGACTTAACCTTCCAACAGCATATGCTATATCAGGTCTTGTACAGGTCATGGCATACATCAAGCATCCGATTACTTTTGCATATTCAAGTTGTGCCACCGGACAACCTTTGTTTGGTTGCAAACTAACAGTTTGGTCAAATGGGGTAGAGACCGGATTACAATCTAAATGATTGAATTTCTGAAGCACCTTTTCTATATAATGAGATTGGGATAAACCAATGTGGTTACCATCTCTTATGATTTTAATTCCTAAAATCACATCTGCTTCGCCTAAATCTTTCATATCAAAATTTTTGGATAAGAAAGCTTTAGTCTTTTCTACCTCATCTAAACTTGTGCCAAAAATTAACATATCATCTACATATAAACAAATCATGACACCTTTTCCATTGTGGAATTTACTGTAAATACACTTGTCAGATTCATTTATAATGTATCCATTGGCTAACACAACTTGATCAAATTTTTGGTGCCATTGTTTGGGTGCTTGTTTCAACCCATATAAAGACTTAGTTAATTTACACACTTTATCTTCTTGACCTTTGATCACAAACCCTTCTGGTTGTTTCATATATACCTCTTCATCCAACTCTCCATTTAGGAAAGCAGTTTTAACATCCATTTGATGGATAACAAACTTATGGATGGATGCTAGTGCAATTAGCACTCTAATTGATGCAATTCTTGCAACAGGTGCATATGTATCAAAATAATCAATTCCTTCTTTTTGTGTAAACCCTTTGGCAACTAGTCTAGCCTTGAATTTATCAATGGTACCATCAACTTTCATTTTCCTTTTAAAGATCCATTTACAACCTATTGGTTTGGATCCGGGTGGGAGATCTACTACTTTCCAAGTTTTATTACCCATAATTGAATCCATTTCTTCCTGGATAGCTTCTTTCCAAAAGGCTGAATCTTGAGACTTTATAGCCTCTTCATATGTCACTGGATCACTCTCAAGGTTAAAGCAAATTGGTCCATAACTATTTATGGATGTACCAGTTCCTTCTATAAGAAACATGAAGAAGTCAGGTCCAAAATCTTTTTCTTTTCGGATCCTCTTACTCCTTCTAAGTTCTGAACCATCCAATGTATCTACATTTGATTCATTGTTTTCTAAATTTGGTACATTAGAATGAACAATGTCCTTGGGATAAGAGAATGATTTAAATCTATCTTCTTGAAAAATTGCATCTCTTGACTCAATTACTGTATTGACAGAATATGAGTCATTCGATTCAATAACCAAGAATCTGTATGCTTTGCTATTTTCTGCATAGCCTAAGAATACACATTCAATTCCTCTTTCACCCAACTTCTTTCTTTTTGGTTCAGGCACTTTCACAATTGCTCTACAACCCCAAACTTTTAAATAATTAAGATTTGGCTTCCTTTGTTTCCAAAGTTCATATGGGGTTATTTTGTTCCTTTTGTTTGGAACCCTATTGAGGATATAACATGCTGTAAGCATTGCTTCACCCCAATATCCTTTAGATAATCCAGAATAGGACAACATGGCATTAACCATTTCTACCAAAGTCCTATTCTTCCTTTCTGCTATTCCATTTTGTTGTGGGGTGTATGGTGCAGTAACTTGATGCACAATACCGGTGGATTCAAAATAACTCGGATGATAGAATTCTCCTCCCCTATCGCTTCTAAAGCATTTAATGAAAGTTTCATGTTGAAGTTCTACTTGTGCTTTAAACATTTTGAATTTATCTAAGACTTCATCTTTTGAATGCATTAAATAAACATAACAAAATCGAGTGCAATCATCAATGAAAGTAACAAAGTACTTTTTACCACCAATGGTGGGCCAACCATGTAAATCACATACATCTGAATGAATTAAATCTAGCACCCTAGAACTTCTTTTAACACTTTTAAAAGGTTGTCTTGTAATTTTAGTCAACATGCAAGTAGTACATGAATCAAAGTTTTTATCAAGATTAGGAATTAGATTTGATTTCATCATATCCTCCAATTTTCTAAAATTAACATGTCCCAATCGCATATGCCATAAATCACAAGACTCAACAATATAAGCAGAAATCATATCATTATTATTAATATTTGCAATATTACATTTGAACATATTCTCACACAAATATCCCTTTCCTACAAACATACCCCCTTTTGAGAGGATAAATTTATCTCCCTCAAATACAGATTTGAACCCATTCTTATTAAGTAATGGTACAGAAATCAAGTTCTTCCTAACTTCAGGAACATAAAATACATCTTTAAGAGTAAGTGTCTTTCCAGAAGTGAATTCAATCTCTATGGTCCCTTTTCCTTGGACTTGCACAGTTGAAGCATTTCCCATGTACAAAACACTCACATCTTCATTGATGGTCTTAAACAATTCCTTGTTTTTGCACACATGACGAGTAGCACCAGAGTCTATCCACCAAGAATCAACATCTTCAATCATGTTGATTTCAGAAATGACCGCAACAAGATCATCATTTGTTGCACTTGAATTCTTTTCTTTGTTCTTCTTTTTCAAGAACCTGCACTCATTCTTAAAGTGTCCTTCTTTCCCACAAAAATAACATTTACCTTTCTTTTTCTTTTTAATGTTATTACCATTGTGGTTTTGAGACTCATCATTTTCATGATTTCTCTTTTTGGAAGTCTTACTTGATTTTCCCTCTTCCACAACATGCACATTCTCTTGAGTAATTTGATTTTTAATACCTTCTTGTTTTCGGTATTCTTCTTCTAAACGAAGGTGATTTCCAAATTGCTCAAGAGAGATATCTTCCTTCTTATGTTTCATGGATCGTTTAAAATCTTTCCATGAAGGAGGGAGTTTGTCAATTATGGATGACACAATGATAGTTTCATCCATATGCATGTTATGTTGTTTGTAGTTGTTAAGAATACGTTCAATATCATATAATTGTTCCATAACAGGCTTACCATCTACCATTTTGTAATTATTAAATTGTGAGACAAGGAATTTCTTACTTGTAGCGTCTTCACGCATGTATCTGGTTTCCAATTTGTCCCACAAATCCTTTGCCGATGGGCTGCTCTGGTAGATATCGAACAGAGAATCAGACATACCATTCAAGATATGTCCCAAGCAGATGTAGTCATCGTTGTCCCACTTCTGTCTCTCTCTGGTCTCAGCAATGGTTTCATCATCTTTCTCCACGGGCCTTGCCATGTTCAGAACGTAAGCCACCTTCAATGTTGTGAGAAGAAACTTCATTTTCTTCTGCCAACGGATGAAGTTTCCTCCATCAAACTTTTCCAACTTAACAAAGTCAGAGGTCATTTCTTTCAATGAAGCAGCCATAAAATCGAACCTAAAGATTGTTATCAATCTTGATTTGTTGGGAAGAGGCTGCTGCACTTGAAACCTGAAATGATTAATGGTTATGCACGAAAACTCAAAGCGTATGGGGTTGCCACACTAACCTTTAGGTTCGATTCGCCCCCACCAATAACTTTATATTGGATGCAATAGGAATGTCCAGTGAATCCCCTTCAGGATACTATGAGTTCCTTGATGTGTATTGCACAATCACACCAAGCGTATCTCCTAACAATATTTGACAGAAATATGTTTCCAACAATTCACTCATGCATTAGAGAATTGATGGATGATTTAGAGTATGAGAATGAGGGAGAATTTGACTGTAATTGATGTCAAAAACGTGCTCCTTCTGATACACAAATGCCATGCATTTATAGTGCATCATATGCCCCTTCATATGAGAGAATGCAACTTTTAATCAAAAGTTACAACCATATACATTCAACTTTTGGCTTGAATCAATGCAATGATTCATGATTTATCAGTAAATGATAACTTCCCAATGTATACAAGTCATTCCCATGAAGAGTTACAACTTTTGGAACCCAAAACTATGAGAAAAAGTGCAGAAAAACACATCCAGTCCCGTGGTAATCGATTACCATATGCAGGTAATCGATTACCCAAAGTCTCTGTTTACCGTTTGCAAATTTTGCTTGATGTAATCGATTACATCAATATGGTAATCGATTACCATGTGTAATTTTCTGTTTTTCAGTTTTTCTCACCTATTTTGGAAATCTCCAACAATGTATAAAAAATAAAGATAAACACAAAAAAAGAGATAAAAATGTGAAAATAGTTTGTTTAATTAATTGGATGTGTTAATTATTGCGTATGAACAGAGTATTTGTAGTGAAATATTATCTACTAGCCGCACAACGAGACCTACAGTGTTAAACTTCTGTTTGGCTAATTTTGCGGGTTATGCGTGATAAATCCCTTCCTAATGGGATTATGGCACCCCCATGTTTGGCTTCAGTCTCCTCCTTCACGATGTGGTCCGTTGACAAAGTTCTTAGAGCACAACTTCATGACGATTGTGTCTCTTTCCTCATTCCTTAACGCAGTCATTGTTGCTACAAATATGGAATGTGGGTATCTCGCTTCATTGCCCGGTTCCACAATATTTTGAATCAATCTTGAAGCTCTTAGACCCCACATACTAAGTTAGTAGCCTTAAAAAAGAATCAGTCTTCCTCAATCGGTTGCTTTAGCATCGTCTAACTTTCAATCGACTGGGAGGCTTCCTCGCCTATTGGTCTAATTGCCTATCTATCGAGATATGTAACATCCCAAACTGCTTTCAGAATTGCCGATTGACCCCACAAACAAATACGAGTCTTTTCAGCGTGTTTTGTCCTCACTCGCACGTTTCCGGGAAACTTCCCAGAAGGTCACTCATCCCAAAATTGCTCCAAGTCAAGCACACTTAACTGTGGAGTTCTTATGGAATGAGCTAACGAAAAGAATATGCATCTTGTTGATATATGTAGTACCAAGCAATTCTTATAAGCCTTCCTTCAACCATGCAGTCCCATACCAGCACGACCTCAGGATCCCTCTCATTCCGATGTGATTCAGTTTTGCCTAGAAACATGCCAAGAGCTGGACCACTCCCCGCCCTCATCAGCCTCAGGTGTTACATGCCCACCAAGCAGAGGCGTTACATGCCCACCAGCTTCCGCTTGGTTCATCCCGAACCACATCATACTAGGAAAGGTCTGCTCTGATACCACTTGTAACACCCTAAACCCCACATATTATTTTCTAATAAGAATACAATAATTAAATAAGCACGCAAGGGTGTCACACTTCTTCGTCAATCCAAAAGTACTTCATTTAAAGTAAAAACATCGGAGCAGAATAATTCTCAAAACATCAAAGTAATTTTCACATCTTTAAATCCACATTAAAACTGAATTCTAAAATAATTCTAAAACAGAGTCTGAAATAAAACAAATCATCAATCCCTTGTGTCACACATCAAGCATCGACTCGATAAAGACTCTCAAAAGAGACAAATAAACAAGTAGGCTCCAAAGCCATCCTCAGAGACTCACTGCTACTAAGATCTTCTTCCTGCAAATCTACACCACAAGGGCGTAGGCGTCCAACCCGCAACTAGAGGGTGGGAATATATTCGACATAAGAAATGCATAAACAAATGTATAGTTTCAGATAAAAGGACACATCATTTACATTTAAGCATGCATACATCACAATCAGATAATATTCACATTTAAGCATATACATTCATATAATAAAGTCAATTGGCCTCAATCATCATCTTATAATAATATGTAAACATCAATAGCATTTAAGAACGCCAAGTTGACGTTTAGCGAAGTATACATCATTCACACATAACAATAATATAAGCACATAATTGAATATTATATCTTCAAATATTCACATCTTCGTATAACACATCGTGAAATTTCACATCTTCAAATATACTTGCAGTTATGTATGCAATGTCCCTAACTCGACTCTATATGCATGTGGTACCAAACTTATCACCATTGTCAAATATTTTAGTCTTCAGAGGTATGTTACTGATTTCGTCCACACCATCGTCAAATACAACATCGTTAAATAAACTCGACTATGAATGAATGAAGGCTAAGAAATCACATCAACACTACACATCATTCAATGACTCGACAATACACATCTTTAAATAGCATCATCGTCAAATATCACACCTTCAAATATCACATCTTCATATAGCATCATCGTCAAATACAACTCATTTAATAGCACATCAATTACACATCGTTAAATACTTATCATTACATAACACATCATCAAATACTCACATCTTCACATAACACATCATCAAATATGCACATCTTCGTATAACACATCATCAAATAATTCACAAATTACACTTAGTCAAATAATTCATCAATTACACTTCGTTAAATAACTCATCAATTACACATCGTCAAATATTTTATTATTTACACGTCGTTAAATAACTGATCAATTACACATCGTCAAATATTTTATTGTTTACACATCGTTAAATAACACATCAATTTCACATCTTAAAAAAACACATCAACACACATCATCAAATAATTCATCTTTGCTCATCATTTAATATCTCGTCCTTTCGATTTATCCAAAGACAAAACATGGGCCAATTTAATTAATCTTTATTATTAAGATAATTGATTTCTCAAATCAATTAAAATCAAAACATAAGACTCTTTAATTGACCTGACCAAAGCACATTACAATATATAGATCATCGAACTATGCTACAAGACCTTTGGCATCTACCTTTGTCTTAAATTAAATAACTACATAAATAGAATTCAATTAGATAGAAAGTTAATTCTTTCTTTGGCAATCGATAAACTACAAAGTTCATATAATTTTAAGAAAAATTGAAACAAAACAAAAACACCATTTAACCCAAAGTTATCTTTTCCTTAAAAAAAAACCCAAAGTTATCTTTATCCATGATCCTTTTAGTGGAGTCATCCATATCATTTTTCCAGCAATATGGTGTCGAGAAAAATCATATTTTCCAAAAGCAGGTTATCATCCCACAAACTAACACGAGTCTTTTTTAGCGTATTTTGTCTTCACTTGCACCCTTTTTGGGAAACTTTGCTCCAAGTCACGCACGCTTAACTGTGGAGTTCTTATGGAATGAGCTATCGAAAAGAAGATGCATCTTGTTGATACAGGTAGTACCAAACAATTCTTATAAGTCTTCATTCAACCATGCAGTTTGATACATGCACCACCTCATGATCTCTCTCATTCCGATGTGATTCGGTTTTGCCTAGAAGCATGCCAAGAGCCGGACCACTCCCCGCCACCATCAGCCTCGGGCGTTACATGTCCACCAAACATAGGCGTTACAAGATTTGCTAACATGACAATTATTTTTAGGTGTAAATAATGCCCCTTGTGTTATATCATTGGTTTCCCCTTAAGAAATGAGATGATGTGACACAATTATTAGAGATGTGTATGAACAATGTCATCATAGCATTGTAAAGATAAATATTAGCCGTTAGAACCTTTTATTCGACTTACAATAAGCCATATATAATTACTTCTTGCTGATTCACTTAATCCGACGATAACCTTAATTCCCTAGACTAATTAAGTGATTTATATTCCTAATCATTAGGTCACCGCTTCCTTTTAAAGCTTCAATCGAGAAGTTCTCCTTATTTTGTTTAATTTTCCCTGAACCATTTCTATCTTCCTCGTGTACTTTCTTTCAAAAAAAATCTTCCTCTTGTACCCAGACAAATGAGGCCTCCAATGTAAACTTCACCGTATATATCAGCATATAAATCTACGTATTTCATGGCATAGATTAACATATAAATGCACACACTTTCAAAAATTACTTAGTAATATTAGTTGATATCTATATCCAAAAGCATAGTCATTTTTGTTTTCAAGTGACTTTTATATTTTGAAAATTAGAAAATGTGAAATTATAATTGATAACAACAACACTAATGATCGTTTTAGAACTATTTTAAATGAAATTATAACAACATATCTCTTAAAATTACAAAGTTACAATTTTAACACTAAGTTAACACCTCGTTGGCTCACCACCTTCTTCTTCTAGACCAACCAAACTACCAATGTAGTTCCCCTAACGTTGTGTATTGTCATGATCTATTTATAGCTCCTCTCCTCTCCTCTCAACTCTATATGCTCCTATGCTAGACCTTCCACGATTTGGAGGTCCACTAATTAATATTAAAAGAAAATTGCTTTTCCCACTGCAAACAAAACTAAAACACACTAGAAAATAATTTTTTTACCCCGTCGACAGTTAAGTGTCGTTGGGATGGTGCATCGACAGTTAACTGTCGTCGGATCCATCTCAGCAGTTAACTGCCGCTACGTTCAGTACTTATGCAGATCAACACTTATGCAGAACCTGCACTCCAAGTTAAAAAATTCTCCAAAAACTCTCTTAAATCATCCAAATCCCAAATTTCTTCAAGTTCAAATCAACCAACACTCTAAGAACAAGTAAGTTTTCATAATCAAGTTCCATTGTCATTTTATGTTTATATGTTACATTTTTTCTCTTAAATTAGTAATTTTTTAGTTTTAGGGTTTGTTTAAATTTTGATTCTTTTTGGCAAGAAATGATACAATGTTTACATGTAAATGACTTATGTTGCTTAAATGTTTAGATGTTTGCATGTTTATGTTGTAGTTTTTAGTTTTAGGGTTTATGTATAATTTGCACTCTAAGTGTTGTTTTTAATTTCTTATGGTGTAGATCTGAAAAAATGGCTCAAGTATACTTTCATGTATCCTTCAACGGTGGTAACCAACATTTTTTCAAGGTTCGCGATGAGGCCACGTTAAAAGAATTGAAGGATCTACTTCATGAAATCAACCAACGAATCAATCACGGAGACACGAGGAGGGTGGAATACGTTTGGTACCATCGTCCATCGTTCGACTCAGAGGGGAATTTGTCGTTCACTCGGCCGGAGTTAACGAACGACGACGACGTGAGGAGCATGTTCTCGATATTTGCTGAGCACAACATGATCCCCCTCGAGATGGATGTTACATTGCTGAGGTCGCCTGAAGATACTCTTAAGAGTTTGATTCGGCCGGATGAAGATGTTTAGGTAGTATTATTATGCTGTGTCTTTATTTTGTTGGATTTTAGTTTAATTTTTGTTAGTTTGCTGAAGATGTTGGCATTGAAGTGTCTTTTACTTAGAGTAAATGTTTGCAAGTCTCTTTGGAAACTCAAAAGAATGAAGAGAACACAACATGTATTCTGCCGATTCAGCTATATAGGTTCTCACATCAAATTTCCTCGTATAAGATGAGTGTGACAAAGGGAATGCAGTTCTAAGATGTTGTTTTGTGCTTGACCATGCTCCTCTGTCAATTGAAACTTGTCAGTTGGCAGGGCAGTAGGATTAAGTTCAAAAGAATATATTGGAACTGCATTCCTTTTTGCCATGACTCATCTTATATGAGGGAATTCAATGTGAAAACCTATGCAGTTGATTCGGTAGAATACATGTATTGTGTTCTCTTCATTTTTTTTGAGTTTTCAAAGAGACTTGAAATTTTTTACACTAAGTATAAGACACTTCAATGCCAACATTTTCCGCAAACTTTCAAGAATTTAATTTTAATCCAACATCATGATGATACAACATATTTAAGGATAATGTAATGTAATGTAACGCTTATTTTGTGTATTTTTAGTTATGATTTAGTTCGGATCATGAATGAGTTGTTGTTATTGTTGTTTCAAAGACATGACATGATTATAACAAAATAATCAAAATAAAGCAAAATAAACCCGAAATCACGTTAAAATTGTACCAAAAAAACTACGATAACGTGCCATAAATTTACAAAAAAATCTAACAAATGTAAAAAAAAAACTAACAAAAGTCCTAAAAAAAATGTCTTACTCCTGATCCTGGTCCTGGTCATGTTGCTGCCGCCTCCTCGACCTCCTATGTCCCCTGGTCAGTATCGGTGACATCTTGTCCCTGATATCGCGCAAGGCCTGATACAGCTGCTCATTTCTCATCGCCTCTTGACCCAAGTACTCATCAGCCTGGCTAATAGTGCCACCAACCATCTCAATGGTATCATGCGAGCCTCTCTCATGGTGCCGCTGCTGATGGTGTGCAATGATCTGCTCCTCATTTGCTGGCCTCGGAGGAGATACATCAATAGGTGGCAGAATCTATGGCTGAGACACATGTCTGTACCACAACATGTATCCCTCCTCGTACCGCCATGGCTGATCAACCTCCCTACCCCACGCAGTCTGAGGAATGGTGTGCACACGAAAGTCTAGGAAAGCCTGTGCAACGACCTGAAAATGGAGAGGAAGCACAGATGTTGGAGCTCTAGGGATGTCATGCACGTACCCGTATTGCCTTTTAACCCGCTCAGGCTTGTGATGGTAGATGTTGTCACGACCACACATGATCCAGCCTGAATACTAGCATATCTCCACAAACACCTGGATTTCCCTATGATCCTCGTATGGCATCCATGTAATATCATCCATCTCCAAACGATCCAGCGCCAGACAGTAGGGCTTCGGATGTCCATGACCCTGTGTGGAATCCATCTAGAAGCGCAAGGAAAGTTTTGCTGGTAATTAGAATTATCATCATGTGGGTAGACTACTGGTAACTGTGCCAAAAATCATCCCTCCACAAACCAACAACATTTATAAGTTATTTGCAAACATAGTAAATTAAAAGGCATAGTAAATTAAAAAGCATAGTAAATTAAAAGGCATAGTAAACACATTTAAAACACATTATATTCATATACACAAGCATAGTAATTTAAAATTATTACCATTAAAAGTGTTGTGTTTCCCCCGATCCTTTTTCCTGCAAGCGAAGAAGCCTCGGATAGACTGTGGTAAAGGTATGTCAATGCCATTCCTCCTCATGAGTACTCCCTCATCCCAGCAAAGGACTCCATCATCTGCAGGTATGCCAGGTCGATGTGTTTGTTGCTCCTATCACCGAACAACGTACTGATGTAATTTATTTTCACATTTCATATTCCTATTTATACGTGAGTTTATTAGGATCGTCTCCACAGGGATTGACGCGATACCTTAAACCATTCAACATCGATTATCATTTTAAGTTAGGGTTTAATCTTTTGTTCAGTAAAAACTATTCTACTTTAAAATGTAAATAAATACGACGAGTATTAGGGCATAAAAGCGTCGGAATCAAAGTTTATAAATCAAGCATCGACACTTTTCCAATGATCATATATATATGGATTCTAGTTTTAATTCCTTTTTAACGATATTATCACGCATCACTCGACAACTTCATTTATGTCTAAATAATGTTGTGAGATCGATCGTATCGTTTAATCGACGATTTCTCAATCTATTAAACGATCCAATAGCATTAAGTTTTGATGCTTTAAGTGATTATCAAAACATAATTCTATGTCTAGAATTCTTGTTTTAATAGAAGATTATTATAACCCTAGATTTAAAGGTATTTTTCAATAACACTAAATCATACATAAGATTGACTAACAAGAATAAAATCAATATAATATAAAATACTAGAATCATATATTTACATGATCAAAGAGTACATCTAGGCTTGATTCATTACCTCTAATCCCAACAAAGGAGATTTAGTTGATCATTTTCATGACAACATTACAAAAGCTGGAGAAAAGATGAAAATCATGGCTAAGCTTTGATTTCTCAAAAACCTTTAGTTGATCTAAACTTGATCCCTTTTGTCCTTTGAGGTTCACCTCTTTTTGCCCTATTCTCAGTTTTAAAAACTCTAAGATATGTTCTTAATAAAATCTTAATTTTTCAACCTAGAAGCTGAAACAAAGCTTAAATACTAAAACCTATAAGTGACATCTCGCTCAGCGAGATTTCCTTCGCTAGGCGAGTTGAGATTTCTTCACCAGTGGTTTTCAGCCACGTCTTCATGTAGCATTAAACCGCCTTGGATCTCGCTGGGCGATGAATATTTCGCTGAGCGAAATCAAGTTCCCCTGCTCCTGAAAATCCCTGCCTGAGCTCGCCGAGGACTCGCCATTATCTCGCTGGGCGAGTTTGACTTAGAAACATCCTGAAAATCCCTGCTTCAACTCGTCATTCCTTCGCCAAGCGCTCGCTAAGCGAGTTTCCACAATCTCTTCTTCTTGATTTCTTGCTAATTTCAAGTTCTGCTTGCTTTTTCCTACACAAATTGGGAAGAATAAGGCATACAAAGCATAATTGGCATTTATTCATAAATTTTATGCTTTTCCTTAGGTAACTTGTAAAACAAGTAACTAAAAAGCCTTGTAAAAAGACATGAATTTACTCATTTCTTGCCACTTATCAAATACTCCCCAACTTAGTTCTTTGTTTGTCCTCAAACAAAAGATTCAAAAATTGGAAAAATCAAGGCTTTGGACAAAGTTTTGAGCATGAAGCAAAAATCATAAATTTGAAGAAAAGTTTCTCAGATGAATGATTCAATGGTAACTGCGCGAGCAAGAGTGAAGTTTATCATAAATCTCGATATATACAACGAATGTGACATAAGTCCTGAACACAAAGTTCTTATCACAAAATTCTAGCAAATAACATGTTTATATTTGAACCACACCTAACACACTTCTTTGAAAGTAAATGAACAAATTGAATTCATATTGTGCGGGTTTTGAACACTCATCCGGAAAATATGCTAACATTTCGATTAAGTTATGCGTCCATCCAATTATCATTTCTAAAAGCACAAAAGCATAGATCACAAGGTCTTTGAGGGTTGTAAGTTGGCTTGGTTTCAAAAGAAATGTCATATGTGGGAAAGATTGAATTCAAATGGCCAAGCATAGAGGAACATTCTTTCTAATTACACTACTTCCTCCAAATTTTCATAATCAACCCTTGGTGATTTACAAGTATTACTTTGATCTAGACAACTTTTTAATTTATTGAATTTTCTCTTTTTTTCTTTTCTTTTTCTTTGTTTGCTTTTCTTTCTTTTTTTCTTTTCTTTTTATTTTCTTGTTGTCAAGATCAATTTTCACAATTCACCATTACTTGACATACACAACCTCCCTATTCTCCCCAACTTATTCAAAATGATACCCTAGTTGAATGTTCCTTTATCAATAGGCAAGGGACAATTAAACATGATGGTTAAGGGTTCAAAATGAAAGTAAAAATATCAGAATCCAATAGTGATTTAACTATGAACTGGATTTTGAAAAACTTGAGCAAATTCATTAAGCATTGTGCTTATGAATATTGGCGGTTCATAGTTAAAGATTCTGATTCATTAGGCTCAATGGGGTTATCAAATACTCACTTCTCACAGGGTAGGCTTTTTGTGGTCAAGTGTTTATTCTCAATTTCAAAAGAATGCCTTGATCATTTCAGTGCTTTCATACAATTTAAAACAATTTTTAGATTTAACATAAAAGAATCGAGTTAAACAAAAATTACCGGTCTCCTGCATATATACATAGACTTTGAGGATTCCTCACATTTATGCTAGTTCTAAGTGGTTCAAACATAAATATGTTCTTGCGTAAAACTGAATAAGATAAATTTGTGTGCAAAGTACTCATTTCACATTCAAATATACACCTAGAAAAACAAGAAACAAGTACCTTAGCTTTGCGCCTTGTCACTAACTTTCTATCATTATCACTCACCTGATTCTTTGCTCAATGCTTTGGCTTTAGTTCAAGCATTATTCTTTGAATTTTTGAGCAGAGTTCATTCATTTGGTAGATAAAATAAAATTGTACTAAAGAAATATAACACAAAAATTCTACAATATAAAACATAAAACATAAAGGTTCACAAGTACTGAATTCAAAGTACAAAAGTAAAAAGCATAGAATAAAAAGTACAGAAGCCATATTGTTCAGATTAAATCACAAAAAATTTGACTGAAAGCATAAAAAATATTTCACTATTAGAGGTGAGCTTTAAAGTCAAAGTCCTTCTTCCTTCTTCATTCCTCCATGTCTTCATCACTTTGAGTCTCTTCCTCCGATCCACCTACATCTTCACCAGCACCACCTACATCAGCAGCTGCACGCGAACTGCCCCCTCCATGAAAGAATGGCCTGTCCTCAGGGTAAGCCACATAAGACCGGAAATGATCGGGAGTCATCAATTGCTGAGTCGGGTCTGATGGTAGTCCCCACTGCAGCTGCAATCTGTATAAGGACTCCTGTATTCCCAGCTGTCCTCTATTGTTGGCCTCCAATGCATCCCAAGTGTAGTTGTAAGAAGCTAAATACCTGGGGTCCCAATCAGGGAATTGGAGCTGCTGAGGAGGTTGCTGATGCTGGGCTTGAGAGGATTCAGGTTGGCTGGCAGCATGCCGTGATTGCTTATCTTCATTATGACGAGCAATATATGCATCGTCCACCGGGTTGACAATTTGCTCATGAATTTGAGGTGGAAGAACGATGCGGGCTGCTTGACAAAGACCCATGATAAGGCCAGGAAAAGCAAGTGGGCATTTTGGTGTCAAGATACCACTAAGAGCAATGGTTTTGAGCTCATTGGCAATTATGCGGGCCACATCCACTTCTTTTCCGGCTAGGATGTAGTAAATGAGGGGGGTCACTTCAAGGGTGGTAGAGGAGGTGTGGCTTTTTGGTCGGATATTGTGGAGGATAAGGTTGAGGATTACTTGATCGGGGAGAGTCATGTTTTGTTTCAAGGCTCTAAATGGTCTCCCGGCTGGGCTAATGTCGTAATCCTTTCCTTCTTTGAAGATTGTTTTCTTTATCTCCTCATGGTCCCAATTTCCTTTGGCCTGTTGAGTGTGGAATTCACATACGTATTCTGAGTCTCGAGGTGTAATTGGGTTTCCTAAATATGCATTGATAGCAGGACGATGAAAACGAATAACTCGACCTCGGACAGAAGTCTCAAACTGGAAGGGGTCCTCTGGGTCGTTAGGAATTGCATTTGCATAGAACTCTCGAACTATGTCTGCATTGATTTTGGTTGGTGGACTGATTAGTCTTTCCCACTTTCTCGACTCAAAAATCCCAAGTATTCCATTATACTTTCCTTCCGGGTTGATGATGAATTCTTTCTCATGCCAGAACTTCCTCTTTAGCAATTCTTGATACCGTGCAGCATGGTGTGCACTTCGAAACCGGCTAGCATCAAACGGGATGGGTGCTTGAGATGTCTCGGCTTGTTTCCTTTTGCTACCGGTAGCTTTTTGCTTGGGTGCCATTCCTGCAAAACAACCAGGAAATTCATACAATACAAGGTATACAGAGATTAGCATGGAATGGAATAGGAAAACTCAGAGCAAAATAAAAAAATTTCAAGTTCTGATGTTACTCGCTCGGCGAAATTTTGGCTTCGCTGGGCGAGAAAACATTGAATTTCTGGGTTTTCCAGATGAATACTCGCCTAGGCGAGCATGAACTTCGCTGGGCGAGTAAGTTTAAAATTTTGAATTTTGGCTCGAAAAACACTCTGTAATGCCCCTAATCATTCTAAAACACACCCAGTAACATAGAAATGAATTAAAATGACAACCATTGCATAAAAACATCACATATCCATGTTTATTTCAAATTCAAAAATGGGTCATTTTCAAAAAGTGATCAAATTTGATTTTTTTCATGGCAATGAGTGTTGTTATTCTAGTTCATTTCCGTCATACTGAATTTCGAACCTAAAAACACCCTAATTCCTATTATCACACAAAGTTTAAAACTTATGCTATTCAATCAAAATCTCATACCCATTTTCGAATTTTAAATAAAGCAAGAAAAGAAAACTCAAACCTGTTGATAAAATGCAAGATGTAGAGATGTAATGCAGTGAGAGTGCTTAATCTTGACTTGGTTGATTTTGGGTTTTAGGGTTTGAGAGAAATTGGGAGAGTTTTGGTGTGATAAGGTGATAAGGTGGGAAGGTGTGTAAAACCGGTTTTGGAAGAGGTAATGGGTGGTTAGGGATGGTTGAGAGGAGTTAATGGGAGTTAATGGCTTGGGAAATAGTAACTGTCAGACTATACCATCTCGCTGAGCGAAATCTTTCTCGCCTAGCGAGCTAATAAAAGTTAAACTCGGTCAAAATGACCTGTAATTTTCGCTCTGCGAGATTTTGCCTCGCTGGGCGAGTTATGACAGGTAAAAATTTTGATTTCTGGCTTCTGTGCTGATGTGACCTAACCTAAAATGCAAAGCAATAAAAATACTTACAAAATTGGGGTGCCTCCCAACAAGCTCTTGTTTAACGTCCTTAGATCGACGCATGTTTCATGTTTGATTACGGATCAATGAGTGAAATTGTCGTCGTTTGCCGAACAACTTCACCGCCAAAATATGGTTTCAATCTCTGTCCATTCACCGTCCAGCTTGCTTTGGTGATATGATCTTCCAACTCCACCGCTCCATAAGGCTTGACTTCCTTAATCATGAAAGGGCCAGACCACTTTGATTTTAATTTACCCAGAAATAATTTCAGTCTTGCGTTGAATAGCAAAACCATTTGACCGGGCCTGAAATGCCTTTTCATAATCCTTTTGTCATGATACTTCTTGACCTTCTCTTTGTAAAGCTTGGATGATTCATATGCTTGATCTCTCATTTCTTCTAATTCATTCATTTGAAGCTTTCTCTTCTCCCCCGCTTGCTCTTGGTCAAAGTTTAGAAATTTTAGCGCCCAAAACGCTTTATGCTCCAACTCTACCGACAAGTGGCACGCTTTCCCATATACCAACTGAAATGGTGTGAAACCCGTAGGAGCTTTGTATGCGGTCCTATAGGCCCACAATGCTTCGTCAAGTTTCAATGACCAATCCTTACGTGATGATGACACGGTTTTCTCAAGGATTCTTTTAATTTCATGATTAGACACCTCGGCTTGATCGTTGGTTTGTGGATGGTATGGTGAAGTTACCTTGTGTTTAACTCTATAGTGCTTAAGTGCTTTTGCCAATTATGAATTGCAAAAGTGAGAACCACCATCACTAATGAGCACCCTAGGAGTTCCAAAACGGGAAAAGATATTTCTTCTGAGAAATTTAACCACAGTTTTGCTATCGACTTTTGGGGATGTGATTGCCTCTACCCACTTGGACACATAATCGACAGCTACCAAAATAAATTCATTGGAAAAGGAGGATGGAAATGGCCCCACAAAGTCAATACCCCAACAATCAAAAACTTCGACTTCCAGGATACTTTGCAGAGGCATTTCATTTCTGTTTGAAATTCCCCCTGTTTTCTGGCAACTCTCACAACTTTGAGCATGTTCATATGCATCTTTGAATAGAGTGGGCCAATAAAAGCCTACCTGAAGAACCTTTGTTGCAGTTCTTTCTCCATTGAAATGCCCACCATATGGCGAATTGTGACAATGCCACATGATGTCTTTGGCTTCTTCTTTAGCAACACATCTCCGTAAAAGGTGGTCGGCTCCTATCTTGAAGAGATATGGGTCATCCCATACATAATGAGTAGAGTCTCTAAACAACTTCTTCTTCATTTGCCAAGTGAAATCCTCCGGTATGAACCCCGTCGCTTTATAATTTGCCATGTCGGCAAACCATGATCTTTCTTGCACCAATAACAACTTTTCATCCGGAAACTCTTCAAGAATTTCTTTCTCATTCTTAGTCACCTCATTGTTTACCAACCTTGAAAGATGATCAGCCACAAGGTTCTCAGTCCCCTTCTTGTCTTTAATCTCCAAATCAAACTCTTGAAGTAACAGCATCCATCGGATGAGTCTCGGTTTGGAGTCGGGTTTGGTAATCAAATACTTTATGGCTGCATGGTCAGTAAATATAATAATTTTCGAACCAATGAGGTAAGAACGAAATTTTTCTAATGCGTACACAATGGCAAGTAATTCTTTTTCTGTGGTTGCATAATTAATTTGAGCATCATTTAAAACTTTACTTTCGTAATGTATAGCATGAAAAATTTTGTTTTTACGTTGACCTAAAACTGCGCCCACCGCATAATCACTCGCGTCGCACATAAGTTCAAAATCAAAATTCCAATTCGGTGCGGTGATTATGGGTGCGGAGGTCAAATTTTCTTTCAAGCATTCAAAAGCATTCAAACAATCATTGTCAAATTCAAAGGATTTATCTTTGTTGAGCAAATTGCTCAATGACTTTGCGATTTTTGAGAAGTCCTTGATGAACCGCCGATAGAATCCGGCGTGGCCATGAAAACTTCGTATGCCTTTGACATTGATGGGAGGTGGAAGTTTACCAATCACTTCAACTTTAGCCTTGTCAACTTCAATACCCTTTGAAGAAATCTTGTGACCAAGGACAATCCCCTCGGTAACCATGAAATGACATTTCTCCCAGTTGAGTACCAAGTTAGTTTCCTTGCACCGCTTCAGTACAGTGTCTAGATTCTTCAAACACAAATCAAAAGATGAACCGAAGACGGAAAAATCGTCCATAAACACTTCTATACTCTTCTCAATCAAATCAGCGAAAATCGATTGCATGCATCGTTGAAATGTTGCTGGAGCATTACATAACCCAAACAACATCCATCGATATGCAAAAACTCCAAATGGATATGTGAAAGCTGTCTTCTCATGGTCTTCTGGATTCACCGAAATTTGATTGTAACCAGAATAGCCATCAAGGAAACAATAGCAAGCTTGACCGGATAGTCTTTCAAGCATTTGATCCATGAATGGTAGTGGAAAATGGTCTTTTCTCGTAGCTTTATTAAGTCTCCGGTAATCAATGCACATCCTCCAACCGGTGACGGTTCTTGTTGGAATGAGTTCATTTTTCTCATTCTTGATCACCGTCATACCTCCCTTCTTAGGAACAACTTGAACCGGGCTAACCCAAGTACTATCCGAGATCGGATAAATCATGCCTGCTTCAAGTAGTTTGACAACTTCCTTTCGGACTACCTCCTTCATGTTTGGATTTAACTGGCATTGAGGTTGCGCTACTGGCTTGTAATCTTCCTCCATCATGATCTTGTGCATACAATAAGATGGACTTATCCCTTTCAAGTCGGATAGTGTCCACCCTAGCGCTTCTTTGTTGGACTCGAGAATTTCCACCAATTTGTCTTCTTCTTTGCTTGACAAGGAGCTACTAATTATAACCGGTTTGATACCCTCTTCATCAAGGAAAACATACTTCAAATGTGATGGTAAAATTTTCATCTCCGGCTTTGTCTCTTGAACATTGGATTCATTCTTCAATTCCTCACTTTTTTCTTTGTGAGGAGGAATTTCCTTCAATGAATCTAGCTCCTTCAAACACTCTTCAATTTCTTTCTCCTCTTCCGCGCCTATGACATTGAGCGCATCCGTCAAAACTCTTTCAAGAGGTGTCAGCTTATGCAGCTGCTTTCTTGTATCCATGATTATTTCATCAGTTGCATCCATCTTGAAACATGCCCCTTTATCACGAGGATGCTTCATGGCTTCATTAATGTTGAAATTGACTTCTTCATCATCCACCAGGACTTTCATTAAACCACCGTCAAGATCAATTATTATTCTTGTTGTTTGCATAAAGGTCCTTCCAAGAATAAGTGGTACATCATCATCCTCCGGAATATCCATCACAACAAAATCAATGGGAAACAGGAATTTATCTACTTTTACGAAGACATCTTCTGCTATTCCCAGAGGACGGGTGACAGATTTGTCGGCTAGTTGCAACGTCAGATTTGTATGTTTCACAACCAAATCACCAATCCTTTTTACAACAGACAGGGGGATTAGGTTGATACTTGAACCTAGATCAATAAGTGCTTTACCAACATTCACATTGCCTATTGATACCGGTAGTGTAACTTTTCCCGGATCCTTCTCCTTCCTTGGCAATATTCTTTGGATGATGGTACTACAATTCGCATCAAGTTGAATTGTCTCCTCATCATTGTACCTCCTTTTCTTGGACAAAATTTCTTTCATAAATTTTGCATAAGTAGGCATTTGCTCCAAGGCTTCCGAGAATGGTATGTTAATTTGCAATCTTTTGAAAATATCAAGGAACCTTGCATATTGCCTTTCTTTGTCCATCTTTGCTGGAGTAGTTGGGTATGGCAAATGTTGAGCTGGTGTATTCTTTACGAATTCTTGTTTCTTGCCCTTCTCCTTCACCATATCTTTACTTTTCTTCTCATTTAACTTATCATTTTCAACTAACTCCTTATTATTTTCAACTAGTTCCTCCTCTTTATTTTCTTCCTCTACTTCTTTCTCACTTCCTTCATCCACATCTCCCTCATGCTCTTCAACAACCTTCCTCTCAACTTCAAGATTATCTCCTACCCCCTTACCAATCACCTTACCACTTCTTGTTGTCATTGCCTTGCAATGTTCTTTTGGATTAGGTTGTGTGTTGGCGGTGAAGGTTCCTCCTTGTTGAGTGGCTTGTGCTAATTGTTGTGCCATTTGACCGACTTGAGTTTCAAGATTCTTGATGGAAGCGTCGGTGTTCTTTTGATTGGTCATGGACATTTGCATGAATTGATTCAATGTTTCATCCGTACTTTGAGAACGGTTTTGTTGTGGCGGATATTGATTGAAATTGTTGTAAGGTTGTCGGTTTGATGGACCAGCATCTTGTCTCCAGGGTTGGCTATAGTTTGGGTTATTTCCTCTTTGGAAATTGTTGTTATTTCCTGAATATTGTCCTTGATATTGATTCGGTCTTTGTTGATTACCGACATAGCTCACTTCTTCTGTTGGCGGTGGACAAAAACCTGTGGGATGATCACCTGAACAAAGCTCACAAGATGCGACTTGTTGATGTCTTCTATGTTAATTCTGCATTTCTTTCATTTGTTGTGGAAGGTTGGCCATCTTCTTTGTGAGTTCTTCCACTTGCTGAGATAACAGTTTGTTTTGTGCTAGAATGGCATCATTTGTTCCCAAGTCCAGAATACCGGCTTTTCTTTGTGAAGGATTTCTGTTGTGTTGAGCTTGATGATCATTGAGTTCCATCTTCTCAATAATTGCTACTGCATCTTCTACACTCTTTGCCATCAATGAACCTCCTGCTGCTGCATCAAGTAGAAGTTTTGATTGTTGTTGCATTCCATTACGGAAAATATGAATCTAAGTCCGATCATCAAAACCATGGTTTGGACATTTTCTTAACATTGACTTGAATCGCTCCCAGGCTTCACAAAGTGTCTCACTTGATCCTTGAGAAAAAACGGCAATGGTAGTCTTGGCTTCTATGAATCTATTTTGTGGAAAGAATCTTTCGAGAAATTTCTCTTCAAGAGTATTCCAATTGGTCATTACTTGTGGTGGTTGGTCCAAGTACCATTCTTTAGCTTTTCCAATCAATGAATGAGGAAACATTCTCATGAATATGGTTTCTTCCTCATTTTCAGTTGCTCCCAAAGTGCCAGCAATTTCATAAAACTTTGTTAGATGTTGAAAGGGGTCCTCATGATCCAAACCTGAAAAAGGGTTAGCATATAAAATCTGGAGAATCCCAGTCTTCATCTCTGTTTGTTTAGTAGCCCTTGAAGCATTTCCTAGTTGAGCAAGACGTCGAGGGCTATTATGACATGGTAGCACACTGACTCCAGTGCCTCCGGCCATATCTTTTTCTTGTGTTGAAACTAATGAAGGAATAGAAACAGAAGTTCCTTCAGCTATATAGGTTCTCACATCAAATTTCCTCGTATAAGATGAGTGTGACAAAGGGAATGCAGTTCTAAGATGTTGTTTTGTGCTTGACCATGCTCCTCTGTCAATTGAAACTTGTCAGTTGGCAGGGTAGTAGGATTAAGTTCAAAAGAATATATTGGAACTGCATTCCTTTTTGTCATGACTCATCTTATATGAGGGAATTCGATGTGAAAACCTATGCAGTTGATTCAGTAGAATACATGTATTGTGTTCTTTTCATTTTTTTTGAGTTTTCAAAGAGACTTGAAAATTTTTACACTAAGTATAAGACACTTCAATGCCAACATTTTCCGCAAACTTTCAAGAATTTAATTTTAATCCAACATCATGATGATACAACATATTTAGGGATAATGTAATGTAATGTAACACTTATTTTGTGTATTTTTAGTTATGATTTAGTTCGGATCATGAATGAATTGTTGTTATTGTAGTTTCAAAGACATGACATGATTATAACAAAATAATCAAAATAAAGCAAAATAAACCCGAAATCACGTTAAAATTGTACCAAAAAAACTACGATAACGTGCCATAAATTTACAAAAAAATCTAACAAATGTAAAAAAAAAACTAACAAAAGTCCTAAAAAAAATGTCTTACTCCTGATCTTGGTCCTGGTCATGCTGCTGCCGCCTCCTCGACCTCCTATGTCCCCTGGTCAGTATCGGTGACATCTTGTCCCTGATATCGCGCAAGGCCTGATACAGCTGCTCATTTCTCATCGCCTCTTGACCCAAGTAGTCATCAGCCTAGCTAATAGCGCCACCAACCATCTCAATGGTATCATGTGAGCCTATCTCCTGGTGCCGCTACTGATGGTGTGCAATGATCTGCTCCTCATTTGCTGGCCTCGGAGGAGATACATCAATAGGTGGCAGAATCTATGGGTGAGACACATGTCTGTACCACAACATGTATCCCTCCTCGTACCGCCATGGCTGATCAACCTCCCTACCCCACGCAGCCTGAGGAATGGTGTGCACACGAAAGTCTAGGAAAGCCTGTGCAACAGCCTGAAAATGGAGAGGAAGCACAAATGTTGGAGCTCTAGGGATGTCATGCACGTACATGTATTGCCTTTTAACCCGCTCAGGCTTGTGATGGTAGATGTTGTCACGACCACACATGATCCAGCCTGAATACCAGTATATCTCCACAAACACCTGGATCTCCCTATGATCCTCATATGGCATCCAGGTAATATCATCCATCTCCAAACGATCCAGCGCCAGACAGTAGGGCTTCGGATGTCCATGACCCTGTGTGGAATCCATCTGGAAGCGCAAGGAAAGTTTTGCTGGTAATTAGAATTATCATCATGTGGGTAGACTCCTGGTAAATGTGCCAAAAATCATCCCTCCACAAACCAAACACATTTATAAGTTATTAGCAAACATAGTAAATTAAAAGGCATAGTAAATTAAAAAGCATAGTAAATTAAATGGCATAGTAAACACATTTAAAACACATTATATTCATATACACAAGCATAGCAATTTAAAATTATTACCATCAAAAGTGTTGTGTTTCCCCCGATCCTTTTCCTGCAAGCGAAGAGGCCTCGGATAGACTGTGGTAAAGGTATGCCAATGCCATTCCTCCTCACGAGTACTCCCTCATCCCAGCAAAGAACTCCATCGTCTGCAGGTATTCCAGGTCGATGTGTTTCTTGCTCCTATCATCGAACAACGTACTGATGTAATTTATTTTCACATTTCATATTCCTATTTATACTTGAGTATATTAGGATCGTCTCCACAGGGATTGGCGTGATACCTTAAACCATTCAACATCGATTATCATTTTAAGTTAGAGTTTAATCTTTTGTTCGGTAAAAACTATTCGACTTTAAAATGTAATAAATACGACGAGTAATAGGGCATAAAAGCGTCAGAATCAAAGTTCATAAATCAAGCATCGACATTATTCCAATGATCATATATATATGGATTCTAGTTTTAATTCCTTTTTAACGATATTATCACGCATCACTCGACAACTTCATTTATGTCTAAATAATGTTGTGAGATCGATCGTATCGTTTAATCGACGATTTCTCAATCTATTAAACGATCCAATAACATTAAGTTTTGATGCTTTAAGTGATTATCAAAACATAATTCTATGTCTAGAATTCTTGTTTTACTAGAAGATTATTCTAACCCTAGATTTAAAGATATTTTTCAATAACACTAAATCATACATAAGATTGACTAACAAGAATAAACTCAATATAATATAAAATACTAGAATCATATATTTACATGATCAAAGAGTACATCTAGGCTTGATTCATTACCTCTAATCCCAACAAAGGAGATTTAGTTGATCATTTTCATGACAACATTACAAAAGCTGGAGAAAAGATGAAGATCATGGCTAAGCTTTGATTTCTCAAAAACCTTTAGTTGATCTAAACTTGATCCCTTTTGTCCTTTGAGGTTCACCTCTTTTTGCCCTATTCTTAGTTTTAAAAACTCTAAGATATGTTCTTAATAAAATCTTAATTTTTCAACCTAGAAGCTGAAACAAAGCTTAAATACTAAAACCTATAAGTGACATCTCGCTCAGCGAGATTTACTTCGCTAGGCGAGTTGAGATTTCTTCACCAGTGGTTTTCAGCCACGTCTTTAAGTAGCATTAAACCGCCTTGGATCTCGCTGGGCGATGAATATTTCGCTGAGCGAAATCAAGTTCCCCTGCTCCTGAAAATCCCTGCCTGAGCTCGCCAAGGACTCGCCATTATCTCGCTGGGCGAGTTTGACTTAGAAACATCCTGAAAATCCCTGCTTCAACTCGCCATTCCTTCACCAAGCGCTCGCTGAGCGAGTTTCCACAATCTCTTCTTCTTGATTTCTTGCTAATTTCAAGTCCTGCTTGCTTTTTCCTACACAAATTGGGAAGAATAAGGCATACAAAGCATAATTGGCATTTATTCATAAATTTTATGCTTTTCCTTAGGTAACTTGTAAAACAAGTAACTAAAAAGCCTTGTAAAAAGACATGAATTTACTCATTTCTTGCCACTTATCACGTACATCCAAGCAGATATAGGAGGAAACTCCTCACACAAGCAAGCCTACGTCTGCCTAGCTCCTGCGTCTCAGCATGCGCTAATATGGTAGCCTCACTCAGGTGATCCTCATAAAGCTCCTTCAGCGTCTTATAGATAATGTATCCACCATACTCAGTCTTGCAACTTTTCACCGCATACTCTTGGGTGACACCTAAGTACCTCACCATCAAGTCCACCCTATCAACATGAGACACCTTCTTTCTATGGCTCAGCATCTGCCCTTCAATAGGAACATGCAACAGACACGCCACATCATCTAAAGTGATGGTCATCTCCCCTGTAGACATGTGAAAGCTGCTGGTCTCAGAATGCCACCTCTCGCTAAGCTCCTGGAGCAGAGCATGATTAACAGTAGAATACCCTGTGTACAACAAATCATGCAACCCAGTCGCCCTTATAGGATCCCAAAACCAGACTTGATTCATAGGTGGACGCTGGAGATCTGCCATCTTCGTCCCGTGATTTATGCATCTAATCTTAAAGGTGTTACGAATCTTAAATAATAAAAAAAAACACCTCATAAATAAAAAAACATACAAAAAAAGCCATATACTTCATATATAAAAAATTACGCGCGAACAATAATTGAAGACAAAGGCACGTGTTCATATCATTTTTTAAAAAAGTTATTATACAAAAAAAGCATATACTTCATATAGAAAACATTACGTGTGAACAATAATGGAAGACAAAAAAAATAATCAGACAACGAAATGTGTTCATGTCATTTTTTAAAAAAGTTATCATACAAAAAAAAAAATATACGTCATATATAAAAAATTAAGCGCGGACAATAATTGAAGACAAAAAAAATTATCAGACAACGTCATGTGTTCATGTCATTTTTTTAAAAAAGTTATCATACAAAAAAAAGCATATACTTCATATATAAAAAATTACACGCGAACAATAATGGCAGACAAAAAAAATAATCAGACAATGGAATGTGTTCATGTCATTTTTTTAAAAGCTATCATACAAAAAAAACATATACTTCATGTATAAAAAATTACGCGCGAACAATAATTGAAGACAAAAAAAATAATCAGACAACGGTATGTGTTCATGTCTTTTTTTTTAAAGTTATCATACAAAAAAATATATCGACTTCATATATAAAAGTTAAAAAAGAAAACTTACATTGTTTGCATTATACCACAACGGTAATGCAACATGTGAAGTATACGAAGACAACAAAGAGCCATCATAAGGCCCTCCAGGAAAAGGAGCCACATCAGGTAACTGTTGTGGGGCTGTCGCAGCCGCATCGCCGTCCCCACCCTCATCCGCAACACCCTCATCCGCAACATGCTGGACGTCATAGCCACCATCTGTGGCATCATGTAGATGCTCCTGATAATTCAGGTACTAAGTCGGGTCCTCCACCTGCGACTGTGTCGGCTGCTGAGAAGAACTACCCTCACCCGCAGAAGGATCTGGCCTCCGGCCTCTTCCCCTCTTAGGCACATGAGGGTTTCCAGTCTGCCTCTCCCTTTGATAGCTGTCAGTCATCGCCTGTCTACCAGCTCTCATCCTATCTGCATTCTGATCAGACATATCTACACAAAAACAAAACAACATTGTCATCAACATATGCATAGTGTTGTTTAACAGAACAAAACAACATTGTCATCAATTATTTTGACAAAACAAAACAACATTAAAATGATGACATAAACACATAAACATAACCCTTAACTATCAATTAAACAAGAATAATAGATAGATAGATAAACCCTAATTCTTCTTAATCTAAAAATCACCATCAAATGTAAAACAATTTAACAACATAAACTAACTAAAAATCTAAACAACTCATCATTGTGTTAATTCAACTTCTACACATTCACATTGCACTTAAACATAACATAAACTACATGTACAACAACAACATTCATCTATAACATCATAAACTAACAAAAAATTCAATTTTTACATAAACCCTAACCACATAAATCTACCAAAATTAACAAAAATAAACCTACACAAACTAACATAACATTATAAATGATTAATACTACTTACTTGTGGTTTTGTGGAGATGATTTGTTTGATTTTCGTGAAAATGAAATTGGAGAGGATTGGATGAAATTTGAAGAAATTTGAAGAATTTAGAAACTGTGATGCATTCTGTTTGCTGTTCTGGTTATGTTCAGATCGCAGCGGCAATTAAATGCCGATGCATCCGGCGGCAGTTAACTGCCGATGCACCATCCCAGCGGCACTGAACTGCCGACGGGGTAAAAAAGTCATTTTCTGGTGTGTTTTATCTTTGTTTGAAGTGGAAAAAGCAATTTTCATATTAAAATCTCATGTAACCAGTAAATTCTTATGGCCATGTATGGACCAGGACCACATCAACAAGGGTTGCTATAAATATATCTCTTTCATACTGATCAATTTTTTAAAGAAAATTGCTTATAGCATTTCATTAATGATAATAGTTTCAATACAACTTGAGATTACATAATAAATGGTGGGACTAGCTAAGGAAATGACTTCTCTTGCCAAATTATGAGCCGCCGCATTTGCTTGTTGCCTAATAAACTCAACCCTGGAGTTTGTAAAGGAGATGGAAAATAACTCTCTGCATGCATCAATAATGCTTCCAAATTCTGTAACATCCGTATGGCGAGAATGGAAAGCATCTCTTGTAACCTTTGAATAAAGCTTGAAGTCAATGTTATCAAATTGCATATCTTGCATCCATTGAAGAGCATGAAAAAGACCTAAAGCTTCTCCGATTGCTGCTGAATAAAGGTAATCGAACTGCAACATCTTAGCTAACACAAAAATTCATGTATCATCCCGTAAACAAACACCAATACTTGTCCGCTGGAAATAATCGACCGCTTAATATTATATTAAACAGTCGATTATTTCAATTTTTTTTTGTTCGATCATTTTTATTTACTTTTTTTAAGCACACGCTAACATTTTTTTATTTACTTTTGAATAACGGGTGTTTTCACAACAATATATTTACCATAGGCATGGATATACACACTTGAGTTTATTTTGTAGTGTTGGCTTGAGACCTTGAAATATACTTCTTTTAAAATTCAGGTTCGATTTTCTTCAATGTCAATTTTGATGGATTAATCCATATAGAGCTTTGCTCTGACTTTAAATTGGACTCCCGCGAGTGAACGGTGAGATGGAACCCATCAAAATAGTCGACCTTAGACCAAATATCGAGTTTTAAAAAATTATATATGAATGTGGAATTAATAATATCTATGTCCGCTTATATCCATACTCGTTAATAAATTAATAAAATTACTTAATATCCTCCCTACAAAAAAAATACTTAATATCCCTTATTGAATATAGAGAGGCTAGAGTAAAAAAAACTCTTTAAACAATTGATAGAAAACTATTTGTATTAATGTGTGACTGTCCTTGCAACTATTATTATTATTTGATGAATTTGAAACTATTATTACGTGGTAAAAGGAGAAAGGAAATGAATGTGATTTATTTTGTTTTGGTTAGAAATTTTATAGTTAAATTGAAAGTAAAATCAATTTCAACTTAATTTGTCTTGAACGGAGCATTCTCTCAATACGAAAACAATCATGAAAAATAGACTTTGAATCCCTTTAAAAGACTTTATTTAAAAGTTTACAACTTAAAAATGAGCTTTAACAATAACATATAGCGTGTAAATAATTTTATTTGTCAATATTTTTTTGCATCTTCAAAAAGAGGATGAATACAACAATTTTTTAAAAAAATAAACACTCTATCCATGGATATATGTAAATTTTCCCGGATACCTCAAACTCTACAAATTACCCTTTTAGTAGATATCTGTATGGATATGAAGCGATACATGTATCATATTTATCTTAAGGTTCATAACAAAATATCTGTATGAATTTGAAACTATTAACACGAGTATCATATTATCCATATCCATGAATAGTTATTTTTATCCTACATGGGACAAAAATATATAAAAACAAAAATAAGGTTCATAACAAAATACTCCCTCCGGAGTCCAGTCCTATTTATAAGAAAATTTTAAAAAAAAATCTTTAGTCCTATTTATAAGAAAATGTCACAACTTTTAAGGTGTAATTATTGTTTAGGCCAAATACCTCTTTTGGTCCTTTAAGTTTGACAAAAATACCGGATTAATCCTTTAAGTTTTTAAGTTTCAAATAGGTCCTTCAAGTTGTTAATTTATTACACCGTTACCCTTTTAAGGACCTATTTGAAACTTAAAAACTTAAAAAACTTCAAATAGGTGTATTAAATTAACAACTTAAAGGACCTATTTGAAACTTAAAAAACTTAAATGACTAATCCGGAATTCTTGTCAAACTTAAAGGACTAAAAATGGTATTTGGCCTATTGTTTAAAAAAAATTTTTACCCCTCATTTAATATTTGTCTTTTTAATATTAGTGGATGTATTTAATGTTTTACAACTTTCTATAAGGATATATTTGTAAAATTATTTAAAAAGTTATAACAATTAATTGTTGCATTGATTTTGATGTTTTTTTTTTCTTTTTATAATAAAGACCGGATGAAGTAATAAATATTTAATTTCTTTAAGGGTTTAATATAAAGTTCAAATATTTCGATTTCTAATGCATTGATTACACATATTTTCATAAAAAGTTACAATTTAAATATCTTAAAGAGTGTCCCGGAGGCACTCGTTAACATTTCTCTTTCTTTAATAAGAGTATAATTTTGATACATTGTAAGTATTTTTTTTTAATATTTTCAAACAATCATTAATAATCTTATGTATGACTTTACATAATCATAGTAAAATTAAATAAATTTTTAACAATTTGTGAATATTTGACTGTAGTAAAAACTAACAACCTAAGTCAGAGAAATGAGCCATTTATCTTTTTTTGGTATTAAATTAATTATTTATTTTTAAACGACTTTATATTAGTGAAACGTCATTTATTCATCTTAAATGTAAATTTATCTAGCCATCAGACTACTTGACCAAAAATGGAAGCAGCACGGTGTAGCATGGTGTATATATAAACCACCTATTGCCATCTTCTTCTTCATATTCATATTTCACACTTCATACCAACTAACTATTCTTCTTCATATCTTGTCAAAAAAAAAAACTATTCTTCTTCATATTCATTTCATTTCACTCCTCTGTTCTGTTCTGTTTCTTAAGCTACCCTCTTTCTGTTGCTTGTGTCTGTTGCACAAACTCAAAAGTTGTTAACAAAAAAAAACACTTTTTAGTGTTCCTTTGTCCTATTTTTGTAAAAGGGTGTTCTTATTCTCGTTAACAACAAAGACAAAGACATTGAAAATTTGAAAAAGTTAACATATTTGAAGAAGAAGAAAAAAATGAAGTATGTTCTTGTAACTGGTGGAGTTGTTAGTGGACTTGGTAAAGGAGTTACTGCTAGTAGTATTGGTTTGCTTCTCAAAGCTTGTGGACTTCGAGTCACTGCCATCAAAATTGGTATATCTTATCTTTCTCTTTTCAATTCTCATGCATTTTGTTTTCTTTCTTTTTTTGCAGTTTTCTTCTGTTCTTGTTCTTTTGACCAAAATAACCCCTACCCATTATTTGTTTTTGTTCAAAGTTTGAAACTTTGAAGGGTATTACTTAGTTTTAATTCAAATCTTTTGAAGGGTTGTGTTACATTTTTCTCACTGGTTGGTTATTTTGGTACCCTTTTTCAGATCCTTACTTGAACACAGATGCTGGAACAATGTCACCTATTGAACATGGAGAAGTTTATGTGTTAGATGATGGTGGTGAGGTACAAACAAACATTACTTGTTTTCTGATTTCAAGGACATGCCTAAAAAGGCCAAATATAAATAATAAAATAACCAAAACAAACAAATAAACCTTATTTCAAGGGAAAAAATGAAAGAAAAATATTGTACTAACTTTATGCAATTTTTTTTCTCAGTAATAAATTGTTAAAAAGCTGTGTCTTGTGTAAGAACAAAAAAAGAAGAATCTTGACTCTTTTTTTTTGGTTGAAAGGTGGACCTGGATCTTGGAAACTATGAGCGCTTTATGGATGTCAAGTTGACCCGTGATAATAACATAACTACAGGAAAGATTTACCAGGCAAGTTTCCCTTGTCATGTTCATGGAATTATGGTCCTTTTTTTCCCACCTGTGACAGATTCTGAAGATCATTATTTGGAATTTACAACAAACTCCTTCATCTCTTATGGACTCTAACTTTAATTTTTACATAATTTTACAGTCTGTCATTAATAAGGAGAGAAGAGGAGACTATTTAGGAAAAACTGTCCAGGTACTGCCTAACCACTAAGTACATGTTTAGATTGGCACGAGTTTGGTAAAATCACGGTGACACTATAAATTTGTTGAAGCCTTTTAGTCAAAATTACTTTTGCGCACACCGTAATTTTGGCAAACTCACCTTTAGTATAAAAAAGTAATAAACATTTTTTGTTGTGATAAACAAAGATCTTCATGATATTTGGTTTTGATGTTGTGGTGTTATTTTCTACTTTAGGTTGTCCCTCATATTACTGATGCTATTCAAGATTGGATAGAAAGGGTGGCCCACATACCAGTGGATGGAAAAGAAGGTCCAGCTGATGTATGTGTCATAGAATTGGGTGGAACCATAGGTACAATCTTGAAAACATTCCTCAGGCTTCTTCATGGTTAGAATTAGATTGTTTGTTTCTATTGTTTTATAATTTGAATTTAAATTCTTCTGGATGCAGGTGATATCGAGTCTATGCCTTTTATTCAAGCATTAGGACATTTCTCATATAGAGTAGGTGAGAATGCTTTATTTATTTGCAAAGTTTGCCCTTTGGTTTTAAATTGTTGTAGCCGCAACAGCGTACCGGAAGCCTTTTTATTGCGGTAAAATACAGGCAAATGTGATTATTTATTTGCGCGTTGCAGAGACTACTAAAACTGTTATTGTGGTTGCAATTTTAGTTGTGGACCACAATTTAAAACTTATATGTCCTTTTTATAGTTTTTTTTTTGGAGAGGCCGTTTTTATAGTTGGTACATGATATATGTTCATTTGCTTATAGTTGTTACATGATATATGTTCATTTGCAGGTGCTAACAACTTTTGCTTGGTTCATGTCAGCCTTGTTCCTGTTTTAAATGTTGTTGGTGAACAAGTAATGTCTTACAACTCTAAATGGCCTTTGAGATCTATGTAAAAAATGATTTTTATTTCATCTAACATATAAAATAACCTTTTCATGTTCAGAAAACAAAACCAACACAGCATAGTGTGAGAGGACTTAGAAGCCAAGGACTGACTCCACAAATCTTGGCTTGCCGCAGCACAATGGTTACTCTCTCTCTCTCTCTCTCTCTCTCTCTCTCTCTCTCTCTATATATATATATATATATATATATATATATATATTTATCCTACATATCAACAAATGTGCACAAAATAACACACAAGCCACTACATACACTTCAGATTGAAACATGTTCGTGTGTCCGTTACAACACTGACACATTTGATTACATTTATTCACTTTTATTTTCTCAAATTATTATCAGTGTATATGTGTCAGTATCATGTCTCTGTCAATGCTTCATAGCATTATAATATATGCACAAAAGGAACACAAATGCATGCTGCAATGCAATCATACTATTCTTGACTGGAACTTTTTAGTTTAGGATTCTAAAACTTAGTTGTTTCTCAGGTACTTGATGAGAATGCAAAGGCGAAACTTTCTCAATTTTGCCTGCTTCCGGTATGTTTTCGTAATGATATATATGTACAAGTTCAAATGATTTGTGATTTGCAAGAGTTTTCTCTACTAAAGTTGCATTATGTTTTCAGGGGGAAAACATAATTACTCTTTATGATGTTCCCAACATATGGCACATTCCTTTGCTTTTAAGAGTAAGTTTTCCTCCAAAACTGCTGAACTATAAAATCATCTTATCTGTAGGTACCTTTTCTTACAAATTATTTTCCTCTGGTCTATAGGATCAGAAGGCTCATGAAGCTTTATTTAAAGTGCTGAACCTTAAAGGGTTAGTCTCACTAACTCCCTGAATTTGTTCTATTTCATGGACTCAATGAATATCAACAATTTTTTATCTCTTATTTTTCTGAAAGGCTGTTTTTTTATTGTATATACAGTATGACACAAGAGCCTAATTTAGAGGAATGGACTTGTAGAGCTGAATCTTGTGATTTGCTTCATGAACCAGTGAGTGATCAAAATCCAATTTTAATTTTATTATTATACTTGATTATTGTAAATAGTTATATTTTATTCCTTGAAAATGGCAGGTTCGTATAGCGTTAGTCGGGAAATATACATGTCTTTCTGATTCCTACCTCTCAGTTACAAAGGTGAAGTAATCTTATAGCTTCCTGAGATTTTTTTAAAGAGTGAAATATTTATTTTTGGCTTTTCTCTGAGCCTAACTTCCTAACATGCTTACTTGCATATGTCGGTCTCCTTCATGAAGTACATGTGCTTGTGTTTTTTGTTGCTTACATATGTTGATACATTTAATATTTGATATCAGGCCTTAGTTCATGCTTCTGTTAGTTGCCAAAAGAAACTTTCCGTGGATTGGATTTCAGCTACCAACCTCGAAGATGCAACTGCAAAAGAGGTTACTTCAATTTTGAATCAATATATAAAAAACAAATTTTATTAATTATTCTTCACACTAGCAACTTCTTATATATATTCTTATTTAATGTTGCAGAATCCTGATGCTTATAAGGCAGCATGGAAGTTATTAAAGGGTGCTGATGGTGTTCTTGTTCCGGGAGGCTTTGGTGATAGAGGAGTGCAAGGAAAAATTATTGCAGCTAAATATGCACGCGAAAACAGAATTCCATACCTTGGCATTTGTCTTGGAATGCAAATTGCTGTCATAGAGTTTGCACGATCTGTGCTTGGTTTAAAAGATGCTAATAGTACTGAATTTGATCCGAATACTAAAAGTCCATGCGTCATATTCATGCCTGAGGTGTTTACATTGGTTTATTAATTTCATGCTAATGCTAAAAATATTGATTCGAAACATGCATCTTTTTATTCCCTATTTTGTAACTTGTTTGAACTGTTTTGTGTAGGGATCAAAAACACATATGGGTGGTACCATGCGTCTTGGATCAAGGAGGACATATTTCCAGACCAAGGAATGCAAATCTGCAAAATTGTGAGTATATCGTTACTTCATTGAAATTTTTTGAAAACACTTTACTGTCCTTATGCCGATGACTCAATATTTTATGTGGCATGAAAGAGATAAATATGTGCTTTCAATGAATGAGATTTATTAGGTTTCTAACATGTAGACCCTGTCTCTTAGATATGGCTGCAAAAGCTTCATTGATGAGAGACATCGGCATAGATATGAGGTATTGCATTTGCATTGTCATGCATAAAATTATCTTGTATGTTTGTATAGAACAGAGAATGATCTCTAGTATTATGCAGGTGAACCCTGATTTGGTTACTAGCCTTGAAAATTCCGGTCTTTCGTTTACTGGAAAGGATGAAACTGGTCAACGCATGGAGGTACTATGGATATTTTCATGTGGCTTTTTCAATTAGTATTAACATATGTAGCTGAAATTTTTGTTGTTTCATTTGACAGATTGTTGAGATACCTAATCATCCATATTTTATTGGTGTCCAATTCCATCCTGAATTTAAATCAAGACCAGCGAGACCTTCTCCTTTGTTCTTAGGTATTTATTTTCTACATGTCTACATTCTAATTCCATGTTAACTTTAATTGATCATCTTTGCAATATATGATCTTCAACTTTTGAAGGTTAGATTCTAGCTAGACTTCATTAGAAAATCCATAGCATTTCCTTATTTTTATTTTTCAATGGCAACATATATTGCTCATAGAAATATAATATAATACCGTTGGCGTGTCTTCAATCATAACTTAAGCGTTCCAAGTATCAAACCTTTGTAAAAATGTGAAGTATTTTATGTGTTAGTTATCTGTGCATTGAACTACATGCATTTTCAAGGAAACAACACATCTAAAAATGGGGTGGTTGACATTTTCGTACCAAAGTATCAAACATGCATTCATCATTTTGTGCATGTTTGTATTCGTGTGTGTTTGGAAGAATCACCGCGAGCCCCCATGATTTTGAAAGAAACTACACTTTGAAGCTTCAACATAATCACGGTGCCACCTTGATTTTGTCAAAGTTGCTACGATTTCAAACATGCACTTTTTGTTAGAACACAAGAATTGTATCCTCTGCTGCTGGCTGCATGTAGAGGAACCATTTTCAAGTTTATGTCCTAATGAACTACAAGGGCTTTTTCTGTTTTAAATTAGTTGGTTGTGATCAATTAGTTAGTAAAACCTTTTTGTTAGTTAGTAAAACAATTTTAGAATTGAGATGTTAACTTTTGGATTGGTTAATGCCAAAACACAACAGGGTTTATTGCAGCAGCATGTGGAAAACTTGATGCTGTCTTACAACACTCTTCAAGAGGAGTAGGAAGTGATATACCAGCAGTCAAAACATATCAGAATGGATCAGCAACAAAACCACATGCTTATTGGCCAGAACATGTATATGGCAATGGCAATATCAATGGAAATGGCAATGGAAATGGATTTCATTACTAAATGTTATAACTACTATTAGTGTTTACTTGATGTGTTAGAAATTTCAAGGTTAATTGGTTAAATATGGTGTTTGAGGGCTTTCTTAAGAGAAGTTGTTTGTACAGTCAAAAACTGAAAGTTGGTAGGAATAGAGTTTTAAGGATGCTACAGACAGACACGATGAGCATTGATCCCGGCCTTTTTAATGGGGCTAGCTCTTTTAACCAAGTTTTTTAAGTGTTTCTGAGTTTGGAACTCTTCATGTAATGTTTTAGTGCATAGTAATGCCTTTGTTTTTGCCAAGATATGATTCTGTCTAGAAATTTTCTCGCGACTTTCTCTACTATTTTTTTTCTATATTCATTTTAAAGGCCTGATTCTGTCTCTGCAAGTAAAAGAATAAGATTGCGTTGGTTTGCGAATCAAACCGGTTTATAAACATATGCAATGCATCCATTTATAAACATATTTTCATAAATGGATATGTAATTTATTAGCAGGAATTGAACTCAGTACTTCTTAAGTTCACAACACTCACACTCCTTGCATCAACCACTTCTGATGTACCCCATGGTTTCAAAGGATATGTAATGTATCACCTATTCACCTGACATCTAATCAAGCTGTAATCCAAGAATACAACATATCCCAAGTTGCGAGATTTGAACACATGCTTTAGAATATGAAACATACACAATTAAATTCAGATAATTTCTCAACCCGGTCTCTAAAAACGAAGAGGCTTCCCAACTCCGTAGTGTATTTTGACATGTAATATACCACTGGAAGTACATTTTCGGTTGTGTATTTTGGTAGATTTGAGCATATAGGTTGACTTGTAATGGACTACTGAAGCTTATTATGGGGGGCTAACCTTTCTCGCCCCTTAGCATTTCAGAAGGGAAGTTGCACTATAGGCCACTAAAAATAAGCCAATCGAAAGTTATGACCCGATAAAAAAAACTACCGGGTCGTAATTCTCGATAGATTTATGTGTTCAGAAGTTATGATCCTATAAATCTAAGGGGCTTTTGAGCAACTTGAGGGGTTGATATAGCAATTCTCTTTCAGAAGTACATAACTAGAAAAAACATCGATTTTTCTGTCTGGACGAGTATTTTCAAACAAAAATAAGATTTTTTTTCCCATACGAAATAAAAGTGTATTTCCAGAATCATATGATGCTTAAGGTATGTGGGTGTGTAAAGTTGGGTCTATTCTGTCTCATATTTTGATGAGTTTTGCTTCATAGGCCCCTGATTGCTTAAAATTTAGTGAAAACACATATCCAAAGATAGCTTCCGGTCTGTTCTGTAAGAAAAAATCACATCGAAATATATGTTTCGATAGATTGAACAACTTCACGGGGGTGCTAAAACAATATTCTATTTTGGTAGCTCAACCAATTTATTATATCGAGTCAACAAGTAGTTCATTGGATTTCTCAAAAAAATAAAAGTAATTCATCGATTGTACTTATTTTAATAACTCTAGTCACACTTTGGCATAGCAAGAATAATTTGTTTTATACCTAGACTAGATTGCTAAGCAAAATACCTAAAACTACCTAAGAAGAAAAACAAACAATAAAGATAATGACGAGTTTTTTTCTACCTGCATTGGTTTAGGTTGACAAATGCACAAACAACCTTTGATAATGATACAACATATGCTTTTACATGCTATGTTTAATTCTCTTCGTGCTACTCTCAGTTACGATTTTAAGCCATTTACAAAAATACAATATTGATGTATCGTCCATGAGCGTAAACTATGAAGCATGTCTCAAACAGTAAAACATCTTCTTGCTTTATTCAATGTACATGATACTTTTATGCTGACCCTACGCAATATGGCAATGGACACCAACCAGATCGATAGACGAAGTTCTTGCACTTGAATGTCTCAGTTATAGTGATTGTTTTGAAGCATGAATCAGACATGATGCTAACAAAACATCCCATACTGAGGAATCTTGTGTTTAACTTCAAAAAATATCCATATCAATGGAGGTAATGAGAACACCATCATCTTCCCACTTCTTGTCCTTCGCCGTTGGATCTTTTCCTATCAATTGAAGAGGAACATCTAATGGGGGTGGACTCTGCATGAAACAGATAATTACAAGTGGTTATTGCAATAATATCCAGCTTCTAACTTCTCTAAATGTTCAAAATGATTTGAGAGAGGTTTTTCTTTGTGGGCTCAAATTTTTTAGGAGGGGTGACTATCACATTCAAAGTTTAACACATCAAATGATAAAATTACTTTTAAACACCAGTTGAACCAGACCTAAACCATTTGCTACGATGAAGATATTGTTTCTAATCACTAAATTTAAAGGAAATCACAAGGATACTACCATGTTGCGGATTAAAGGCCAATTGATTCCACGGAAAAAAGGATGTTGTTTGATTTCATTGCTTCCTGTTGCTGAACCTAGACGACTGCCTGGGTCTCTTTGCAATAGTGCATTAATCAACTGCCTGGCTGCAAGACTAGCCTGCAAAATATGTCAAATTGTATCGGTTGATGCATGATCAGGACAATATCTCCGAAAACGGTATCGATATATATGCACAATTCATATATCAGGTAATTTATTGCAGTTGTTGACACATGTTCAAAGTAATGACTTTACGAATCTCTTTAGGTGATACATTTACATATCTACGGGTAAGATCTTTAATATACCGGGATGCTGCTTGGAAAGGTAAGATCCTTGTGTAAGATGTTGGAAAATGTCTTCTGTCTATTCTTTCCTCTAAATGGTGTACGGCCATACAACATCTCATACAACAAGATACCTATATTCATGACATCATAAACAAAATTGTGAATATTTTGTATGCAAACAAGTTGGTTTAGTTACATAAGAGGAAAAATGGCATGCTCCATTTTTAGTATGCAAATAAAAAGATGGAAATGCTCACCAAGGGTCCACCAATCTATAGCACTTGTATGCCTCGCTCCGGTTATGATTTCCTGATATCAAGTAACCTAAAAGCCTTGAATGATGATAATGATAACAAATAAATAATAAAATATTTTATGAACATCATGTCTTTCACTAGATCACATTAATAAACCTTAGGTTAAATGAAACTGTACTCACATACCTCATTTTGAAAAATATAATCTGAAATCAATCACCATTTTTTTTTCCAAACTTACGAATATTTACTCTATTTTCTCTTTTATTACATCTTTAACACACTACTTCACTTATGAGTCCTTTGTGCATAATGCATGTACTATATGCATAAGCCCACCTACCCTTTGTTGAAATTATCTAAATTACAAAGCTACACGATTTGGTTGACTATTTTAAATACAATTCACAATAATCTGTGTGCACGTTATTTATATACTTCATTTATTAGTATATAGCTGAAACAAAATGTTGTACTACAAGCCGGAATATAGCCCATACAGTGTAGAGTAAGATAAGAAACAAACACAAGGGACTAAGAAATTCACCATACCGGAGCAATGTATTCTTCAGTTCCAACAAATGAGTTTGAATGTGTTACTGGCTCGGAAACAAATATAGGTGGTGGCTGACTTCGAGATCTTCTACTACCAGGTAATGACTGCTTCACAACCTGCACCAATAAATATAAAAAGGCGAGAATGCTGGGTAATTTCTTGTGCATCAAGAATATATCTATATGAGCTATGCTTATCTGGAACAAGGGTAAGTACCTGGGGTTTACAGGATGTTATAAATGATAGATCAAAATCAGTCAATACAATATGGCCATCCTTCTGAAGTAAGAGATTTTCAGGCTTTAAGTCACGATAAATTATACCTAGACAGATTCAACAACAATATTCAGATTACATAGTAAAGGACAATGCGATTCTTCAAAGCTAAGTGTCAATTACATTATGCTAAAGAAAATATATTATTGTCTTTGTATTTATTGTTTAGGATTATCGTGTAGGCATTTCGTATCATATTATGCCAACAGGGAAATAATATCTCGTATATTTATTTTGTATTTTGTCTTCCGCCTATACCGAACTGCCTAAGGTAATATGTACAAATAAAATGATATAACGAGCAGTGTACCCAAACAATGGAGATATTCCAAACCAATAACAACCTCTGCTGCATAGAACCTGGATACAATAAAAGTTAACAAAAATTATAAGAGCCTGTAATATAATTAAGTTTATAATACAAACATCTATTAAAGTATATAATTAGAACTTCAAATCCGATTCTACTCTCCGGATGCAATTTAAAAAAAAAAATTAATTATAAAACTTCACACTAAATATGTATTCAACAGCAAACTGTTCTACATTTTGAATTTCTTATAACACTGATGAACCTTGTCAGCTCTACATTACATATTAAGCTTTCAGCTAACTGACTGCTATATCTTTGAGAGGGGAATGGTTCAGATGAAATTTATGGTTGGAAGTCTAAAAACTGCGCTAGAAAGGTGGTATGCATGTGAATGGAGATGAATACGTCAAAGAACAAAATTGAAAGTGTGGTTTCAAATTATACATAAGGAAATAATGCAGAAAATAAATAAATTTTTGTCTTAGTCCTGAGTTTCAAAAAGCCACATTGCTCCATTTCTAATCCGAGTCAGTTAAAGGGACAAATCTCTCTCAACGCCTATCTTTTTCTCATTCACAAAACTCGAAACCAGGTCAGGACCTTACTTAAGGTTACATATCCCTCTCTCAACAATTAGATTTATCTCCTAGACACCAATTTATGAAGGAAATCAGATGATGGATTCCAATAATAGCAATTAAGTGATGACTTCACATATATGTTTTCGAACATCTAGCATAACATTGCATACAGGAATCATCAATATTATCGAGACAGAAAAGTTCAAGCAATCGTACGGCCTAAGAAGCTGAGAGAAATGAAAACCCAAAAATACCTTGCTGAATCTTCTTTTAAAATCTTCATGGGCTGTCTGTCGAGTAATGCAAACAACTCACCCCCAGGGCAGAAGTCAGTAATCAAACATACATGTGAGTCTGTCTGTTAAAACAAAGGAAATATCAGAACAGACGGTTAGCAGCCAATACTCAATAGGCACTGCCATTATTAGTCTTCAAGACTTCCTTGAATCAATAATACAGCTAAGTAATAATCAAAACTGAAATTTTCATGCATTTTATTTAGTTAAATCAAGATTGCTTTGAGTGAACATAAGAAGAGAATATAGTCTTAATAAGATAAGAGTAATAATTCACAAGATGCTACCACACAAGTGAGACTTACCTGAAATGAGGTGTATAGTGTTGGAAGAAAAGGATGATCCAGTAATGATATAATCTCTCTTTCAATGCACGCTCGATGAACCTGTAATAAAAAACAGACAAGTAAATTTTAGGTAAATATAATAATGAGATAAAATAACTATGTCTCTCCATCCCAATTGGAAAATTATAGTTGAACTGTCTAGTACCATAGTAGACTATATTAGTAAAATCATATCACTATAGTCATGTGTTTCGAAACCACATAATCATATCTCAAATTGCTAACAGGGATCACTAATTACTATATTAGTAAATAGATATTTGAATTATAATTATATGAAAACTAATAACTTTCTTAGAAATGCTCATCAAACCTTATTACGATTTAGCATTACAGACTTTTCCATTGCCTTCATTGCATATAGTTCGCCAGTACCTTGGAGTTCCACTAAATGAACACTGTAACACAAAACAGAACAACACCATGAAAAGAATGCACAGCGTCCTATACAGACCAACACCGCTTTGTGGTTTCTTTATTCAACTCAACAGTATCTCAATAAACAACACTTTCTATCGTAAGCAAGTTCTAAGTTAGACACATTTTGATAGGTGGCCCACCATAAACAGGTACTTGAAAATCGTCTGAAACTCCAACGATGACCGACTTCACCCTCTAGAAATATAAGCTCACGGTAATATTCGTCCTCATGATTGATACAATGATCTGATCAGTGTATGTTCAAGAAAAACCATGGAAAACGAATGTGCTTCAAAACTCAACTTATATTTGTTTCGCTTCTCAACCAACTCACCATCTCAGCCATAAAAACAAGTAGTACCACCGTGAACTTCTACTTATGAGGGAGTGACTTGTATCGTCATTAGGGTTTCAAACGATTTTCAAGTACATCCTAAACTGTCTATCAGAGTGATCCACCGAAGAATCTATCTTCTATTACTATGTTAAACGTTTGTGATTCAAGATTAAACAAACACATTGAATGAAAAGGAAAATATTATGAACAACAATGTATTAACAGTAGTGGAGGAAATTTGATTCTGAGTAAAAAATTCAAAGTATGCATAGTTAATTTCTTATACAATTATGTGAGCAAGTTTAGTTGATCACCTGCCAGTATCTCCACAACCCAAGGGCCTTATGGGGGAAAAATGATGAAGCCCAATTTTCTCTCCTCTTGCAGTTATCTAAACAATGTCATCAAACAAATTAATTAAATTGATTATTACAAAACACAAAACCTGATAATAAAGTGCATAGTAAAAAATCTACTAAAAAAAAGTGCATAGTCAAAGCCCTCGCTAGTGATTTCTACTGTAGAGTGTGATTGCTCAATTTCTCTTTATTTTCATTTCCGTTTCATTTTTCATATGAAATAAATTTAATGAAAATTGTAAAACATCCGAAGTTTAGGAAACTCGAACAAAAAGATATAGCCGCAAATGGTAATATCTTGTTCGAGCTTTTAGACTTCGGAAGTTTCTACGATTCTGGTGGTGCTTTTGGTACTCCTTGTGACTTTTAATTCATTACCCACAAGGAGGTCAATAATTTTTGTTTTGTTACCATCATACTGATACGGAGTTTTCACTGCAGTTCCGCTTCGTAGTGATAATCTCCGTTGGAGAATTTATGGACACATAAGGCGAGTTCTCATTTTCAATCAGTTTTTTTTATAGGTAAGAGCTAGTATTCATATTTAATAGTTTTTTACGCTTATATTTAGTAGTTAAACACTAGTTTTAAATGTGTTTTTTAATATCTTAGTAAAAACAAAGTGTTTTGAATATCTGTAAAATTAAAACATTTCATTTTTAATCTGTAAAAAATATTTCAATTTTTAATTTGTATAAAATCATTATGCAAGAATATGATATTAAGTTGGCTTCAATTTTAATGTTTTTTAAGACTTGTTTAGAACATTAAAAAGAATATACACATAAAATAAGTTTAAAATTTGATTTATGAGTTCGAATTTTTGTTACTTTTATTGCAAGTTTTTGACATTTAAAAAATTTATATCTAATTCATCTCATTTTAAGAGAATTTAGATTTTTGTGGAGGATATTTTAAAAATTTAAAAATTGAAAGATAATTAAACATGTTTCATTTATTCAGAAATAAATATATTTTGCACATTTAACATATTTCACACAATGTAAAACTTATCATTTACACATTTAACATAACAACAATGTAGATGAAAAGTGTTTTGCACATTTGTTCAACACATTGTTGATGTATACAACATACTTCTTTTTTTGACAAATTGTATGCAACATACATATAAGTAGATTAATTACAAAATATATATATATATAATTTTTTAATCTAGATATAGAAAAAGGAAATATATATTACTGTATAAATTTCACCATAAAGGAAGTGAAACAAATAAATTGGTACCTTTTGAATAGCTACCCAAGAAGGATTGTTCCTTTTGTGTGGTCTTGGAGAAACTGGTTGAGAATGAATTGCCCACAAATCTTCTGGTCTCTATAATAAAAAAAAGTACAAAAGCAATCATAATCAATTTTTTTACTTAAATATATGAAACAATTCTAGTTAAATTATAACCCAAAAGGAATACCTTACCAAATTGGCATCAGGAAGCTCTCTAACAGCTCCATCAACATTTTCTGCAGTGGCTTTCACCTGGTAAGGTACAAATAATATGAAGACATTTTAGTAAACAATTTCTTGTCATTCATTTTGTTATCTCAAATGATCATCTAGCAAATTTTTTCACTTAAGTATTTGAGAAATCCTAAAAGAAAAGTTTCACATGTAAATAGAATATTTGAAAGCACGAGAAACGAAAATAGTGCCATGATACATTATTGTATTCGAATCATGTTATAAATTGTTTTCATAAGTTCTCCCAAGTGTTTATGTTAGAACATAAGTTCAAATAAGCTAACTCAAGGTAAATTCAAAGAAAAATAATTAGAAGAAAGTGATTCCCAACACTTACCAATTTAGCACTTTGTATCTCAGAACCCTCGGAAAGGCGGTTTCTTAAAGGTTCTAAATGATCACTTCCATCTAATTGAACACCAATGAAGTATTGAAGTTCACCCTAAGCATAGAATCATTAAAATTAATACTCTATATTAATAAATAGATATTAACTTTTAATGGTGCAAATTAATTGTGTTCTAGGAGAATAATAGAGTATTTTAATCACCTTTTGGTCACGCATAGGTTGCAAGTGAAACAAATTCCAGAATTTCTTTCCTACAAATTATAAATCAGAAATGTTTATCTTGTCAATAAAAAAATAAAACAAAAAGGATGCTAGATTTGAAAGCCAAAAACACAATATCCACAGAGCCAAATTGCTTGCTTTTAGGCAACTTTCAAGAGTGCAACATTTCTTCTTAATTTTGATAAATGAAAATTTACGTTGGAGAAAAGAGAAGAACAATTAGAAGTGGGTAGGGTTTTCTTATAAAGATGGCGACCACGATTTGGGCCGCGACATCATGATTTTAATGTATTTTCGACTGCAATGTGATTGCGATTGAGGCCACATCAATCAATCACATTTGCTCAACTGCATATTTCTCCACGACTGAGATTTAAAACTTTGGAAGAGAGGAGAGTCAAACTACAGAATATCTACTCTCTCTTCTAAGGTTTTAAATCAAGGTCGCGAGTGTAGATACTCTATAGTTTGACCAATTACTTACCACTTTTTGTATAGTTGATCAACTGAACTGTGATTTCCCTCTGATCTCTGATAGCATCTCTAATCCTACTGACAGTTGCTTGGTCTGTTTCTGGTCCTTGAAGAAACCTATAAATTATGTGAAGTAGATGCCAATCTAAGTGAATAAGAAACATGACTTTTAGGACATTATATCCTAACCATGAAAAATTTACCATTTGTTACCATAAAGAACCGAAAATGCTTAATTTTAAAGACTATCTAATATCTATCCATCATAAAATAGAAAGCCACAGAAAGAGTGAAAATACGAGAATACAACTATGCTTGTTCTCAAAGATACGAGCATCATCACTGGTCCTCAAAAGATTCTAGTCATTGCTTTTGTTTCTCAATAATGCAAGTATCATAACTTTGATCCTCCAAATAATTTCAACATTAATTTTAAAAATGAGAAATACTGCAACACACTCTTTAGAATATACTCTTTATGATTGCTGATTTTTTTTGAAAAGGTAGCGCACTTTTTATAAAGTGGTCAATTTACAAAGTCACAAGTGTAATGATCTTTTGAAAAATGGACCAACTAAGAATAGTGTGTTTCATGCATTACTCTTAAACCATGGCAAATTATTATCAATTTAGTCTATAAATTAGGAATCTGCTAAACACATTTCACTCAGTGCAACTAAGAAAGAACCATTTTATTAGATTATGCATAGTGGAAAGACCAAGTTGATGATAAAAGTTACTTCCAAGACTATGTTCATGTCATCCATTTTGTTTATATTAATAACTTAACAAGACCTTTTGAATGAGTATAGGAAACTACTTGCAAATGATAGAGGACTACACAATCAGAAATACTATAAAAAAAATGTGCATGAATATTTAGTAGAACTTATACCGACAGTTTCGACCCAAAATTTCTTCTCGTGTATATTCTGTAAGCTCAAGAAAGCTGTCTGATGCAAATATCTGCAAAGAAACCAACAATAATAACTCGAGGTATTATATCATGACATTTGACAAGTTTCATGCTCTATATACATGATAAACCTCTTTTATGTATATATGTTAAACTTAGAAGTTTAATCTGTATTAGGTGAAATATAATAAAGTATGCTTCTAAGACAAACAATTTTCATTTTCAAGGAAAGAAAGGACCAATTGCTCCTAATAAAATAAAAATATCATTGATTAATCTTACAATTGGACAATCTGGAAGTCTAGGATCAGAAATCACAAAATTCTTTTCTATCCTCTCCAATGTGGTTGCTAGATCAATTCCTTGCCTTATATCCCTCTCTCTTAGCTCCCATTTGGACCACTCTATTTCCTTTGTCATCAAAACTTCAGGTTCAACAATAGTCTTGTCCTTATCTCTCCCTACAGAACTCATAGATTTCCCTTTAACACTGCAACAAAATAGAAAACATAATATTATTGAAAGTTTTCAAAATAGTTGTCCTTTTTATACAAACTAGAAGTGAATTAAGGATCAAATTCAAAGAATAAGTAATAAATAAAGTACCCTTTGAAAGAAGTAATTCCAGATTTTCTTGATGACTTGTTCCTTTCCTCGTACGAACTAAAGCGCGACAAATTATTATTATCGCCATGGAATTTCAATGGAGTTTGTCTACCAGATGTTGTACTGGCGTTCACAGGTTCAACAGACTTTGGCAAAACAAAATCATGATTGAGTTTCTCTCGCTCTTCATGCATGATGGTTTCAGTGTCATCGTTCTTACCGCGAATAATTGATTTTGGATCCTTAACAGTTTGAACAACCTCTGTGATTGAACCCATAGCTTCCTCCTTTTGACGAGCTAGCAAATGAGAAATTACACGATTACATGTGAAGTTGGAATCATCATCACACAATATCTCAAAAAATGGCTCAATTGTTTGTATTACCGTCATAGCGAATTAATGATTTTGGTAATCCATTTGGTCTTAGTTCCTTCTCATTCACACCTTCTGTGTATTTGCTCACCTCAACCTGCATTCTGTAGTCATATGCAACAGCTTTGTTAACCACATTCTATGTAACCTATTACTAACTAATAGTATGCTAAAATACTTCTCTACATTGATTACATTAATACATAACTAATTTTCAAGGTATATCCCTGTTGGAATTGGATTCTTTGCAGTCACACATTCACACACTCGCTGATCTCAGCAAGTGGATGAAAAACGAACGGCTTATATTCCAAGTTTTAACTTCAAAGCAGATTAGGTGAACTCAGAAATCAGAATACTAGTCGTGTGATCTTCATCCAAATGCAGCGACTCCTTGACTGCGCGATTCTCTTGATAAAAAGTTATAATGCTTAGAGTTCTAAACTTCTAATACACCGTAGACAGAATGTCTTTTCTGCGAGTCACATTATACACAAGACAAGGCAAGAAAAATCAGATAGGAAAAGCAGGACTAACCCAATGAATTTGATAGTATTTCCATGATCATCCTTGATTGGAGTGACAGTGAGAAGATTCCAAAATGGAGTTCCATTTTTCTTGTAGTTTAAAAGCCTGCCACAATAACTTCTCCCATTCTTCGTTGCATCCCGAATTTTCGCTACTTCGTTCTTGTCAGTTTCAGGTCCTTGAAGAAATCGGCTGCAACAAGATATTGGCTTCTATCATTAAAAAGTAATCACATTTTCTAGCTATATACCTACAAAAACTCATGGTTCACTGCAATTTCGACTGCATCAGCTGAATTTGTCTAATTTTTCACTAAATCAAGGACTCTTACCTAACTGCATCCTCGACCGCAATTTAAATCACTACATTTTGTAGCTATTTATACCTACAAAGACTCACTCTCCTATGCTAAAGCAGTATATATCTTGCTATCAAAGTTAACTGCAATTTTGACCGCATCAGCTGAATTCGTCTATAACTTCTCACAGTATCAAGGACTCCAACCTAACTGCACCTGCGACTGCAATTTAAAAATATTGCTTTCTACGAATGAAAACGAAGGGAAAAAAATGCTCACCAATTCCTTCCAATAACCTCCTTAGAAGAGTAACCAGTCATACTAAAAAAACCACTGCTTGCATACAAGATAGGACAATCAGGTTTAGTTGCATCTGAGACAACAAATGTTTGTTGAAGTGTAGACAACGCGTCCTTCAATTCTTGTGAAACTCTTGGAAACAACCCCGACAATTTAGCCTCCGAACCATAATTCGAATCCCCTGAAGTCCTTGTCGAATCAACAAACCTATCTGACATGCTTTTGCTCTTATCACCATCCAATGAAGAACTTGTCTCAACTGCTGCTTTGAAATTGCCTGAGTTTACAACTAGTCCCCATTCCGCAGCTCTCTCGGCTATACTTGCTTCGGTTAGAATTTGATTATCACCAGAAGGAGCCTTTGTTGATGTTGAGTTTTCATCTGGTTTGTTAGCAAATGCCATCCATTTGTTCACAGATTCTTTACTGGTTCCAGAATTAGATGAAACTGTCACAGAACTTCCATCAAATTTTGTAACATTTTTAGCATCTTGATGTTGATCATAATTAGCTGATGATTCCTTTTTCTCCATCTATGAATTAGTTGAATATCTATCAACTATGACCTATCAAAAAATTTATATATGAAAAGAAAACTATATTGAGCATGACAAGTCACAAAAGAGACATAATTAAATGCAAAAGATGAATGTAGATAGTACTATCATGAGAGGAGGGTGACCAACAAAATTAAATAAAATAAAATAAAATAAAAAGCTGTGTGTATACGTATTTAATTTAATTATAATTATATTATAATATAGGCCTATGAAAAAAATCACATGTTGGAGAATGGTGAACCAAGTAAAAATAAATAAATGAAGGAATGGCATGGCATGCCATGCAAATTTAATGAAATGAAGAATCAAACTAACCAAAAGTCAATAAAATCTGCAGAAAATGAGAAATCAACAAGAATTTTATTTAACTGAAAGTAGAATATCTTACACAATGAAGTTAACCAAAATTCATAGAAGTTGAAAACTGTGTTAGCCTCATAAGGAATGTAGCAAAGGCTGGAAATTTGAAGAGTACTGTGTTTGGCTGCAGTTGGATAGGTAAGCTTTTAGGAGTGTGTTGTGATTATGTATTTTAGCTTTCATTTCAGTGCACAGGCTTTAGACAAAAAGGATAACGTTCAAGGATCACATAAATACAACAACTCACTGTGTATGTACTTTCTTTGACGCTTAATATGGTAAAAATCTACTTCTTACGAGACAACATGAAATGTTTTCTATCCTTTTATACACATACCCTATATGTAGTACTCATGCTTTTCTCTCTTTTATGTTAAACTGGTAAAAATAATTTCCTTTACATAAATTAAAGGAATAATTTAGATGCATACATTAAAGGTTCTTAACTAAACTATTTCTTAAAGTTTATAATTTTTTTAAAGTTTGTTTTAGCCATAAAAATTCTATTTAGTTAAGAATCATACGAAAATACATGTTAATTTTGTCTTAAATTAAACTAGCATAAATGAGGCTATGGACGCAGAGTAGTATTTATGATATTTTTTTTCAAGAATATATACCTATTATTGAAAACCAATTTGTTGCAACAATTTTTTGGAAAGAAAAAAAAAAACTATACAAGAAAGTTAAGGTCTATGAGAAGAGATTAAACTTCAACAACATATGTAACGTCATATCCAAGATCTTGTATCCAAAACCCTAATCTAGAGATGCAAACTATTAAACATTAATTATTTATGTTTGGATGCATTATTGTAAAAGTGGGTCGAATCAATTGTAGATGCAAAAACCATAAATTACGACTTCAAGTTTAATTCTAAGAAGTAAGATCAATCTAAGTCGAGAACATCCAAAATTGTTGAAATATATTATACACTTTTAGAATCAATTTTATCTTCTTTAAAAATGAATTCAAACATAAATTGTGACCGTTTTAAAAGCAAACATAAACCAAGACAATTAAAGTGCAGAGCAACATTTTCCAGCCGATCTATTAAAAATTGCATGTTTTTGAAAGAATACTTCTAGACAACAGATTTTGTTTTGACATGAATTCAAGTTTTTTTCTTCTTCAAATACAAGTTTTTCATATGTATACATTACAAGTAATATTGGGGTCTTGACAAAAAAAAGTAATACTAGGGGGTGTGGAAAGTTGTTCTTTTAAAGTCTAATTTTAGATTTACCATAAAAAATAATTATATGTTGTTAGTTTTTATATTAGAAGAGAAGAAAAAACCACACATACCAACAAAAAAGACTAAATTTTTGTCTCTATTTTTCTGAGGGATAATTTTTTGTCTCCATTGTTATGCGAGTGTCAAATTTTATATCAAGTTCTTATATTTTTTGGCTGAATTACACCGGAGGTCTTTGAGTTATATAATTGTAACAAATTAAACTTCTAAGTTTTTTTTTCATACCATTTAGGTCATTTAAGTTGATTAATTGTAACAAATTAGCCCTTTAAGTATTTCATGTAACACTTAGGTCATTTAAGTTATCTAATTGAAACTTTTAGGTCCCGAATAACTTACATTTTTAAGATCTGAAATTCCTCAAATTGTTACGGTTAAATAACTTAAAAACCTAATTGGTACGGAAAAAACTTAAAGGACCAACTTGTTACGATTAATTAACTTAAAGGACTTAAGTGTTACGAAAAAACTTAAAGAACCAATTTATTACAATTAAATAACTTAAATGACTTTTGGTGTAATTTAACCTATTTCTCATTAAAGAAATTTTAGTTCAATGCTAATTTTGTTCAATTATTAACAAAATGCGATTACTTAGAATTTCACATCGCATATTTCGTTAACAGTTGAAACCATTTTTTCGAAGAGTACTATTCACTATCCATTTAAAATGTCCACATCTTTCAATAGATATTTCTATAAGAACTAATCTTAAAATGGAACCAATAAAAACTTCAATACAAAAAGTATTGAGACCACCAACATGGTGTTAGAAAGTCGACAATATGATTCTTCTCTAAAAAAAAAAAAAGAATATAGAGTTTTATTCATGCAGTCATCAATTTGGAAGATAGTCTAGTCTTGGTAAAAAAAATGATCACTTGAAAATTAGTTATGGAGATAACTTGATCCTAATTGAGGTAAATTAGAAAGAAAAAAAAAATATTGAGACTAAATTCAAAGTCACAAATCAAAGTTCAATTTCTTCAACAAAACTACCAAAGATCAATTAAATAAAATAATTATAGTGAATTGAGAAAATGGTTAAAAAAAAAAGAAAAGAAAAGAAGAGGTAAGGTATGAAAAATTGTGAGGCTAGCAAATATTTGGCGTGTCACGTAAATGAGAAAGATAAATATCACTATCGAAATTAAATATTTTGTAACCCATTTGAAAAATGACAAGTGAGTGAGAATGATGGTGAATTAAATTTGGAGTGACATTATTTATGGTGTGGTTGTGAGAACTCCCACGTTAACAAAACCGACGTTGGGAAATAGCGACCAATCAGAAACTTTGAATATTGACCACGTGTGACTCATCCAAACTTTGCCTTGATGTTTGGTTTGATCATGATGAATATGATAACCCAAAAACATATTTCACTCTCAATGATCCCACACGTGAATGCATGCGAGTACAAGGAATTTGACATGACTAGTTTTTACAACCTATTTTTGGACAACACTATGCTCATGTTAAGGATAAAAAAACATCGTTTCTACCCCAATTTTAGCTCAATGTTTGGTACCAACCAAGGGGGGAGGAATTTTAACCCGTGGAAAGGGGGAAAATAATTACTTTTCCTTTTTTTATTTATATAAAACTATTATTTTTCATACAAAAAAATACTTTCTTTTTTAAAATAATCAATATTAGTATTGCTAGTGTTTATGTTGAGAATGGAAAAATCTAACTATTATCTACTATGGTCACAACCCCAAATTAAAATAATTTGGACACATATACACATGAAAATACATATAATTTAATTATTTCATATATATATATATATATCATTTAATTCATTTGTAAAAAAATATCATTTAATTCATTTTTCTTTTGTCTTTTTTTACTTATGTCTATGTGTTCAAATCACGTTTATTGACCAAACAAGTGTTTTTTTTAACAAAGTTACCAAACAAGTGCTTCTTACCTCCTTATCACTCTCCTCTTCAATGCTCCTACCTACACACCTATCAAGTGGTTCTTATATCCCTTGACTGAGAAAAAACACTATTTAAAAAACTGAATTTTTATTTTAATTTAAATTATGTCATATAAATATCTCATTGTTGTATCAATTCATTGGTTGTTTTGAATTAATTGTACTGGAGTATAAAATATTTGAGGAATTATTATAAATTTGAATTAAGTAAACATTTAATATAGTTTGTATACATTTTTTAATGATAAAATGTAAGAATGACTCAGCCCAATCGATGTCTCACTTTATTGTGCCGATTTTGAAACTTTCTTGCATGTTTTGAGGGATTACAAGGTGGCAAGTTTCTAACAACTAGTCTTGGGGAAGTAAGTGTCTAATTGGAGTTTTCAACTAGAAGTAGCTATGAATGACAACTGAGAAGAGAAGTTGTATGAGCAACTAACTTGTTCACATGAATCCATCTACTTTTGTATTTATAGATAGAAACTTATGAGGATAGCATATATCTATGAATATCTATAGACATTTATAATTTAACATAGACAAATAACATTATAATATATAACATATAACTATATATTTTTTATTATATGCACAACATTATATCACATTAATATTTTATAATATACTATATATAATTAAAAAAAACTATTATTTTGAGTTTATCAACTTAATTAAAAGTATGAAATAATACAGAAAAAAATGTTATTTCATTTTAAAGTAATAGAAATTTCATACTATATTTTATATATTCAATAAAAAGTTACTACTAGTATCTGTAGAGTGTAGGACGTGTATTATGATCTCCACCCTCATTCAACAGATATTCATTCAAGCATCCTAACTAGAAGGATGCAGCTACATGGTAACATATTAATTTGTGTGATTACGGTTAGAAGGGTCCAGCTCTTGGTTGTTGACATTCAGAGGATTAAAAGTTGAAGAAATTTATGGGGAGGAATTTAAATTGACTGATATGCCTCATGTTGGGTCTTCTCTCCTCCTGGTAGTGTGGTGAAACTAAATTGTGATGGAACCATGTCTGGCCATGCTCGTGTGCTACATGAAGAAGTGTCTTAAAGGACCATAATGGATCCTTTATGTGGGGTTTCGCAATTAATCTAAGATGTGATTGACATGTTTAAGTACATACCACAAATATACAATTCTAAAACTCAACAAAACAGATCAACATTTGTCCAAAATAAAAAAACAGATTCCAACAAATGTGGCAAGAATAGCAGATTCCTCAACAAACAATTAATGCAGCACCTCATCCTAAACCATCCTGTGACGACATGGTTAACAAATGGTTTAATAATATCATTTAGTTGCATAAAATGTGAACCTATGATCCAAAATAAATTCTGAGCCAATTATCATCGTCCATCAATGAGTTGATCTTTATCCTTTCTCTGGAACTCGTTTGGTTTCATGGAATTTTAGCTATCACAAACTCAATCAGTTTCTATAGTTTCATATGTTTCATGACGAGTTTCAGCTCTACCGACTGTTTCATGTGTTTAGCTCGAGGATAAGCTAAGATTATTTGAATTATTATCATACCATTATAGAATTCTTAGGTGTTCTTTTCAAGTCCTTGTTTTGATCTTCGTTTTGTTGGTTCAAGACGAGACGAAAAAACATGTAGTTAGTCTTTAAACTGTCTAAAATAACTAATGTGATTCAGAATTTTAAATTTTGATGTATTACATTGAAATTGCTGCTAGTTTTGAAAAACAATGTGGTTATCACTCGTTTTCTACGAAGCATCTCCGCCTTTTCACACAGCAACCTTCTTCGCCAGTGGTTCCACCGTTGAAGTATAACCACTGTGGTGACTCCTTGCCATTGGCCACAATCACAGCACCACTGATCATATTCACCCAAACCTTGCCAGGAACATGGTACAATACTTAGTTTCTCCATCAATCTTTTCCTATTTTTTTTTTATATTCTCGGTTAGACATACATAACCAATAATACACATTACTGAGTCGGTATGTATTTCTGCACTGCACTTAAAATCCATCAGCTTGTGGATTTAGTCTTAAACTGTACTAACACATTATTAACATGGTACAATACTTACATTACAGATTATCTGTCTCTTTTTCATTCTAAACAAACTGGATGCCTATAAAGGCTTCTTATCAGCCAAGCTATGCATAAAGTATTTAAAGCATTTGTTACTAAAAGTATTTAGCAGAATTGCTGTTATAGAGTAATTATATCATCAAGAACAGAAGATTTGATCAAATCACCATATTCGGTTGAGTTTAGACTTCTGACGGAATTGCTTCTTTGTTATGCACCAGGGGGCAGGAAAGGTACTCGACTGAACATAATTCACAAACAGTCAGCTCTACAGAGGCACAAGTTATTTATCATGTAACCATAAATAAGCTGACACAAAAGCCGTTAATGCAAATCGAGTCAAACTGTTTTATACAAAGGTTCAATATGTTTGAACTCGATCAACATAAAAGTGCAAGTCCTATGAAGCAAGGAAAATGTGAATGTTTAAGAGTTAAGTGGATAGCTCACACTGCCAATAAGCTTTGCACCAAACCATGCAGTATCTGCACCGTGTGGAGGAGGGATGACTCTGATTCCATTTGACATATAAGGAGGAAGTAACAAATAAAGTTCCTTCTCTAACCTCTCTGAAGCATATTAAATCAACAGTAGAGTTAAAAATCTTAATGATATATGGGTAGTCTGTGTCGTGGTTCCACTTTATCTTCATGCTCAGATGCAAAGACGAAAAGTGTCAAAATTAAAAGGGAAATTTACCTGCTAAGCCTGGTAAACATGCAGACCCTCCCGATAAGACAACGGTCTTAAACCAATCACTGCCGCCTGCTAATTCTGCAGAATGACAATGGTCCATACAGAGAGCTATGGCATGGTGCAAACTCATTGCTCGCCTATAACAAAATGTAATTAATATGGTTAAGCTAGGAAAATATAAACAAATAAGATGGAATGGGGTCAGAATCAATTACTAACTGTACGATTTAGACGATTATCACATATCAACATATCATATAAATACTGTATGGTTTAGGTTTATTAGTTTTCCAATTAGTTAAATGCTTCCAGAAGAATATTACAAAAGTTGTATAGAGTTTAAAATTGATAATTATCACCTTATTCCAACAATATAAAAAATGCCACTAAATATTGAAAATGGTTTGAAATCAGAAAGAACAGAAGTGAAAAGGTAACACGTCCAGTCAGTTATCAAGTAAAGCTGCTAAATAGTGGCAGACATGAATATGATTTCTGAAGCAAATCTGTAATACTAATATGTTGTTTGAAAGAAGTACAAAAACTTACACCCCAGCAAGACGTGGTTGGAATAAAATCTCTCCTGTTTGAAACCGCTCTTTTGAGAGTGTAAACTTCCCTTCAACGGCTTCAAATGATGCATGTGTATCTTTCAATAGCTCAGCTTCATAGTCATAGGCAACATAGCATAGCTTCTGTTTTCATGTAACCAACAAGGTATCAGGCAACCACATTCAACTTAACACAGCTTAGAAAAAAAGCAAATATTGGGACTAGATTAAATGATGTTTCAGCTAGACTTAAATAAATAAGCAATGTAGGGGTCCACTTTTGTCCTCCCAAGTGCCTTTGTGGCATCAAAATATAAGTAAAAAAATTCATCAGACAAGTGTTTTGAAACAGAAAAGACAACAGAAATACCTCTTTCAGTGTGCGAACGGTGTACAAAGATTCAAAATATAAGTTGTTTTGTTGCATTTTCTCTCTAAGAAATCCTGTAAGTTTTAGTGCTCCAAGCCCAACAACCTCCACACCCACCTTTCGCATCACTTTACCATTTAAAACTGTAAATCAACAATGCATATATGCTCAATCAGGGGAGGAAACAGAAGAAATCGACAATAAACTCATTGACTTCAGACAAAAGTATAATGTATAGATTATAACACAAGAGGCGGTGTTTTAGTGTTAACGACTTCTGAATCCGATTATGCAGAATGTTAATGATAGGGTATTTCTAGGAGTCTAGGACAAAGTAGAAAGAGTAAACAGTTATTTTGGTCCCTAAACGTGTGATAAGATGTCACTAGTCCCTAAACGAATCAAAATTACAAAAGCATTCTTGAGTGTGTTTTTCATTTGTTATTTTTAAAAAGACCAAACTGACTAATGAAAGAACAAACCCACTAACAAAAGACACATTTGATGACCAAACTGACAAACAAAATACACATTTGAGGATTTTTTTTGTAATTTTGATATATTAAGAGACTACCACAACATCACCTCACACTTTCAAGGAACAAAATGGTTGTTTGCTCAAAAGAGAAATTAGTTCAGGACAGTTGGAGTAGTTAGCTTGTTAGTTAAGCGAAATTAGTTATACATGATAAATAGGAGGGTTCAAGAGTAGAGGGGGATCATTAAGATCTGTAGACATTTGATGATTTGAGTGACCAGAGCGATGTCTCTGAGCCTTCGAGGAGAGATCTCTCTCCTAATATCAGTATTCAACAGAACTGTTTTGTTCTTTCAATACTTTATATCGATTGTCCTTTTCAATTTTTTCACATTCCTAACAGTTGGTGTATTTCATGCAAGAGATATATTGTTAAGCATAATAAGGAATTGTATGTGACATAAAACATACTTGGAACTACAGATGTAACTTGAAAGCCTATATTAACAGCTAGTCCAGAAGTTTGATTTGCAGCATACAGAGCTAAAGTTGCCTACATTTACAAAATTTCACAAAATCGAAAACAAATAAGTTAAGGTAAATATAGTAAAAACAAGTGCAGTACAAAACTAAATAAAAGAATAGAATTGGATATTTACTCATTGATTTACAACATTTTCATCTTCAACTACCTTTCTATCTTTGCTATTTTCTGTTTACTGTTGAACTATGAGATTCTTCCCAAATTATATGTTCACTAATCTTTGCAGAGTGATTTTAACTAAATAATTTCAGGAGAATACGGAACTGTGTTAAGGATCAAGATCAGGGAATACTCCTTAAAGAGGTGCAAGGACCTAAATCCATTTATGTCTCTTCTAATTATCTAAATTAAAGAACGAAGAGAATGGACCCTCCAAATCCAACACTCAGATCCAAATCTTATTTAGCGTAGGTTAAAAGTTAAGCAGAAGCATTATCTTAGTTCCCAATAAAATATGCTACCTGGTTGAGAGCACAAACAGCAGGAACATTCATGTCAAACAGAGCAGCACAGATTGCTTCTTTAAGCTGCTGTCTTGATGCTTTGGCTGATTCGGTGTCTGCAAGGAGGAAAGAGATCTTTAAATGGATAGAAATAACATAGATACACACACGCGAAGTCAAGATTCGTTGACACCATGTGTCAAAACTCAAAATCGGCAGCAGCACCTTCAAATACTTTTTGTAGATCGAAGATTTAACCACTCACTGAATCATATTATACAGTCTACTGTCCTGATGATCATGTATGCAAAACTTTAGAGTCTAGACAATGGATGTAATTTAATATTAAATATTTACGAATATTCTAAGTATCATATTACACTTAGAATATCAAATAGCTCTTGAATGGTATTAAATTTTGTAGACTTGATCTACCTAATGCAAACTTTAAATTCAACGATGTATATGTGCCACGTACGCAGGCGCACAGCATATATAATCATTAATATTTCTTTTACTTGAAGAAGAAAACTGCATGGAAACATGTAATTTGCACATCAATATGCGGTTTCTTGGTGTACCAATCTACACAAATAATCATATTGCATACAGTTATAGATTGATAAGTTTCAACTATAAGCCAGTGACTGCTGGTACATTTTCAATTTTACCGTTATGAAAGTAGACAGACCAAGCATTTTCATTTATCAACTGGGATATTTATTGAAATTGGTTAAGGTTTGGCACCTGGAAATGTATCCAAAAAAATTACTCAGATTTCATAAATTATATCCAAATTAGTTCTTAAGAGTTAAGAAGAAGGCCATCCATGGGCTTCACTAAAATCTTGACTAGAGTAAACCCCTAAATTGGTCTTTCAAAATAGTGTCACCGCATTATTTCTCCAAAGAATTTGTCACCAAATTAGTCCCTAAAGATCTAATTTTTCAAGTGTACCACATATGTCCTTATGTATGACTGAAGGGTTTAACTCAGTATTGATACGCAACTAACGCAAGTAATTGTGATTTTAAAATATGGAGGAAAAAACATTAACTAACCATCATAGTGGCATAATGGCAAAGAAACAACAACTGCTTGAGAACTTGGTTTCACCTTCATCCTGCAGAAACAACAACCAATTCATCCTTTCCATTAGACATAGAATTTGCTCAAGACATACACAAACGTATAATCGGTAGAAAACAATGACCCTTTCCACAACTCAATTGCTACTGTATATTATTGATCATCTCTTCATATTTGCACAAACTATCAGAAAACAAAAAATTGCTTCATCAACAAGAAGGAAAAACCAAGAATGACTCGCACCTGCCATAGACAGTTGCGAAAAAATGTCGAAGCCTAGTATATATCGGCGTTTCCACATTACCAAATTCCTGCAAATCAAATTCCCCAGAAAACACATAACTAAAGGGAACCATTAAAGCAAAAGAAATAACATTTGTTTGAAAAAAGATAGTAAAACATGTAGTATTATTTTGAAGTCATAGTCATTATTCAACTCCACAAGTTAAAGATTTTAAAATTAAGAAGTTAGACAAAGAAGCAATTTGTGGGTCCTATATTGAACCAAGTATATAATAATGTTACCAAAAAGGTAGCAATTCGTCCCAATGGACGATCCTGTTTGCTCCAACCAAATTTGCAATATCCAGAACCACCTACACAATATTAAACAAACTAACTAAGTAACCAACCAACCAACCGCAGTTAAAAAAACATCATCCTCTGAAGCACAAACATATTCGCACCAAAGTGTAACGTTTATCTAAATAACCATCATGGCAAACTCATAGTCAATCCAAACATATACTAAATAACTAACTAACTAACTAACCGTCGATGATGACAGCGGGAGGAAGTCGCTCCCGGTGACCAAAAACATGCTTAAACGAGACGTGTGGCGAGGTCGTGGTCTGAGTATCAAAGATTCTGAAATGAAATGAAATTATTAGTTCCAATTAAACAACACGAGTAGTTACTGTTACTTTATGATTACTTACGGAAGAGGGTAACCAGAAGTTAAATTAGTTTCTGAGAAGAGAATAGAGTGAAAGTGTATAGGGTGGTGTGTCTGAAGAAAATGAGCCCAAAGTTGGTTATCGGAGACGAGAGATCGCCATGACTTGCAAACGAGGCAGAGTTTGGCAGCATGTTTAGGTCCTAACAGTCGAATGATTTTGAGGAGTATGTCAGGAGGGAGTGAGTCGAATAATAAACCCAAAGGAGCATGATGATGATGATGATGATGGTGTGATCGTGATGATGATGATGATGATGAAGAAGAATTGGAGGAGGAGGAGGAGGAGTTTGTGTTGGCGGTGGTGGATCGTTTTATCGATGATGATGCTGATTCGCATAGTTTTCTCAATAGCATCGCCATAATTATTCAGCTCAACTCAAAATTGAGTTAGTTAGGAGGAAAGAAATGTGAAAGTTGACCCGCCACCGCCACTATTTGTCCCTATACAATTGGAACTATATTAAATTAGCTCATGATCACAATTTCACAATATTCAACATTTATTTTTTTTTTTGCATAAAAATAATTAAGAATTTTTTTAGTGAATAGTCAAATATATCCTTCTTGATGGTGAGAATTGGCATTTTTCCTTCTGCAAACTATTGAACGTCCAACACTTTTGTCCTTACGTCAGTTTCTTCCGTTAAAATTGATGAGGTGGAGTTTTCGTGATGACGTGACAAGCCGAATTGAAATCTTACTGACTCCACGTCATAGGGGAGTTTTGCTATGATTTTTCTATAGGGAGGTTTTTGCTAGAATTTTTCTACAAGGTGTAATTTGCCTGAATTTTCTCTACCTTTCCCCCTCTATATTCTCTCCATATCCCCTTCTTTCCTTCTCTCACCCCCTCTATCTTCTCTCCATATCCCCTTCTTTCCTTCTCTCGCTCCTTCTCTATTCTATCCATATACCCCTTTACCTTTCCCTCCCTCCATCTTTCTCTATATACTTCTCTCCCCCCTATCTCTTTCCATCTGTCCCTCTTTCTTTCTCTATATCTCTCTTTTACTCTCTCTCTTTCTCTCATGGACTTTGTACTTTGTTATTCATGTGCTACAAATGGAGGGGAGGGAAAACATATTGATCAACCTAACACAGGAGATGGAAGCAAGTTTGATTCAAGGATGGTGTATGGAAGCATTGAAGGGTGAAGCGATGATATCGATCAACCTAACACAGTCATAGAAAATTGAGATGTTGGATAAGACGAGGAGTGTTGTTATTTGGTACCTCATATGTAAATTGTCGAGAGAGGGAGTCACGAAGGTAAAATCATAGCAACGACGTGTATTCCCAAAGGCCTAGATCGTGTGGAGAGATGTTAAACACTCATGATTAGTCTGGTGAGGCGTAGGCAAAACGCTCTTGGTCGGCCTAAGAGACAAAGGTTACAAGGTGAAATACATATTGGAAGTATGTGTTTGAAAGCTTGAGGTGGAGTTTTCCACAAGTGGAACTATAAGAAGACAACCAAAGCAGTGGCTCCTGACTATCTTGGAAAAGATAGGAAAAGGAGGGATAATGTTGCACCAAAGCCGTACGACTGTGGACACCTTGTGTGTCATGCTCTTGTGGATAGAAATGAATTCTTCAAGAGGAGATAAGACATTCTAGGGGTTTACGAATGTATGGAACAACTTATAGGATTATCTTAAAATCAAAAAGTAATTGGAAGCAAATGGATCTTTAGGAGGACAAAAAAGATCACCCCGGAGATGAAGTGATTATCGTGAACCTTGTAAAACTAATTAGTCTAAGGTAGGTTGGGCATAAAATCTTAAAAAGTGTGGAAGGCGTTCCAAGGTTTGAAGAGGTAAATGTGAAAGCTTTGGGACTAGATCAAGGTTCAAATAGGGCTTGGGCTTAATCAATTTTGTCTTGAATATGGTTTAAGGATAAAGATAGCAACATGGTGATTGATGATTAATTTGGAATCACAGTCGATTTAAAGGAAATGTGGAGAATTGTTTATATATGTCTTGAAATCTCATGTGGAAAGATGGGAAAATTCGTTAAACAAAAAACAATATAGTTGAGGACAATTTTGTTTGGATGGAGGAAATCCCTAATTATAATATCTTGTACAATAACAATTTTATGCAATAGCCCTCGTGAATTTAACTAAGTTGGTATGGACATTGCATTATATATACAAGGGTCAGGGTTTGAACCCCAGATTCCCCACTTATTCACCTTAAAGGTGAAATTTAACAATTAGGCTACTTGACAAAAAAAATGGTTACGGCGGAGGAGCGCGTAACAGAAAACGATTACGGTGGAGGATCATTAGACCGAGGCGGTTAGCGAACAATCCCCTCCTTCTAACGCCAAATGATGTGTGCGGTGAGGAACCGATGGAGACAACGGTGGCGACGAGTTTTCATGGTGGAATGAAAGGTGCATGCAGGCATGTTAGCACTCCGACGATCAAATCAGTAATAGGACTGAGAAAGAGTGCGTGAAAAGTGTGTGTAAAGTGAATCGTGTCTTGGGGGTGAAGCTACCTCACCCTTATATAGGCGCTCGCGAGAATAACTACCTCTGGAATACGCAGTGTGTGATTAGGAACGGTTAGCGGACATGTGTACGGTATCAGAGGCATGGAGGCGTGCTACAGTGCGGTGGCGTGCATGGTCGTTAATATGTGCCTTCAGGTGACGCGCCTTAGAGTGGTGGACATTTTAGTCCACGTGTCGCTGTCTGGTTGGCCTTCTGGCCGATCCAGAACAAAATTAATTAATTGTACACCTAAAATAAATAACTTATTTATCATATTATATAAATAAGTATATGCGGGTTGCGGGGCTGGGCAGTATAGTGCCCTTACCCTCACCCATACTCATTTAGATTTGCGAGTAATTACCTGGACCCAAACCCGGTCCCATGAAAGTGGGGTTTAATTCTACCCATTGCGGGCATGTTTTGCGGGTACCCATTGAGCTTGAGTCTAATTGTCATCCTTAATAGGATTGGGATCTTTTTTTTTACAAGGAATCGACCAGAACCGCTGATATTACAGGGGGTAAACATATATTAACCCTTAAAAAATCAGAAAAACACGCTAGCAACGAGACTCAAACATATAATCTATAAATTCAAAGTCTATTTTTTTTACCGCTAAATTAAACATGATCATCAATGATCATTGCTTGTACTCAAACGTCGAATCGATCACCGATAAGAGAGTGAGAGAATTAGATCGTCTATAGTGAGCAACTGCATGGTGTGATGGGGATATTAGTATACAGTTATCCACCATTTAATATAAATTAACAATTATTTAAAGTTAGGAAAATGTTAACAAATATTTTAGGCTTTGTAAAAAAAATAAATATTTTAGGATATTAAATTTTTTTGACAAAATAAATATTGTAGGATATTAATTAAAAATTAAAAAATAACTTTTGTATAAAAAAACAATGCATTTATTACTTTCATTAGTATTTTATTTGTATTTCAAACACAATTTTTTTTCTAAGATTCCTTTTTTTAAAAGTTTTTTTTTATATGATTCCTTAAACAATATAGTTGATAGTGCTTGAGTTAAGAACAAGGTTTTTGGTGTTGAATAGCTTGAGGGATTAACTCTCAGCCTTTTGTATTTATAATAAGAATATGTACAAAGTAAATCCCATGATCATAGGGAGTAAATCTGGCCTAATTACATAAGAGATATTTACAAGGAAATAAAGATAATATAAATAAGGAGATAATATCTCAGTCAATGATACTATTTATTACGCATATCTCAACACTACCCCTCAAGCTAGAGCATACAAATCATATGCATCAAGCTTGTCACATATATAAGTGATCATTGGTCCTCGAAGAGACTTCGTGAATATATATGCTAGTTGATCATTAGAACCAACAAAAGAAGTAGCAATTTCACCAGACATAATTTTCTCACGAATAAAATGACAATCGATCTCAATATGCTTAGTTCGCTCATGAAAGATTGGATTAGAGGCAATGTGTAGTGTTGCTTGGTTGTCACAAATGATACTCATAGTGCCTATTTTACTAAAGTGAAGCTCTTGGAGAATATGTTTGAGCCACATGAGCTCACATTTAGTAAGTGTCATAGCTCTATATTCTGCCTTTGCACTTGATCTAGCAACAACATTTTGCTTCTTACTTTTCCATGAAATCAAATTGCCTCAAATGAGAACACAATATCCAGATGTGGACATTCTGTCAGACGGACTTCCAGCCCAATCTGTGTTTTTATTCGCAACAATATTTGAATGACCTCTGTCTGCATAAACAAGACCTTTTCCAGGGGCTCTCTTGATATATCTCAGAATTCTAACCACAACATCCCAATGAATATCACAAGGGGAATTCATGAATTGACTAACAACACTGACTGCATATGAAATATCTGATCTTGTCATGGTCAAATAATTCAGCTTCCCAACTAACCTCATGTACCTTCCTGGATTTGAAAAGGTCTCCCCTTGATCCGGTAGCAGCTTCACATTTGGGTCCATAGGAGTATCAATCGGCTTGCAATCAAGCATACCTGTTTCCTCCAAGATATCCAGAGCATACTTTCTCTGGGAAATAGAAACTCCTGCCTTGGATTAAGCCACCTCAATACCGAGAAAATAACGCAATAGACCTAGATCTTTAACCAGAAAGTCTTAGACTAGATGATGTTTAAGTCCTGTAATCCCATCATGATCATCACCTGTAATGACAATATCATCAACATAAACGACCAAATAGATATATTTGTTGGACGAGCATTTATGAAACACAGAGTGGTCGGCTTCACTTCGAATCATACCATATTTGTCATACCCCATTTTTGACCCATGTCAATTTGTTTTTCTCGTCTTTTAAGCCGTAAATTTTCGTCGTTTCAGACGAAATTTCGGCAGGGAGGTATTTTAAAATACCTCATGATTTTGTTCTGAGGCAACCGTTTTTATTTTGTTTTTTATTATTATTATTTATTTTTTTCTTTTTTTCTTTTTTAAATTCTTTTTTTATTAAGTGTTTTCTTTTATTTTTCGTTTTTTATTATTATTTTTTTAATTTATACTGTTTTAATTTTTATTTTATTTTTTCAGTCATTTTTTTGTCCAAACCCCAGGAGGGGTATTTTTGTCCATTTGGTCCACAGTCCTTTTTTTACTATAAATAGTACACTGAGTGTACTGTTCACAGGTACCAAAAAAGTCAGTACAGAGCCACCACACCAAAACCTTCAGGCCACCACCAACCACCAACACCGGTCAACTTCCGGCCACCACAGAAAAAACTAAAAAATTTTCTCTCCTTTTCTCTTCCAAAACCAGAATCACAACAACACACACCACCCACACACAGCTCACACGCGGCCACACACACCACCCACACACAGCTCACACGCGGCTACACACACCACCCACACACTCACACACGCGGCCACACACAACCCAGCCTCAAACCGGAACCACAACATCACGCAAAACCGGAACTAAATCACCAGGAACCACGAAAAATACCACAGCCAAGTGAGAAGCTTCAAAAGGTAGCTTTTCAGGCCAAACTCAAAACTTAGATCTACCATTTGTTGTTAAGAATCTTCGAAATCTAAGTTCGGATTCGAGTAGAGAAGAAAAAAGGAATTCTGAAAACACTTTCTTTTTTTAAAACCGGGAAGTTTTCTTCTCCGGCGCGGTGGCGCCGCTGGCGGCCACCGCGCCGGAAAACTACAACTGGCCGCGCAACTCTAGAGAGAAGGGAGAGCAACTTTCTTTTTTTTGAAAACTAGAGAGAGAAAGGAAAGAAACTAATGATTTTATTTTGAGTTATTTCTTTTTATATTGTTGGAAAAGCCATGGATCCAGTACACGCATTTCCTTGTGTTCCAATGGACCGTCAGGGCTGGATCGTTAGATCTTAGATCTAACAGCCAGTGTTTGTCCCCTGTTATAATCTAATGCGTGTCTCTCCTGGCTTTTCCGTGTTCCTCCACTCTCTGTGACCTTTAGATCTTAATCTGGTGGCTGAGGCTCTGTCCTCCTATGATTAGATCTGGACACTCTATTCGATCAGACGGTCCAGATCTAATCTGTTTAAGCCCATTGCTCCTTCTTAAGCCCAACTATCTTTCTATTTCTCTACTGTTTTACTATTTTAGCACTTTCCTTTTAATTCTGCACCTCCCTTTCTACTCTTTCCTTTCTTTTTTATTTTTGCATTTTATTTTCTTTATTTTGTTTTTCTTGCATTTTTATTTTCTTTTATTTATATTCCAGCACCATATTTAATTTATGCCTTGCATTTTTATTTTCCAGCACCATATTTATTTTATGTCTTGCATTTTATTTTCTTTTTTTATTTTATTTTATGCATCATATTTATTTTATTTCTTGCATATTTTTATTTTTAGCATCATGTTTATTTTATGTCTTGCATTTTTATTTTCTTTTTATTTTATTTTCAGCATCATATTTACTTTATGTCTTGCATTTTTATTTTCTTTTATTTATTTTATGCACCATATTTATTTATTGTTTTGCATTTCATGCATTTTTTATTTCTTTTTAGCATATTTACTTTAATGCAATTTTGTTATTTTTGTCATTTACTTTTCCATTAGAATGTATCTAGGTCCAATGTAAAATAATAAATGAGAATATGCACCGACACCACATTTATTTTATTATGCTTTATGTCGATGGCGATAATGTAATTTTGACCGTATCCGAGGAAAAGGACCCTCACTTGATCCAACGTCATTTCGAGGGATCCGGCGCGTTGGACTATCTCAGCATAACTTAGTCTCTGGACCTTAGGACTTAATCAAAATTTTCACAAAAAAAGTCAAAAAGTCAAAATCCAAAAACATTTTATAATCAAAACTTCAAAAAAAAGTCAATCTTTGTCATTTCTTTCTTAATCAAATTTCAATCAACTTTTAATCAATCAAAACTTTTTTCTTCAATTTAAAATCAATCAAACTCACCTTCTTTTTATTCTTCTATGCCTTTCGGCCTCTTATCTTTCTCAAAACTTTTTCAAAACTTTAAAATCAATCAAAACCAATCACTCGGCTTTTTACCCCGAGCTACATGATTTTGATCCCATTCGGGTATGTAGGCAAAAGACTTTGTCTTTCCAAATCAATAAAATATCAAAAACATTTTCTTTCTTTTTTAAACTCATCTCTTTAATCTTTTCACACTTAGGCATTTATTTACAAACAAATAATCAATTTAGCATAAAGATAATTAAATAAGCAAGAGGTTCCTATAGAGTACTATAGACGTTTAGGGTGCTAATACCTTCCCTTTGCGTAACCAACCCCCGGACCTTGATCTCTCAAAAAATAGGGTTTTTTTGAACTTTCTCCCTTTTCCTCGGAAAAATAAAAGATCGGTGGTGAACTTAAAATTGCGAGTCAACGCTAATTAATAGCTTGATATCCAAAAATCACCGCGACAATATTGCTGAACAACATTACTCAATCTCCCAAACCATGTTCGAGGGGATTGTTTGAGACCATACAAGGCCTTATGAAGACGACAAACATTCCCACAACACTCCCCTTGAGCAACAAAACCAGGAGATTGCTCCAGATATACTTCTTCCTCTAAATCTGGATAAATGCATTTTTTATATCCAACTTATATAATGGCCAATGTCGCATGGCATCCATAGAAAGAAAGAGGCGAACAAAAGCCATTTTAGCCACAAGAGAGAAGGCATCGCTATAATCTAGGCCAAACACTTGAGTGTATCCTTTACCCACCAGGCGAGCTTTCAGTCGGTCAATCCTCCCATCTGGACCAACTTTAACAGTATAAACCCAACGACATCCAACAATAGATTTTCCACAAGGAGGAGGCACAAGAGTCCACGTCTCATTAGATTCCAAGGTTGTCATCTCATCAATCATAGCATGTCACCAACCTGGATGTGAAAGAGCTTCCTGTGGAGACTTAGGAATAGTGACAGAAGAAAGAGAATATATAAAAGTGCGGTGTGTAGGTGATAAACGATGATGACTTAGGCAACTATAAATGGGATGAGGATTACGGGTGGAACGTGTACCTCTACGTAAAGTGACAGGAAAGTCATCTGACAATGTAGGCGGATCCGAAGTTGAAGAGGAGATTGGGGCAGGAGATGACTCACTTGGACTTTCTGTAGATTGTGGATCAGCAGGAGGGAGATATGGATGACGCTGATAAATTTGCAGTTGAGGTGGAGGAGGACAAGGGGGTTCCGTAGAAGAGGATGGAGTTGACTGATCAATGACAGGCGTGGGTGGAATTACCGTGACAAGGAAAGGAATCGGTAATGCCTGAGAGATAGACTCAGACTCAATGGAAGATGCAAAGAAAGGTATCCTAAAAAAATGTGACATTAGCAGACATGTAGAAGCGATGTGTGGAGGGACAATAGCACTGATATCCTTTTTGAACTCTTGAATAACGAGAAAGACACATTTAATTGCACGAGCACACAATTTATCTAAACCTGGAGTAAGATCATGAACGAAGCAAGTGGATCCAAAAACCTGAGGAGCAATACGAAACAAAGGTTCATCAGGGAACAATATGGAATGAGGGAACCTTGTTTTGGATTGCAGATGATGACATTCTATTAGTTAAGTATCCTGCAGTGAGGACAACATCACCCCAAAATTTCAACGGAACATTGGCATTAATAAGCAAAGTACGTGTTGTTTCAATTATATTACGGTGTTTACGTTCAGCAATGCCATTTTGTTGTGGTGTATGGGGACAAGATGACTGATGTATCACTCCATTTTCAGACATAAAAGAATTAAATGATGCTGAAAAATACTCTTTTGCATTATCACTGCGCAAAATGTGAATAGAACAACCAAACTGATTTTGAATTTCCTTAAAGAAATTTTGAAATACACTTAATAGTTCTGATTTATCCTTAAGTAGGAAGATCCATGTACATCTAGAAAATTCATCAATAAAAGTAACAAAATATCCATGTCCTACAACTGAAGTGACTCAACTTGGTCCCCATACATCATAATGAATGGCATCAAAAGGAGAGCGGGCTTGTGACTGAGTACTGTCAGGGAAGGAAGACCGAACATGTTTCCCAAGATGACAGGATTCACAATCCAACGACTACAACTGAGACAAATTAGGAACCATAACTCTGAACTTTTTGAGACTTGGATGACCTAAACGACGATTAAGAAGACTTGGGCAATTCTAGATGAAGGATGAAGGTAGTAAAGTTCATGTGACTCATAGCATGTACCAATCATCTACTTTGTACTTCGATCCTGTATACCAAAAGAATCATAAGTGAAAGTTATAGAGCAATAAAGACTCTTGGTCAAACGGCTAACATAAATCAAATTAAATGGACAGTTGAAAACAAAAAGAACATAAACAAGATTTAAAGATGGGAGAGGAGTGGCTTAACCGACGCCACTTGCTTTAGCTTTAGAGCCGTCTGCAACAGTGATATGATGTGGGATTTTAGGTTGGGTTATTTTTTATAAAAGAGATGGATTACCAACCACAAGATCGGAAGCTCCAGAGTCCAAAATCCAAGGGCCAACAGATGATGATTGGGAGAGACAAGCTGTAGAATTACCAGTGTGAGCAATTGTTGCCGATGATGAGGCTTGTGAAGCCTTAAACTGCAGGTATGACTTGTACTCCTCATCAGATATGACATTGTTTTTGGTGTTTCCATTATCATTAGACTGAGTCACATTCACCGATTTTTCTGGGAAGCCAATAATGGAGTAACACTGATCTTCAGTATGACCGAAACGTTTACAAAAAGTACATTGAGGACGGCCTCCACCACGACCTCCTCGGCCACCCCTATGACCACGGTCGCGTCCTCCACGATCTGCAAAATTTGAAACAAAAGCAGAAGATTCCATGTCAGTTTGAGACTTGTTCCCTCATGATCCTTTTGGACCAGGAAGGCATGTGAGGCGCCTGATGAGATCCTCTGTCTAGAGAATATCTGATGCAAAAAGAATGTTGCTCCTAACTGACTCATACTTTTCATGAAGAGCGTGAATAACATAAACCATGCAAACATTATCCAATTTCTCAAGCATCTTCTTTGGGTCGTTGTCGGTCACAAGGAGCTTGAACTCAGCTACGGCTGACTGAGCTTTATTAGCATAAGTCTTGATGTTATCTTCTGTCATCTGCAGGGTGGCTAGATTATGAATCACACTATAAAGACGTTGGATATCATTAGAATAAACATTCTTAGCTTTCTGCCAAATATCATAACAAGTGGTGTACGAGCGATAATGGACCAGCAAGGAGGGCTCAATGGTTTGCCACAAAAGAGAGACTAATTGACAATCAGCTTGCTCTCATTCATCACACAAATCTTTTTCAATTTCGGAGGACTTCTTAGTGAGGTGATTTGAGAGCTTGTGTCCAAAAAACCACATGTTAACAGTAACCGACCAATTGAGATAATTATCACCATTTAGCGTCTCCGACGTTATAGAGGGATTGCCGGAGAAAACGTAGGACACAAGGCTCTTAACAGAGGATCCAGCCTTGTTGGTGTCCTTCTGCGATAGATTTGGTGTTGAAGTCATCTTTGACGACACTTGGGTGTAAGTGGGACCAAGGACAGATTCGAAACAGTGCAAAAAACTGCTCAAAGATCACCAAAACAGAGAAAAAACAGCGGGAACGTGGAACCTACCGACCAAACTGGGTCAAAGAAGGATTTAATACCAGGGTCGGTGTGATACCTAGGGCCGGCGGTATAGATCAACCGACATGGCAACTAGGTTTGTGACTTGACGACTAGGGTTTTGAGATTTTAGACTTTTGCTCTCAAGCCCACTAATCGTGAACTCTGATGCCAAGTTCAGAACAAGCTTTTTTGTGCTGAATAGCTTGAGGGATTAGCTCTCAGCCTTTTGTATTTATAATAAGAATATGTACAAAGTAAATCCCATGATCATAGGGAGTAAATCTGGCCTAATTACATAAGAGATATTTTACAAGGAAATAAAGATAATAATATAAATAAGGAGATAATATCTCAGTCAATGATACTATTTATTACGCATATCTCAACCGTTAGATTGCCATTTAAAGTTATTTAGTGAATATGTAAAGCTTCATCATCAAGAGGTAATGTATGTCTCATCGATAGATTTTTTTTCTTACAATCAATTACCATTTTCATCTCAAAAATATCAAATTTCTTCTTCTACTTCATTCAACATGTGATCTCCATCTCATTCGTTCCAGAATCGAATCCTACTTGTCATTAGAGGTAAATTACCCACAATTTATCAAGGGATAATGTAGACCTCACCCTTCATAGTTTATGAAAAATATAATCAAATGATTTCATCGTATTTTTTTCCTATTATTTGATATATATTATAAAAATATATTTATTATGTTTATTTTATATTTTGAAGGAAAAATGAAATAATTTATTTTGTGTGCGTATTTATACACCTCTAAAAGAAAAAGAAATATAAAATATAAGAGTAATTGATAAATATTTAAATAATAGAATTTTCAAAGGATTTTAATTTTTTTTCATTGATAATGTAAAAGTTTTACACTATTTACACATCAAAACTAATTATGTGTTTAACTTCAGTAGTGATTTGGATAAAAATCAAACATTTCTAGTGATATGGTGACTATGATTGGTTGACAATGTTAAACCTTTTTATCCTAACAGCTTGTATGAATGAAATCCACATCGTCGAATTAAAAGTTTCAACCCAATATTGCAATTTTTTTTTAGAGGCCGGTGTTATCAACTAAAAGACAAAAAGAAGGAGCGAACATATTTTCTAGGTCAAGGTGGTCTCATATTAGACTTGTCTATCTTTGTTTATACTTCCCTCTTAATCAATCACTTTCTTGCGCTTAAATTATTTATTTTAATAATTCATTTATCTTTTGGGTGGTCACATATGTCAAAGCTATATATGTATGATTTTAATACTTATCCTTTATATTTGTTAGTTGGTGGCATAAGTAGAGGAGTTGAGTAGATCAAGTGATTTGAGTTGAGAGTTAAATGAGTTTTTTTTTATTGTTGAAGGGGACAGTTAAATAAGTTGTAGATCTTAGATTGAAACATGGAAAAAAATAAGTATTAATATAATAACTAATTATTATATAATTAAAAAAGTCTTGGTCACATATGTCAAAGTTTAATCTCTTTTATCAAAAAACAAGTCGTTAAGAAATCTCTTGTCAATTTTTTTGGTAAACTTTAATTTTTTTAATATAATGACCTTACATAGAGTATATGTTTTGAAAACATATGCCAATTATCTCTTTTACGATTGGTAAACTTTTTTCTTTCTCAAATTATGATGGAATTTAAAACATATACCAATTATCTTTTCTACTATTGCATCTACTCAATCAAAAAGAAAGTAAGTTATATATTAGTTTATTTAAAACATATGCCAATTATCTCTTCATGTTATATCTATTCGATCAAAATTTAGGAACAGGTAAGAGTTCTGTTCTAGTTTAACCGAAAGTTATGAGTTAAAATTCAACAATGCTATACTTGTTGAACGAGAGTTTTGTCATTCAGTCATATCCAACTCGAGTATTAGTCTTGCGCGTAAAGGATACCCGATAAAGATAATCGATACTTATATTCTAACATATTACAAAAAGAAAAACATTTGGTCTCACATTGACATTTAAATTAAGAGAAATATAATTGTACAACCATTTTATGACAATTTTCTCTCTCATTATAACATTTTGTTTTTATTTCATCTCTCTATCATAATTTTGTTTGTAAATTTATGGTTGTGATCAAATAACAGCTCTTAAATTAATTGATGAATAAAAATAAAAATGATTAAATTAAATAAAGAAAGATAGAGAATTAAGAAAATACGTGGTGGGAGCAGCGCAAACATAGCCTGACAGACAGAGATCAAGACCCAAACTTAGTTAACGCTAAACAAACAAAGAAACAAACATCACTTTTCCTTCTTCCAAAGCCAAAACAACATCATCTTCAAAACACACAAATCACTTTTGAGTTCTACTTTTATTCGATCTCCACTTTTCACTAATTTCTATCCTTATACATACATATTTAGGTATTTTTATTATTCATTCTTTGCTCAACGGATTTTGCATCTTCTTTTTCTTTTGTAATAATCTTTCGTTGAATTAGATTCTTAATCATATCATTAGGTTGTTGAATATTAATATTATAATTTGATTTTTGCATGTAATTCTGACATCAAGTAGGTCTTATCTATTCATAATCAAAAACTACAGCTACACTTAGTTAGTGCATGTTTGGATAGACGGCGATTTTCAGAAAATTACAGTTGCAGTTGATTTTGTTGAAGCTCACAAGTGTAGCTTTTGCCGAAATCTGATTCTGTAAAATCAACTCAAAAATGACATTTTTCTTATAACTTAGGACACTCAAGATAGATTACAGGTCTTGTTATTCACTTAGGCAATTAGGGTTTGCCATATCTTTATGTAATTAGCGAAATATTTGAAAATCAATTCTTGTTTACGAGGTACTAGGATAACATTTCTGAGGCGCACTTTGGTTGATTGATTGGCGATGGGAGGTGCACTGGGAAAGGGTGAATCACCCAAAAAGTTTTGGGTAGCAGAAACCAAGCTTGAGGCTAAAATGGTTGAAGCAATGCAACGGAGGGAATGTCAAGGATGTTCCATGAAATCATTCAACACTATAATCCTAAAATTCCCAAAAATTGATGAGAGCTTCAGAAAATGCAGGGCCATCTTTGAGCAGTTTGGTAGGTTTCTACTTCAAATTTATGGGTACTTTGTTTTAATATATCTTCTAACAGAAGTCTGATATAAATATACTTTATTGGCCTGAATTTATACACTAGGGTCATGCCAAAGTAAAACCAAGAAGTAGCTGAATTTAGCCATGTTTGAGTAAACAACTTAATTAAGCGTTTATAGCATAAACACTTATTATGTGATGTAAGTGCTTATATGTAAGCTAGTTCTTTAACAAAAGGTAAAATAATAAAGTCAAACTATTTTCACATAAACTATAAGTTGTTTTCATAAGCTATCCTTGAGAGTTTATGGAAATAAAGTGAAAACCAGCTTTTGGACATGTCGTAAGTTGTTTCCATAAGCTCTCTCAAACAATGTCACAAACAAGTGCTTATGTCAGTAAATAAGTCGTTTTTATTATGCCTAGATCATGAAACACTGCGGCTATTCGAAGTTGAAATATATATATTAGAATTCAATTTGATTTTATTCCATTCTAAAGTTAATAAGCTGAGCATATTTATCTGATTGTAACTGCAATTATCAAGCTCATTCAAAGGCTTCAGCATTGGGAAAAGTCATTAACCTATGTTTGTCACGGCACATGCATGGCCAAATTGACATATATGTTTATTATAATTGCTAAGAGATGTGTTTTTATTTCTTTGGCCACAGATGAAGATTCTAATGGGGCAATAGATCAAGAAGAGTTGAAAAAGTGTTTCAGTAAGCTGGAAATTTCTTTTTCTGAGGAAGAGATCAATGATCTTTTTGAAGCATGTGATATTAATGATGATTTGGGAATGAAGTTCAATGAGTTCATTGTACTTCTTTGCCTTGTCTACCTTCTCAAGGATGACCCTGCAGCACTTCATGCAGTATCCTATAAGTTGTTTTCAAAAGCATATCATGTCTTATCTGTTCTGACCTCTGGTTGATGTTTGAATTATTTGGGGCAATTATACATTTAACTCCAGAGAATGGAATATTATTTGGGTTTAATGGGCCTAAAATGTCGGTGTAAATTAGGTTTACACTGACATCCAATGAGAGTCCTCCATTTTTTCATGTCATACCATTAATTTAAAAATGCAGTTATAAAAGTTGGATGATGTGGGAAAATAGTGGGTTTTTATTGATGTCAGTGCAAAACTCTTTTACGATGACAATGCATATCCTTTAAATCCATACAATTTTTGTCCTTTTGTATTTTATTTAGAAAATTACATATTTAATTCAGGAGATGTTTGGATTTTATGAGCATTGCAATTTGCAGTTTTATTTGTTCCAAGAAGTTTTTCTGTTATGGCTTTACTTTTCTAATCATGCATTTTTTTAGGACAACCTATAATTTTGAAATTTTAAGTTGTCATGCAAGCTTTGAAGTTTGAACTCTGAAGCAATGCAATGTAGTAGGAAGGAAAACATATCTCATACATGTCTTCCTGTTTTCATTGATAATTTATTAGCCATTTTTCACTATCCTTTCAAATTGTTCTCTATGACTTGAATAGAAATCACGAATTGGCATGCCAAATCTGGAGGCCACATTTGAGACATTGGTTGATACATTTGTATTCTTAGACAAGAATAAGGATGGGTATGTCAGCAAAAATGAAATGGTCCAAGCTATAAATGAAACTACATCGGGGGAACGTTCTTCTGGAAGAATAGCCATGAAAAGATTTGGTCAGTTGTCTCTCCCTCGTTTAAATTCCACACATATGCACTCAAGTGGCCATTCAAGCTTGCTTGAACACACACATGCTCATCTTAGGAGTGTACATTATTATATACTAATGGTTTAAAAATATGCTTTGATATGTTTTCACAAGAAAATCGGGTGCCTCTATATTGAATAACAAACAAAGAGCAACTCTTACATTTTTTATAACATTAGCATAAGCAACATTTAAGGAAGTCAGAACATGGTAGGGTGAGTATTGTGTATTCCTCATATTGCGTAGAGGTTGTCAAATTATCTGTTATATTCTTCTGCTACTAAAATATGTTAACGAGCATCAGTTGAAATTAACCAAGTGATTGGACTCAAGTGGTTTATGAGCTTCAATTAATGACGAATCAAACAAGAGTACCCGGGTTTAAACCCTGACTGGAACAATCCTTGGTCAGAATTTACTAACCACCCGGCCGAACTCCGGATTATGAAAGCACATTCACTCTAAGAACTGGAGGGTGAAGACAAAATAAACATGTCAGTATTGTGCATGCTCATGCAATAAACATAGACCTATTCATTAAAAGGTCAATAATATAGATATTGGGACCTAAGTTTTATTGTTTTTTCATTTAAATAGTTTAAAGTAGGAATAACCAACCTTCATCATACTCATCCTAAAACTCCATTGAAAGTTGAAACTACTATATAGTAACTACTCAGAAACAATCTTGTCTTTATTTTTTCTTCCCAAGTTTGGATTTATTTATTCATTAACAACTATTTTATATTCTTTGCCAAAATGCAGAAGAAATGGATTGGGATAAAAATGGAATGGTGAACTTTAAGGAGTTTCTTTTCGCATTTACACGGTGGGTTGGAATTGATGAATTTGAGGATGAGGAAAATGCATAGGCCTGAATGATGTCATCTTATGTCTTTGGCTGTGTCTTCTGCTAATAGAGACCGTAGCATTGTGCTTCAGCCAAAACAAGGTTATTCGAATTTTCACTTGTAATAAAGGACAAGTTGCTTCACGTTGAATTCTATTTATATGAAATATTATCATTCGTGATGTAAATAGCAAGTGTTGAAGTGAAGATACAGTCAAACTTACCTGTTAGATGCCACCTCATAACTGTATTGGCTTCTTTATTGTTCTCTCCTCTCTCCCTCTAGTTCCCATAAGCTTATTTATATTTCTTATATCTAACTATAAAGCTATAAGCTTGTTTGGAATATAGGTTATATATATGTTATTCTTATATCTGATTCTTTGTCTGTTATAGATTTAATTGTTAATGCCCCTCATACCCCTATCATTGAGTATTGACTGTATTTGCAAGTGGTTGGCTAAACCAGTAAACCCTGGTCTATTGCTCATCAACACTACACTGTGGAAGAGAAAATTTTTATATTGTGGCTCGTTGAAACAGGTTCTCATTTGGATCAACAAATGCAATTTTGGCACATTTGTCCTGCTGATATGTGGCACTTAAATTTAGCATATGTTTTGGACATTGCTTATGTTAGGCCTCAAGGTTTTGTCAGTTTATTTTTATTTGTTTTTTCTACATAAAAAAATCGCTATCGTATTAAAATTTAGTTTTTTCCTAGCAAAACTATGCCCACTGTTTTTTTTAAAGTAATGTTAACAAATAAGCTCTTTTGAAGCTTAGTTGGGAGCTTAAAATCTCCGACAACCAATGAGCTAATATTCTTCGATCTAGGATTACTTATAAATTTTTTCGTAAGTTTGAGTTATCCTTGATTTATGCTAATTTAAATTATAATACTACTTGACACATTGGAAATGACGATGGTTATTTTTTGGAATGTCTCAGACAATCAATCAATAGTTGATTTGCTTGGTATTCTCTCAGGATTTGCATTCGCAGCTTAATTATAAAGTTATTGATTTCATCTCCAATAACCAGTGGCATATTTTTGACTTTCTGCTACAAAATTATCCTAGTATCAAGTAAATTTGTGCGCCATTTATTAGCTATGGAATGAAGTGCAACAATGATGTTGTAACTAATGGCACCTTTGGTTTTGCTTCTTGTGAAAACATTGACAGGGATAACATTGCAACAATGCTTGGTTGCTTTGAGGTTAACCTTGGAATTACTTATGCTTTCATTGCTGAGCTAATTGGAATCATGATTGCAATTGAGATTACTTTAAAAAAAAGGGGTAGCATAAGACGAGGTTGGAGTGTGATTCTCAACTAGTAATTGTAGCCTTAAAAAATAGCAATTGTGTCCCTTGAAAATTTCAAAATAAGAGGTGCAACCGTTTACAAATGACTGGTTTTGTGTCCTTTTTGTATTACCACTTTTAATAATGTGAAGGAAACTATTTTGGTGATAATTTTGCAGCTCAACATAATTTTTATCCCCCGTTCTATTTCGTGGTACAATATCAATCCCTTTGTTTGGGAGGATTTTAAACTATATAGGCTGAATCTTCAAGTTCCACATACATATTTAACTTTTGTATGAGTTGGTTTGGCACCCTTGCCTTTTTGTTTCCATTTTTTAAATATTTTTGTGTGTCTTTAAAAGATTGATTATATTTATGATGCAAAAATAGTTGAAATATTTGTATTCATAACAATGTCATATGTACAAGTATTTATCGTCATTTAATGGTGATTAATCTTTGTTGTTATCTATTGAATCCATAAGATAAACCCTCCAATTTTAACCGAACTTTTTTCATATGCAACAGTTAGAGATCAAATTGTGACCACTTAGTTAAGTTAGATATCTTAAAAAAAAAATAAGTTAGATAATTTTCTTCCTACTAGGACCAACCATGATTGATATATAATAGTCTTTCACTCCCATGTTATTTGAGCTATTTGTGAAAAAGTATCTTTCATAAAATTATTGATCCATTCAATTTTTAATATGAAACGGAGAAAATAGAGAAACCGTATTCAATGTGTGAAAAGTGAGTACAATGGATATATATACAAGTTATGGAACCCTTAACTAACTCAATTGTACTACACTTAAGACTATGTACTACACTAATTGTACTAAGCTTTGGTAACTTGTACTGCAAGCTATTCATCTAAACTACTAGCTTTTGTATTATTTTGTTCATGGTGTAATAGCCCCCCACAAGTTGGAGGCTGGTAGATGTTTATCATCTCCAACTTGGATAAGAGATTGGTGAATGGTTGTGGAAGCAAAGCTTTGGTGAAGAAATTTGCCACTTAGTCTTTGGAGGAAATAGGTAGTAGCTTGAGAATGTTAGCTTGCAGTTTTCCTCTAACAATGTGGCAATCTATCTCCAAGTGTTTGGTCCTCTCATGAAAAACTGGGTTAGCAACTATATGGAGTGCACTTTGATTGTCACAATATATGACAGACACCTTAGGACAATCAATCTTCAAATCCTTGAATGCATACAAGATCCATTGCAATTCACATGAAGCTGCAGCTAAAGCACGATATTCAGCTTTTGAAGATGATCTACTCACAGTTAACTGCTTCTTTGTCCTCCAAGATATAAGAGAATTGCCAAGAAAGAAGCATTGACTAGATACATATTATCTAGTATCTTTGCATCCTGCCTAGTCAGCATCTGAGTATCCTTGTATATGAAGAGTTGAGCTTCTAGGAAAGAATATTCCACATCCTGGTGATCCTTTGAGATATCTAAGCACTCTCATAGCAGCAAATTGACTCAATTGTTGGGTTATGAATGTAATATCAGGTCCGGTGGTGTTTAGAAAAGCAGTATCATGGTGTAATTTGATGCTAGGATCAGAAGGAGTAGAAACTGGCTTAGAATTGAGAAGGCCTGAGTCATCAAGTAAATCTAAACAATACTTCCTCTGACATAAAGTGATACCAACTTTGGAATGAGCTACTTCAAGGCCCAAAAAGTATTTGAGAACACCCAAATCCTTGATTTTGAATGCAGAATCAAGAGCAGCTTTGATGGAGTGGAACTCAGGCAATGAGTTACCAGTAAGGATAACACCATCAACATAAACTAGGGGAAGTGTAAATGATGAAGATGTGTGCTTGGTGAATAAGGAATGATCAGAAGCAGCTTGCTTATAGCCATGACAGAGTAAAAGAGAAGTTAATTTCTCATACTATTTTCTACTAGCTTGTTTGAGGCCATAGAGAGATTTTGATAATTTGCATACTTGATTAGGAAGTAGCTTGAGAAATAGAACTATTGGAAGTAAAATTGCATGCTTTATTGTGCATTATATTATAAGGAGTAGAAAGCTAAAAAGAAGAAGACATAGTAGGTAAAGATGAGGCATGTCTTAGTTTGTAGAGACCATCACAATAATCAGCCAAACCAATCATCTTGTGAGATGTCAAATCCTGTATTTCACATTTATCAGGAAAGAAATGAACAACACAATTCAAACTAAGACATATTTTGGCTACATAGATTAAATTGACTTTGAAATGAGGTGAATAAAGGACATTAGTGATGTAAAAGGTAGGAGAAAACATGACAATACCAGCATGGTGAATGGTGACAGAAATGCCATTAGGTAAATTCACATTAATAGGTTTAATGGTATGATATGAACTAAAATGATGTAAAGAGGAACATATATGTTCATTAGCTCCAGAGTCAATGAGCCAATGTGGAGGTGGATTGTGTAAAGAATATGAACATATAGTGTTTATACCTGAAGTGGAAGTAGAGGGAGTAGATTGAGCAGTTGAAAGGGAAGTGATATTGTTTGAAGTTGGAACAGATGAAGAAGTTGTTGAAGGAAGCAAGTGTGATTGTTGAAGAAGAGATACAAGATGATGATAATGATCTTGAGTTAAACCAGTGTTGGAAGAAGTATAAGAAGCAGAATTTGCAAGTTTAACATCTGCAGGATCACTGGAAGAGGAATTAACCAAAGAACCTGATCCTCCAAACAATGAAGATGAGCCGAACACATAGCTTCACAACGACAAGGATGAATGCATGTGCAAAGAGGTAAAAGACGATGTGAATTGAGTTCTTCCTAGATATTCTTCATTTATGTAAAATATTCAAGAACAGACTTTGAACCTTGCTTCAAGTTGTTGATGGAAGAATGCAAAGAAGCAATATGAATGCGATCTGCTTTAGAAAAACGTTCCTTGAGTTCTTCCCAAACATCAATTCCACATTCATGGAAGACAATAGTTTGTGCAATTGGGGAAGAAACTGAATTGAGGATCCAAGAGTGAATCAAGTGATTGCATTGCTCCCAAGCATTGTGATTCAAATCATCCAAATCACGAATCCCAAGAGCTCGTTGCATTGATCTGCTCCAAGCAAGATAATTCGAGCCAGTAAGAAGAGGAGTAACTGTAACGGAGTTAAGGCCTTCACTAGGATGAACGTAGAACACTGAATCAGTGTTAACTTGTGGAGTTTGCAAGATTGGAGGATTTCGGCGTGGCACCATAACCAGAAATGAGGAAAAAGGAAGAATAAATAAGCAAGATGAGGATTCTTCCTTAGGAAGAAAAATGCAGAAAACTGCAAAGAAAGTAAAAAACTTCATCAAAACGAAGAGGAAGAAGATGAATTCAGATAGGATTCATCAAGAAAGGGCGAGAAAATGCAAGAAAATGTATGAAGAAGGATCAAAGGTGCGAAGAATGCAGCGGAAAAACGGTTAGGATCATAACAACCTCTTAGAAAAGAGGGAAATGATACCATAATATGAAATGGAGAAAATAGAGAAATCTTATTCAATGTGTGAAAGGTGTGAGTACAATGGATATATATATATATATACAAGTCATGGAACCCTTAACTAACTCAATTGTACTACACTTAAGACTATGTACTACACTAATTATACTAAGCTTTGGTAACTTGTACTGCAAGCTATTCATCTAAACTACTAGCTTTTGTACTATTTTGCTCATGGTGTAATAATTTTCAATGATATATTAACTATATTTTTTCAATTGTACACTCTAATTAATATAATATTACATACGTCACTCCTAATTCAATATCTTTTACTTTTTATTTATGATAATGATAAATACACCAATATCATTCTTGCTTTTGTTTAAAATCCTTTTTTTTGTTGTGTAAAATGGTCTAGCATGTCATATATTATGAGACAAAAACATGTCATTTTTTATAACAAAATAATTTAGGGTAAAAAGATGGTGCTTCAATTCAATGTAGTACATATCTAAAATCTTAATATATAAAGGAAATATAACTTTAGGTGTGACCATTTTCATTTTAATTTGACCCTTTGTATAAACTATTTTATTTACAATTTATTTTTTCTTTATTTAATTAAATTACTGATTTTTTATAAATCTATACTTACTATATATATAAAAAAGGAATATAATTTTTGGTGTGGTTTTCTCTATTTCAATTTTACCCTTTATATAAATTATTCATTCACAGTTTAATCTTTCATTATTCAATTAAATAACCAAAAAATTTAAATAACTATATTTTTTATATAAAAAGACACTAAGTTTTAATATAATAATTTTCATTTCAATCTTATCCTTTGCATAAACTTTTTCTTTTACTATTTTATCTTTCCGTACAAGCTTAATTTCTTTTTAAATAATCAATTTTTAACTTCCATTTTTTTATGGATAAAAATCTAAAGACAGACAGATCAATGCCCGTCTTATTTTATTTTTTTTAGGAAATGTCAATGTCCGTCTTGATGCTAGTGTATATAAAATGATGAGTTAATTAAGTAAATGGTCCTTAAAAATATTCAAAATTTTGTTTTTGGTCTCTTCAAAATAAAATCGTATTTTTTAGTCTCTGTAAAATTTCCAATCAACATTTTTAGTTCTTGCCTTGTCAAAAAAAACATTTTTAGTTCTTGTGAAAATTTTCATCAACATTTCAGTTGTTAAAATTTTCTGTAGGGACTAAATAGTGTGATTTTATCTTGTAGAGACTAAAAACAAAATTTAGGATATTTATAGAGATCATCTACTTAAAGACCACTAAAATTATTTATATTTACCCCTCCAACTATATTGGCTAAACCAAGTAAAACTTTTGCATGCTGAATTTTGTTTATAATATTTGAGTTTAATTTCCATACACGAATGTAAGAAAGTTTTACAATATTGTTTGTCAAAAAAAAAGTTTTACACATATTGTGTTGCCACACGATTAAATGATATGATAATACATGTTAAAATGTATATGTAAAATTGTGTTAGACGATTCAAAATGTATATGTAATATTTTGGGAAATGTTAACTAGTGCCTCGGGCACTAGGTAAAGACCTTAAATGGTAAACTTTTATGAAAGCTAGTGTAATCAGTGCATTGAAAATTAAAAAAATTGACATTTAGAAAAAAATACTTAATTTAGAATGCTTAAAGAGTGACCGGGACACTTGTTAACAAGACTCTAATATTTTTTGTAAAAGATAAAAATAGTAAAGGCGGTGTGGCAAACAATATGTGAAATGTAGAAACCATGTTTTGTTTGTTTTCATAAGAATAAGAAAGAAAAACAAGAAAAAAGTTGAAGGAATACCTTCTCCTTGATTGAAACCAAAGTAGTAGTGGAACAACGAACTGCGCATCCATCATTCCCACGACGACGACAATTCGACTTCGACTAACTAACTACTCAATTTAGAGGGTACCTTCACTCTTTCTTTCATTAATTAAACCCTTAATACAGGTCCCGATTTTCGTTAATTACTTAATCAGGATTATACTTACTAATTATTGTTGATTTCAGACAAGTATTATTCATTGCAAAATCGTATTCTTTCCATTAGATAGATTTTTGTGCCTTTCACTCTTTGGGTTTTTTTTTTAAAAAATTGATTTTGGATTTACTTGAGATTCATAATGTCCACACTGCATTTCAATGATTTGCTTAGTGTGTGTTTGGTTCTGCCCAACAGTTAATTCAACAATAAATTTTTGTGTAAAATTCCATTTTGGAGGCAAAACCAATTCTACTTGAGACCAACCAAACATGTCAAAATCACTTAATATTTGTTCAATGTCTATTTTTTGTGTTGTTTCGAGGGTGTTTTTAATTATTCGATTCGGTAGGGGTTACATTGATGACGTGGTTCCGTGCGATCCTGTTGTGCTAGATGAGTTCATTTTATTGGAGTTTGTAGGTATTGTAAAATTGATGTAACAAAGTTTTACACATATTGTTTGTAACAAAGTTTACAAACATGGATGTAACAAAGTTTTACACACATGGTTTGTAAGAAAAAAAAAGTTTTACACATATTGTGTTGTCACATAATTAAATGAATTAAAAACATTTGATATCATAACTCATTAATTGATATGATAATACATCGTTAAATTGATAGTAATATTTTTGTGAAAAAAAAATAAAAATAGTAAAGTGATGTGGTAAACAATATGTGAAATGTAGAAACCCTGTTTTGTTTTGTTTTGTTTTCATAAGAATAAGAAGGAAAAACAAGAAAAAGGTTGAAGAAATACATTCTCCTTGATTGAAACCAAAGTAGCAGTGGACCAACAAACTGCGCATCCATCCTTCCGACGACGAGGACGACTCGACTTCGACTAACTACTCAATTTAGAGGTTACCTTCACTATTTCTTTCATTCACTAATTAAACATTTAATACAGTTTCGATTTTCGTTAATTACTTAATCAGGATTATACTTACTAATTATTGTTGATTTCAGAGAAATATTATTCATTGCACAATCGCATTATTTCCATTAGAGAAATTCTTGTGCCTTTCACTCTTTGGGTTTTTTTTTAAAAAAAATTCTTTTTGGATTTACTTGAGATTCAGAAAGTCCACACTGCATTTCAATGATTTGCTTAGTGTGTGTTTGGTTCCGCCCAACAGTTAGTTCAACAATAAATTTTTGTGTAAAAATCCATTTTAGAGGCAAAACCAATTCTACTTAAGACCAACCAAACATGTCAAAATCCCTTAATATTTGTTCAATGTCTATTTTTTGTGTTGTTTCAAGTGTGTTTTTAATTATTCGATTTGGTAGGGGTTACAATGATGACGTGGTTCTGCACGATCCTGTTGTGCTAGATGAATTCATTTTATTGGAGTTTGTAGGTATTGTAAAATTGATTTAACAAAGTTTTACATATATTCCTTGTAACAAAGTTTACATACATGGATGTAACAAAGTTATACACATATTGTTTGTAAAAAAAAAAAGTTTTACACATATTGTGTTGCCACATAATTAAATGAATTAAAAACATTCGATATCACAACTCATTAATTGATATGATAATACATCGTTAAATTGATAGTAATATTTTTGTGAAAAATAAATTAAAATAGTAAAGTGATGTGATAAACAATAATGTAGAAACCCTGTTTTGTTTTCATAAGAATAAGAAGGAAAAACAAGAAAAACGTTGAAGGAATACCTTCTCCTTGATCAAAACCAAAGTAGCAGTGAAACAACGAACTGCGCATCCATCCTTCGGACAACGACTCGTATTCGACTAACTAACTACTCAATTTAAAAGTTACCATCACTCTTTCTTTCATTCACTAATTAAACCCTTAATACAAGTTTCGATTTTTGTTAATTACCTAATCAGGATTATACTTACTAATTATTGTTGATTTCATACAAGTATTATTCATTGCACAATCGCATTCTTTCCATTAGACAGATTCTTGTATCTTTCACTCATTGGATTTTTTTTTTTAAATTCTTTTTGGATTTACTTGATTTTAATAGATTCTTATTGGAGTTTTAATAAATTCTTTGTATTTCGATTTTTATATATTGTTAGTAGATTAAAGAATTAAACTGACCAATTTAATTTATATATTGTTTTTTAAAAAATTAATTACGGAGAATGTTCATCACAAGTGTAAGCAATTTCCACGGATAACTATAAAACTAATTTATTTGTTTTTTAAAAAATTAATTATGGATAATGTTCATATCTACTAATATCTGCTAACAATATATAAAAATCAAAGTACAACAAAATTTCATAATTGTCCTTATTAAAACTCATTATCACTTTAATGTCGATATTTTGAAAATAATTATGAGTTTTCAAAATTTTAACATATCTACTATCACATATCGGTACAAAAAAATTTCTTCTGCATATATAAGCATATAAAATCTTGAACGAGTGCGGTTTAAATATTTAACGATGTTTTAAATATAACATAAAATATATTTAATAGACACACTACATTAATATTGATTTTTTTGAAATAGTCATGAGTTTCCAAAATTTTATCACATTGACTTTCTCATATATCTATAAAAAAATTTGTTTCTGCAGATATAAACATTTAAAATCTGCAACGGCAACGGTGCAAACGTTGAATAGTGTTTTGCATATAAAATAAAATTTATTTAATAGACACACTACATTAATGTTGATATTTTGAAAATGGTCATGGGTTTTCAAAATTTTATCATATCTACTTTTTCATATATGTATATAAAAATTTGTTTCTGTAGATATAAACATTTAAAATCTGCAACGGGAGCGGTACAAACATTGAACTGTGTTTTGCATATAAAATAAAATTTAATAAAAAGAAACACTGCATTAATGTTGATTTTGAAAATAGTCACGAGTTTTCAAAATTTTATCATATCGACTATCACATATCGGTACCAAAAAATTTTCTTCTGCATATATAAGCATATAAAATCTTGAACGAGTGCGGTTAAATATTTAACGGTATTTTAAATGTAACATAAAAATATATTTAATAGACACACTACATTAATGTTGATTTTTTGAAAATAGTCATGAGTTTCCAAAATTTTATCACATTGACTTTCTCATATATCTATATAAAAATTTGTTTCTGTAGATATAAACATTTGAAATTTGCAACGGGAGCGGTGCAAACATTGAACTGTGTTTTGCATATAAATAAAATTTAATCAATAGAAACACTGCATCAATGTTGATATTTTTAAAATAGTCACGAGTTTTTAAAAATTTATCATATCGACTATCACATATCGATACATACAAATTTTCTTCTGCATATATAAGCATATAAATTCCTCAACGAGTGCGATTTAAATATTAAACGGTGTTTTAAATATAAAATAAAAATTTATTTAATAGACACACTACATTAATGTTGATATTTTGAAAATAGTCATGTGTTTCCAAAATTTTATCATATCGACTTTTTCATACATGTATATAAAAATTTGTTTATTTAGATACAAGTACGTAAAATCTGCAACGGGCGTGGTGCAAACATTGAACAGTGTTTTGCATATAAAATAAAAAGTTATTTAATAGAAACACTACATTAATTTTGATTTTGAAAATAGTCATGAGTTTTTAAAATTTTATCATATCGACTTTCTCATATATGTATATGAAAATTTGTTTATGCAGATATAAATACATAAAATCTGCAACGGTGCGGCTCAAATGTTTAACAGTCTTTTGCATATAAAATAAAAAGTTATTTAATAGAAACACTACATTAATTTTGATTTTGAAAATAGTCACGAGTTTTCAAATTTTTATGTGCATAAAAATTTGTTTTCGCATATATAAGCAAATAAAATCCATAACTGGTGTGATTTAACTATTTAACAAATTTTTGTTTATATAAGAGAAAAAAATTAATAGAAACATTATATTATTACTCATAATTTTCATTTAATATCTATAAACATTCTACAATATTAACAATATAATTATTTCTTATATAATTATCGCAATGTTACGTCGCACGGGTCTTTTACTAGTATTCTTAATAATTACTCTCATGTCTCACTATTAATTGGTAAGTTTAGTTCTCCTCCCAAGTCTCACTGTTCTTATTATAGTGATTTGTCATGAAATTAAGGGAAATGAAAAATTTCATTAGTTTTTTTGTAGTTTTATACGTTCAAACGTGTCAATTGAAAAAAAAAATAACAACAAAGGTGCACCTACAACTCAAACTCAAGAGACACAAGCATTATTAAGGAGTGATGAATCACATGAAATTAATCTCCTTAATACAACAAAGACACAACTATAAAAAAACCATTTATAGTATTGGAAGTTTGTACTTCTTCCTTTCCTTTTTAAGTGTCACTTTTACTGAAAAATTTTGTTTTTGTTTAACTGTCGTTTTTAAAGTTTAATGCAATTATTGTTTTACCAATATTACCCTTAGTTATTCATTGTGGAGAGAGAAATATATGAAATGAGATATTAAATGAATATGGTTATTATAGGAAAAAGTAAAATAATTGTATCAAAAGTAATTGATTGTATTGGTTTGTGTAAAATGTCAAAAAGTGACAATAAAAAAAAACGGAGGTAGTAGTTAAAAGGACTAAAACATTATGCAAACATAGTACACAAAATACACAATGAGTGTGGTTCAAATAATCAACAATTTTCGTTATACAAATTAAAGAAATATTTAGCAATATTACTCTCATTGTCCCGAAGCTTAATTTTAGATAACGGTTCGTGAACCTTAATACATTAAATTTAAGATTCATATAAAAAATAATAAAATATTGAGATTTCACAAGAAAATAAAGCAATAAAATTGAAGAATAAAAATAAATATAAAAGTGGACTAAAAAGAGCAAAATGACTTAAAAAAAGGAACAAAAAGAGTATTTTTGCTTAAATATTTTATAGAAATATCATACGCAACAGATGCGATGCAATATTAAATAAATTTTTACATATAAAAAACAAATATTTAATATAAATATTACATTAATGTTAATAATTTTTTTTAAGGGATTAATGTTAATAATTTTTATCTAATATCTTTAAATATTTTACAATGTAATTATTATTTTTATATAATTGCCGTAATGTTATGCAACCCTTTTACCAGTTAATTATATTTTTTGTTGCCTTCGTTTTAGTACACATTGCGCAATTGCATTCTTCGTTCACTCCTTGTAGTCTTAGCTGCTCCTCTCCTTATTCACTCACTTTTTGAGGAGGTTTGGATTTCCCTTCTTACTTTTATTCTTCATTTTTTTCTGTCTTAGTGCTATTAGATTGATATAACTATGGCTATGTTGGTGTAGATTTTGTGATCATTGATTTTTCCAAATCTTGGGGTTTTTTAGTTTGTTATTGGATTTACTTTGTAAGATTAGGTTAGATGGATAATCTATTAGGTTGATGTTTGTTTTTGCGGCTCACTTGAGATTGTGAATGGCGCACCACGTTTTAGGGATTTTCTGACATTTGTCGAATGTTTTTTTTTTATTATCTTTGTTTCTTCTGATGTTTTGAGAATGGGTTTAAATATTAGATACTGTACAGTTCACATTGATGACAAGGTTATTCCTTGATCCTGTTGTGCTAGAAACTAGGCTTTCTTTGCTAATGCAAAGATGAGTTCGTTCTCCATTACGAGGAAAAAGACGCCATTTCAGAAGCATAGAGAAGAGGAGGAGGCAAAGAAGAAGGTACGGTTGATGTATCCGATTTATTTGGTTCTTGTTAGAATTTTGAAAAGACATATACTGGTTATCATGATTGAGTTGTTTCCTGCAGAGAGCGGAAGATGAGACTGCTCGCCTGTATGCTGAATTTGTAGAGTCATTTCAAGGGGATAATGCTCCCGGGTCAAAGACTTTTGTTCGAGGAGGAACAATTAATCCCAATGATAAATTGAAAGACGATTCTGAGGGTTAGTACGAGTGTGATGAATTATACATTTCTCAGCCCTTATTTTAATATTGTTTCTGCCTCATCTCTTGGAGGTTTTGATTATATATGCTTTTCATGTTGTGGAAAAATACATAGTTTTTGCTATTATTTTTTATAATAATAAATTTAATAAAAGTATGGACCTTTTTTATTCATTCGCGGATGACAGGTGAAAAGTCCAAAGAGGGGGTATCTGGTCCAAAGAAGGGAAGTAGGTAAATAAATGCTTTTGATTGACCATGTTTATGTTCTCTTTAAATCAGGCATCTTAGGTAGAAAAATCACATGCCGTTCAGGTATAGCTTTATTTTAGTAGGTTTGTACTTAAACCTTAATAAATTAAATTTTCATGAATTATGATACATTTAATGGTAAGTTTTTCTATAAGAATATTTAACGCTGTGATGTGATTAACCTCTTTGAAAAAATATTTGTGTATTTGTGCCACTGGGAGTTTTGCTGGGATAAGCTATAGTTTCTCAACTCCTCAATATGTAGCATGTTCTGTTTATTTAGTGGAAGGCCTTGGTTTAGAGAGATCATTTGAAATTCCTTAGTCAACATGCTGTTGAAGATCATCTCATTTTTTTAAATCCAAAACAAAAAGCTTATTCTGGATGGTTGTCTGATGATGTTAATACTTAAAAAAGTTTGATTTTATTGTCAGAACTGAGAAGTATAGATGATCTTTTGACTTTCGCTGCACAGACATTTTTAACTGCTCGAGTAAATCTTCAAATAGTTTAGGCATATGTATTTGTAATTGTTGAAGGTATACCTTATCTAGGTATAACAAATCAATATTCTTGCATTGCATCTGTTTGGGGACATCGATGAAATTGGTTTGATAGAAAAACAACTAGGCCTGAAAACTATAAAAGTGACTTTCCTGTAGTTTATGTCATTTTCTTTTGTGGTGCCGTCATAGTTGTGATTCGTCTACCCTACGGTGATGTTTTTGTACTCTATTTCTTCCTTGATAAAAAAGTATTCTTTTATAGTTTTGCTGTTATTATTAGTTAACACATATGTTACATACAGAGCAACTTCATATTGACATATATTCAGAGTGTGTTTAATTGGAGAAAATGTTTTCGATTTTCACTTTTAATACACACATTTTATACTATTGTGTTCTCGGGTCTCTATCAGTGAGCTACTCAGTTTTCTCATTAACAATAATATTCCTAATCCTATCTTGTCGTGTGTGATCTCTGGTCCTATTGAATAATGTAAATTCCTGTTCTATTATACCATAACCATCAAGAAATGGTATTTTCATGAATCTTCTTCCAATTGTCAGAATAACTCATATTGTTGGAATAAGGTGTGGCTGTTTTTTGCTGAGTTAGAAGGGGATAGTTCGTTGTCTGAAGGTTCTACGAATGTCCTTCTGTATTGTGTTGTGCTCCTTCAAAAGCTTATTCCTGTGAATTATATATATGTTCAGTGTCAGTACTAAGTAATGTGAATTTGTAAAGTAGTCAAGTTTTATAGACTGATTATTAGTTGAGACTGGAATCTTGTCAAGCAGTTTTCTGTGATTATCCAGTAGAGATTCCTGAAGTTACACGTTAGCTATAAAGAACAAACGTCAAGGGATTACTTTGGAAATGCAACAGGAAACTCTTGTACTTTAGTTAGTCAAATGTATTTTAGTAAATTGGTATGGAAGTTCATCGTTTATGTTTATTTGCAGATATGTACCATCTTTTATACCGCCTCCATTGGCAACCAAGGGGAAAGAATCTGAAAAGAAAGTCAGTATCATAATTGAGGCTATGATCTCTGTTTTTATTTTCAATGTTGAGATGTATCTAGATCTGATGTTTGTGCGTTGTACATTTCAGAAAGAGGAAGAAAAGCCAAAGGAAAAAGAGAAAGGAAAGTCAAGGAACATTGATCATTTTATGGAGGAGCTAAAGCAAGAGCAAGAGATGAGGGAGAGACGAAATCAAGACCGTGAACAATGGCGTGATGGGCGTATTGGAGAGCATTCTATTGTTAGTGATACCTTTTCTTACTTGTTTGTGTGCTGCTTATAGCTGGCTTGGTTTTGGATTTCGGTCCTTCTATCTTATAAATGCACAAAACTTGTTTATTGCTTGTACGTTTCTCAGTTAGTCAGTGTTGAATGCTGCTGAATAAGAGTAAACTTTATTAAGTATGTGGTAAATGTATCATAGAATTTCATTTTTATTTGCTCTCTTTTGCCTGTTTTGATTTTGTGCATTACAAATATGACTTGGTGTACTTTATAATCTACATGGCAAAATAATTACTGGTATATGTATATTCTTGATTTCGTTTTATTCCTTTGTATTAAATAAATTTATGAAGCAGTTCTGCTGATAGTTTTCCCTCTTATCAACAGTCCAGTCGTTTTGATGAACTACCTGACGATTTTGATCCAAGTGGAAAGCTTCCAGGATCATTTGATGACGGTGATCCACAAACTACAAATCTTTACGTTGGAAATCTCTCGCCCCAGGTTTGACGGTCTTCTCAATGAATGAGATTTGTTGTTCTTTGAGAATTTACACGTTTAATCTCATGTTGCCATCATCACAATTTTAGGTTGATGAAAACTTTCTTCTGCGCACTTTTGGAAGATTTGGACCTATTGCTAGTGTGAAGATAATGTGGCCTCGAACAGAGGAGGAGCGAAGGAGGCAAAGAAACTGTGGTTTTGTTGCATTCATGAACAGAGCTGATGGACAGGCTGCGAAAGACGAAATGCAAGGTCTGTTTTCTTTTATATCTTAAACCAGAAATGATATGCTTAACTTCTTCAAACTTTAATTTTAAATGAATATTAATACTTTTATCTTCAAATGATATCAGTTGAGATCTTTGAGCAGTATAAGATGAAATGATTCTGAATATGCTTAAGTGATTGATCACTCAGATGTCATATTTTATACATCAAGTTTACAAGGCCAATAAGTTCTAGATAAAATTACAAAGTGCTAACTCTATTCCTTTAGGTGCATTAATCCACTCTACTTCTATACAAAGAATAAGCTACTTCTATATGCCTGTATAATCTGAGTTTATGCTTGAAAAAATACATAAATACAAGATTGAACACATATTTGTGCAGGAGTCGTGGTTTATGAGTATGAATTGAAAATTGGATGGGGAAAGTCAGTTGCCCTCCCATCACAAGCATTACCTGCACCTCCACCAGGGCATATGGCCATCAGGAGTAAGGAGGTATTGTTGTTTATTGTTATTATTATAATTATTATTATTATTATTATTATTATTATTTATTTTTATTATTATTATCTTTTTTTAAAAAAGAGTTAATCTAAACAACTTATGAGCATTATGAATACAATTTGGGAACAATTACCCTTCAGTGGTTATTTTTCCCTCATCATAATGATTCATATTCTGAAACAACAATAACCCCCCTCCAAAGAAAATACAACAAAGAAAAAAAAATTGTTCATTGTATCTACTGAATTTCCCCCCAAGTATGAGGATTACTAGAAATGATCTCCATGTTGTATTTTTCAACAAATTAAATATAAAGGCGACCTTGCAAAATAGGATGTTCGACTCTTCCTTGGACCTATGCATAACAAGAGCTTTATGTCATTCGACCTACCTTTCTGATTTACATATAAAAATATTTTACTCACTCTATTTGCAGGGTAACACTGTTATCTTGTCTGGCCCATCAGGTCCACCAGTAACATCAGTGCCTAGTCAGAACTCTGAACTGGTAAGTTATTTGCTTTTGCTTCTCATAATTTGTTTAAATCAATTCCTTCTTGTATTGTCATATGGTGATCAGAAATCACTAAACTGGTAAATTTATGTGAAACACAAATTTAATATGTATCAATGCACTTGGTTTTTTTTTAAAATACTTGAATTTACATCTAATTATCTTTCATATAAACTTTCATCTTTGGCAATGTTGTTTGTTTATGGATAACCATCCTCTAATTTCCTAATGGCAGAATTTAAAAAAAAAAAAAATTACAAAAATACCAGAGGGTGAAAATACTTGAAGCTTACACTTACTCTTGTTGTTCCTGATATAATGGTTCTTACCCTTAATCTACCGGCTGTAACTTTTGCTAGGTTCTTACTCCTAATGTTCCTGATATAATGGTTACACCTCCTGAGGATGAACATCTAAAGCATGTAATTGATACAATGGCTTTGTATGTCTTGGACGGAGGATGTGCTTTTGAACAAGCTATTATGGAGAGGGGTCGTGGCAACCCTCTTTTCAATTTCTTGTTTGTTCTTGGCTCGAAGGAGCATACCTATTATGTTTGGAGGCTCTATTCATTTGCTCAGGTACATCAATTTTAATTTTATGAAAATGCAATTTACTTTCTAGGAATATATTGATTAAAACAGATTATGGTATTTAGTAACATCTTTGAAATTATAAGGTTAGTCTTTTTAAGCAGAGAGCAGAAAAGGAATAGTCTGAATAAAATTATATTCATATTGATGTGAATATCTTTTAGTTAAAATAATGTTGGACGATCTTATGACAAAAGACAAAGAACTGATCCTTATTCCAAGTGATAACATATGATACTCTAAATTACTATAAGATATGACAGAAATATTAAGATAGTTTTTACATATTCTAATGCTTTACCCCAAAAGCTTTGAGCTTGATAATAGAAAATTAACTAAATATAATTTACTATTGGTGATTTATGGGGCAAGAACATACTAGGAACTGTTGAGAGTACCTTATTGAATAGTGTTATGGCCCTGATTATAAGTGTGGGGAAAGTGGAAACCCTCACCACATCAGCCAACATTTGGGATTGAGTTTGGCCAAAACCCAAATTCTAATCTGTTGGGCCGCCTGCAGATGTCTAATCACGTGAGACAATGTGTTAAGAGTGATATATTCAATATTGATATGACCTAAATAGCGATTAGAAATTTAGAAGTGTAGGCACTAGGTAACCCTCACCACATGTGCTAGCTTTGGGGTTCAGTTAGTCCAAAACCCAAATTCTAAAGGAAACGGGAGATAGGGATACAGATTGCGTTTGGAGCAGAAGTTGAGGCCCAACCCCATTTGGACAAACTACAGCTACGACAAAACCTGGAGCAGTTTTGCTTCTGTGAGATAGCTAGGCTTACATCACTTCTGTGAAGCCAAGGTGAGACTGCTTGGAAAGGGTACAGGGACTACTGAAAATTGGAGGCAGCAGTGAAGCTAAGAAACTAACTGGTCTAAGGATCCGAGCCCGACACAGGATTTGGAAGTGGCAAGAAGAAGAACTCACTAACTGTGAGTTAACTTGAGAGAGAAGAGGTGATCAGAATATGCACGACCAAGGATAAGAAAATAATTATAAAAATATTAACATTTTGACAATAGTTTTCCAAATTTTTGGGAACTTGATATTGGAATGATGAGAACAGTTTACGGAGGATGATACTATGATACAATGTTGAAGCTATAAGGCCTTTCTATGTATAGATAGAGAAAAAGAAATAGAATAAAATTCTATTGATATTGGTATGAATAATTTGTTGAGTGATCTTATTTCACAAGACTAGGCACTAATCCTTATTTATAACAATGCTTGACCCATAATTTGATTAAATAAGGAAACACATCAAGATATATAAAGAAGTATGCATTCCAATACTAATAGATTATCTATGATAATCTTAATTAGAGAAGTTACTATCAATATATTATAAGATATTTTTAGATATTTTAAGAATACTAAAGTATACAAGAAAGGAAATATCTAATATTTTGATGTAATGGTGCAACAGTTATTTGTAACTTGTTTGATTGAAAGTGTTATACTTTTCTTGCTATGCAGGGTGATACTCTTCAAAGATGGCGAACTGAACCCTTTATCATGATAACGGGTAGTGGAAGGTACTCTAATTGTCCTTTCAGTGAGTATTTGACTTGTTAATTAATGCTTATAGCCAAAAGTTATAATAGAAAAGGAGTATTGGTAGAGTTTTTTTTATGCTGTCTCTGGATAAGTCTGTTGCAATAAGTATGTACTAAACAGTTTTTTTATTTTCACAGATGGATTCCTCCTGCATTACCAATAGCTAAAAGTCCAGAACATGACAAAGAATTTGGCTCCACACATGCTGCTGGAAGGAGCAGGGTACTTTCTATTGTTTTGTTTTAATCAGGAGGATGTATTCAACTTCAATAATGTCTCTCTTGACCAACACAATTTTTTAATTTTCCTTGTTTTTATTGAGTATTGCAGCGTGCGGAACCTGAAAGAACACTGACTGATGCACAGAGGGATGAGTTTGAGGATATGCTGCGTGCTTTAACATTAGAGAGGAGTCAGATAAAGGGGGTTATGGGGTTTTCTTTGGATAACGCCGATGCAGCTGGCGAGGTAGTACTCTCACTCTGCTCGTCCATTACTGCAATTCCCCTCAGTATACTTAAAAATCATCTTCAGCTTGCTTATCCATTTAACCCCATCTGCTTACTCTGTTCATGCTTAATTGGTCCATGACTCTGTCCAATAAGCCTAGGTCTTGGCCTTATGTTGGAAATCCCGCCCCGAGTGTGAGGGGGTGTGTTGGTAATCCCACCTTTAATGCGATCTGCCCTAGTTGCCTTGTGTTGGCTTTGAGGGGGTGGATTTAGTTCCACATCGGTTAGATAGAAAGCTTGATAAGAGTTTATAAAGAGGTGACACTCCTCAACTTACAAGTCGGTTTTGTAAGGATGAGTTAGGCCCCAAATTTCAACATGGTATCAGAGTCTATCCAAGATCTACCGTCGTCGGGATTCTGCATTGCCACGTTTCATGCCCATTAGGCCTGAGCATGAGGGGGTGTGTTGGAAATCCCGCCCCGAGCGTGAGGGGGTGTGTTGGTAATCCCACCTTTAATGCGATTTGCCCTAGTTGCCTTGTGTTGGCTTTGAGGGGGTGGATTTAGTCCCACATCGGTTAGATAGGAAGCTTGATAAGAGTTTATAAAGAGGTGACACTCCTCAACTTACAAGCCGGTTTTGTAAGGATGAGTTAGGCCCCAAATTTCAACACCTTACCTTTGGGTTGAATCGTTAATCGGCTTTATAACTCAAATCCAAGCATTGGACTTGACAACCTTATGGCAATATCTAGCCATAACCTGGTCCGTGTCATTTCCAAATAATCAATCTATGGACACAACTCTGTACCAGAACAAAAGTAAATGAGTGCATGATGAATTTATCTGCTCAAATTGTATATGAAAATACTCTTCTGTTGTGAATATTATGTTGATGTCTCTCAATATACCGAAAAATAAACAGGAAATAAGTAGGAAATAATTGCCGATAACCTCTTTAATTCAGAGAGAAGATATCACAATAAACAGGAAAGTACTACTTATTTCCCTATCAAACATGATATTAGCAAGTTCGGCTATAACATGCTATTTTATATAGAAATTTAGAAATCGTGGACGCCGAGATAGATGAGTTTTCTGGCACAGATTTTCTAGATAAGAGATTGACTTAGGGGAGCATAGAAGTAAGGGTTACCCTATACGTTCTTATTCTCTATATATGTTGTTCACTGAAAGGACAAGTACTATACACAGCTGTTGTACAATGTACGTACAAGCTTAGCTTATATACCAAAATAACTATATACCAATATTTTATCTTCAGAAGGCTATGTATGCATTGTTAACCCTACAAGTTATGCAAACCTCTTAAACATAAAATAGGTTATCTTCAGAAATATAAAGGACAATAGTCTGGTGTTGATGTTACTCACATGCTATCATTTTTTTTTTTAAAATGACAAATGTTAGTTGTTAGCTGTTATTTTTGTTAGTAGAGGGAGTTGAATCCATGACTTCGTTATTGATCCAACCCCTATGTTCCTCTCCTAAACCACCTACCACTCCTCTCATGTGCTATCATTTAATTCGTCTTCCGCAATCGTCTTTTATTTGTGTTTTGGGAGGAGGCTTTCGTAATTATACACTATCTTTTCTTAACTGCAGATAGTTGAAGTGTTGACGGAATCCTTGACACTTAAAGAAACCCCTATTCCTACTAAAATTGCAAGGCTTATGCTTGTCTCTGATATTCTTCATAATAGTAGTGCTCCTGTAAGAAATGCGTCGGCTTATCGCACCAAGTTTGAAGCAACATTACCTGACGTAATGGAGAGTTTTAATGACTTGTATCGTAGCATAATGGGACGTATTACTGCTGAAGCCCTTAAGGTAGGCTGAAAACCAATAGACTGCCTTGATATAATTTCTTATTATTCTTATTCTGTTTACAATCTTTATCTGAAATGTTGCAGGAACGAGTACTGAAAGTTTTGCAAGTGTGGGCCGATTGGTTTCTCTTTTCAGATGCTTATGTTAATGGCTTAAGAGCCACTTTCCTTAGACCTGGGAACTCTGGTGTAATACCATTCCACTCCATATGTGGTGACGCACCTGATATTGAGCAGAAGATCACTTCTGATGATGCTGTTGTTGGTGGCAAGACCGACCAAGATGCTGCATTGGCAATGGGTCGAGGAGCTGCAACGAAAGAGCTAATGAGTCTTCCTCTTGCTGAGCTGGAAAGACGGTGCCGACACAATGGATTGTCACTTGTTGGTGGTAGAGAAATGATGGTTGCACGGTTGCTAAGTCTTGAAGAGGCAGAAAAGCAAAGAGGTTATGAACTAGATGATGGATTGAAATATCCCGTCAACCAAGCAAGTTCAGGGAAAAATTCAAGCAGTCAGCGAGAAACAAGTGCAGATCCTGAACCGATGGGATTGTCTGGATTGAATCATTATGGGGATGAAGATTTGCAGTTGCAAGGCAAAGGTTATGCACCTTTAGCGCCAACCCTTCCTATTCCACAGCCTGAACTTAAAGCGTTCGCAAAAAAGGAGAAGAATGATCTGGTTCTGCCAGCCTCTAAATGGGCTAGGGAGGATGATGAAAGTGATGATGAGCAAGGGAAAGGTGGGAAAAATCTTGGGTTAAGCTACTCATCCTCTGGTAGTGAGAATGTGGGTGATGGCCTTATTAAAGCTGATGAATCAGAGGCTGCTGCTGATTCAAGTTTTCCAGCCCATGCTGACAGTGGAATGAATGAAGAGCAGAGGTTGCATTATATTTCCTTTCTTGATTGCTGTCCCTTTTGTTATAGATAATAGTATTCAGTAGTTTTAACGATCTTTCAACTAAAGCAATTCAAATGCAAGTGGAAACTCTTTTCTTTGTCTTTTTGGTTACACTAAACAAAAGGATTTTATTTATATTGTATCTGTTGTCTTATACTTACAGAGTTTAGCATGAACTGTTATACAGGCAAAAGTTGAGACGCTTGGAGGTTGCTTTAATTGAATATCGCGAGTCTCTTGAAGAAAGGGGGATTAAAAATTTAGAGGAAATAGAGAAGAAAGTTCTGATGCACCGGAAACGGCTGCAAGTGGAGTACGGGTTATCAGATTCTAATGAAGATGGTCAAGGCAGTAGTAAGTTATTTCACCTGTCTTTCTCTCTTGCATTAGGATGATGATTATGAAAGTTCTAGTGGCCCTGCACACATTGGTTTATATTTTATATTGCTTTTTTATTTTTTCAAACAAATGTTACGGTCATATATCTCAAGCTACACATCATATTCTGCAACCCTGTTAGAAACTTAAAGAACAAAATTACAATTCCAAGGCTGGTTTTTACTTAATAGTGTCTATTTGATTTCGGTGACTTTCCGCAATTGCATGTGATGTCATTGAGTAACAGAAATTGAGATGATATTTGCACTTGAAATATGATTTGATGGTAATTATTTCATTCCATGGTGCCTGCAATATTCTTTTTCTTGTGCACCATGGTGGTTTTCCTTGGTTCGAAAGGTATATGTTACTGAAACCGGATAATAAAATATGCAATAGTGGTCTTTCTTTGGCCACCATATTATTTGGTCTATTCACTCTCACTTTGTTTCGCTATGTATTTTGTGGCAAATTTTCCTCGTGTGATTGTAATCTTATTTGCATCGTAACTGAGGACGGGCTACCTAGTCTTATTGTACCAAATGGCTCTGTCATCATAATTTAGCTTCCTATTCTTGAAAATGTGTTCGGTAGGAGTAAAACTGGAAGGAATTGAGAGGCATGTGGTGAAAATCCAAAATGTATCTAAGCATGAGTCATGAAATATGATGCAAGCTTTCGTGCATTTCCATTTTTAACAACTTCCTCCACCCCTTCCATTTTCACCCTTTCCAAGCACTTAATTTCTTGCAAAAATACCATTAAAATGTGAACGTCTCTGTTAGTGTTGATGACTTGGAACAACTTACTATTTTTTATCAAACTTTCAAATGATTTTGGTTATTTGACAATTGCAGGGAGAACATCTTCAGATAGGAGGGATAGGCATGATGTCTCAAGGAAACGGCACCGCAGCCATAGTCCAAGTCGTAGTCCGCAACAGAAACCGTCAAGCAAAGACAGAGATAGAGAACGAGACAGAAAAAGAGATAAAAGTTATGATTTTGACAGTGATAGAGGAAGAGATCGGCTCAGGGAGAAGAGTGGAAGCAGGGAGAGGGATGATCATGATAGGGATAGAGGCAGGGACAGGGACAGAGACAGGAGAAGACGTGCCAAATAGCATTTCACATGCTCTAACACCAGAGGTCTGTAATTTCAACCATTTGCAGACTGGTTTGTAAGAGTTCGGACAGTTGGCTTTTTGTCATCACAAGGGGGAATCTTGGTAATGTGATACCTTGATGGAAAGATAGGAATGAAATCTCTGCCAGAAAATTGTGTTGCTAAAGACAATCTTTGAAAATGTTGAAGAGAATCTGGCCCTTGATACCCCTATAAATTTAACTTTATGTAATTTTAAGATTAAATCTTGTTAATTTGTGAAGTAGTGCATGATGCCGCACAATCCCTATTGTAATCAAGAAGGTTCTGAGAACAAGTATTCAGTTAGTTCACGGTGAGATATGGCTGACATTTTTTTTGAAAAATATCTTTTACTGGCTGTTAATTCAGTTATGTAGGTTAAACTAGAGTTTTCAAGCTAAAAGGGTAACGGTGTAGTTTAATACTTTTAAGGATCTGAGTGAATATTTATTGAATATTGATATTTATATTTGTGAACGTATTTTACAGAAGTTGTTTGATAGCATTTCACCCTAGTCTTATAATATAGGTGCTCCCCTTGAGCGTGACTCTAATTCTAATGCTGTTTGATCTATTGGAAGTTGGAAACTGCTGTATTTCAAGACAATTTAATTTTCCAAAAATTACGAAGCTCTTAGTGGCTCCAAAACTCACGAGTTTGATTGAATTGAATGTTAATTGTGGAAGATTGAGCGTTCCATACGAAGTAGGGAGTATATGTCTCCCGATATATGGAAATATAGAAATTGAATAAACAACCAATTTTGTCCTTACATAATCATCCTCTCACAAATTAGTCCTAGTAAATTCAACTAAACCAATTTAGTCCATAAACTATCCTTTCATAGTCCCGGTAAGTTGACAGATAGCAGTCTCAAAACTACGGAAACACATCAATTTAGTCTTTAAACTATCTTGAAAAATAACCGATTAATATACTACCTCCGTTCCTTTTTAATTGTCACATTTTGACATTTTACACAAACCAAGACAAACTATAAATGTCACTACTTTTGATACAATAATTTATATTTTTACTATAATAACCTTATTCATTTAATATATCATCTCATATATTTCTCTCTCCATAATAAATAACTAAGGATAATATTGGTAAAACAATATTTAAAGTTGCATTGAACTTTGAAAGTGACAGTTAAAAAGGAACAAAAAATTTCTTCAAAAGTGACAATTAAAAAGGAACGGAGGGAGTATAACATTTTTTGTTGTTGTTAATTACCTCTTATCTTCTCTAACCCACAACCAATATGAGCTATGTTTAAGCTCATCCACAACCAACATCCACTCTTATTTGATGTCATATTTCTCATTATGTAATTTCCAATTTCCTCAAACATCTTTAGAATTGGTTTTTCTCTGTAATTCACAATCCTCCAATTAAAAATCTCACAAGAATTGTTTTACAAAGTGGTTTCCTTGAGCTGCTTAGAAAAATATTGTCTGGTCCATGAGGTGGAAATTTAGTGAGATAGTACCATACACTCTCGTTCATCACCTTTAATTTCTCCATCCAAGTGTTGAATTATTGCGTTGTGGTACTTCTTGCAAAAAACCAAACAATATCCCTCATATTGATCGTGGATTAGAGAAGTGGTATTTAGCAAAAGAAAAATTGAACGTTTGGAGACTAGTCTATAATTTTTCATGATAGTTTAGGGACAAAATTGATGTATTTTTATAGTTTAGAGACCGTTAACGGTCAACTTAACGGGAGTGTTAATGAGGAACTAAATAGTTGGATAGCAAAATAGCTCATGACCTTTTAGTTGATTTAATGGTTTAGAGTGAGTATAGTTTGAGATGAAATTGTCTGTTTATTCAAATTAAATTGTATTTTTTTAATTTGACATTTTTCTCACTTTACGATAAGTTCGACACAGTCACACTGACTTACTATATCATGTGGAAATTGTGAGATGGAAATCTAAAGTGATCAACAAACTATTATGTTAAGTCAATGTCATCATTATATTTAAGAAAATGTTAACAAATGTTAAGTCAGTCACACTAACAAATGTTAACAAGTCAATGTCATTATATTAAAACCAAACCGAACCAAACCAAATATAGGTTTCGGTTTGGTTTCTAAAACCGTTTCGCTAAAAACCAGTTCTTTGACAAATTCAGTTCAAATATGGTGCAGAACCGGTTCGGACCAGTTCATATCCTGTTTGCCATAAAAAAACGGTTTGCTTAATTGAAACAGTTTTAAACCATTTTTTTAGTCAAGATAGTTGGATACCACTTAAAAATGTGTTTATGTTGCTAATGTTTATTGGTTGAGGTAAACTACCCACCATTCTTCCATGGGTACCCTAGTAGTCACCATTCTTCCATGGTTTGGTTATTGATTTGGTTATGGTTAACCAAATTATTTGCACACCCCTAATAGTAGTAGTGGAGTTGAAGACGCCGCTATTCCCCAGTGAAGGCTGCTTCACGAGCAAAGAATAGATATGACTTACAAAAAAGTGCCCATAAGTTTGAGTCGAAATGCTATCTAGTGTCTCCGGTACACTAGTTAAAGAAAACTTTTAGGTAAACTTTTATAGGATTTATTAATAGAAAATACTATCTACTGCCTCTCTGGGACATTAGTTAAGAAAACCAATATACTTTAAGAAACTAAACCAATATATTTTACTAATTTACAACCACATGATTTTAGTAGGTATAAGGTAAACTTTTATAGGATTTATTAATGAAAAATGATATCTTGTGCCTCGGAGGCAACCAATATACTTTACTAATTTACTACCACATGATTTTTAGTAGGTATAAGATAGCGAGTAATAACTACAAGATTATCATATATACTTTAAGGAAGAGAATTACACTATAAATGTGTAAGTTCGCAAATCAGTTGGGGACCAACTTAAACCATCTCATTTGTAGTGGTTATAACTTAGCAAATTATAATAAGAAAGTTATCAAATACATCCGTATATAACGTGTTAGCTTACTGAAAAATGACTCACTGAAAAAGATTGAGTGTAGTTTAACAAATTCCAATTTTTATATACACAACATAGATAACCAAGATTCCAAAATCAACTCACATTATCACCCTTAGCTCGGAATTGTGTAATCAATAGATGCTAGAAAATTACAGAATCAATTCAAAGTTAACATCTACTGTGCCTTTGGTACATGTCTATTGACTTTAAACAGAAACCAATATTTTCAATGTCACAATTACAGCAACGGGTGGATTGACAGAGTTCTATTTGCCTTTACTTGTATGGATTTACATCGATGACATTCTAAAGAGAGGATGAAAAGTGAAGATGCCAACTTTGATTTTATTTTTTTTTCCTTCTATATATTATACAAAGCATTTCCTTATGCTTGCATATGTAAATGAAATTACGACCTTACGGCCTCAGAAGTTTAGGCCCCACATTGGAGGCTATCCAAGACGTGATCACATCCACAAGGGTATCCATCTCCTTTGATACTTGCGCACGAAGGATGTTTGTTGAATCCATGCCTAGTGTGTTCCCTACTTCTTTGGCAACCGTCTCCCATGGTGTTCCTACAGTAAGATTCGACAAAAGCTCGCTTCCACGATTAACCGCATCAGCCATTGCTGGTGGAACATCTGGTAATGCCTGCAAGGTGTGTAATAAAAATTACAGATACATCTGGTAATGCCTGCAAGGTGTGTAATAAAAATTACAGATAATTGCCCCGTTAGGATTGAAGTTAAATTTACTAAAAGTACCTGCTGCAAAGGAAGAACATGATCTCCTGGTAACTTGCGTATTGACATGTCTAGTACAGAGCTAATGGCTGATTCAGAACTGAGCACCTGTGCTAGAGTTGGGGTGTCATCTATTGAATCGTCGTTGAATTTTATGAGAAGATTTCTAGATACGCCATAGTATGATTTTATCTGAAGAATTCAAAAACAATAAATGAGAAAGTTGTATGCAAAATCAAGAATGAAACTCAGTCAATAGAGTCGAGACGGTCAAAAGATTTCTGAATTGCTTTAGGAAATCCTCTGCATGATTAATTATATGTAACAGGAAAATAAAAGAAAATCAGAAAAACATTACAAGTCAAATATAGTTATATGCAACCCCTAAATGGAAAATACTTCACTGAATAGAAGATACTTTCCAGCATTCCCTAAAGCTAGAGCATACAAATCATGCGTACAAATCCTTTTACAAAAGAAGTGGCTTCACGGACTTATAAGAGGCTTTAAGTATAACTTAGACCCTAAATTCATAGTAATATTTTTAGCTTAACAGTGTTAAAGTCAAGTTGGATATGATTGGCCGTATTTTATGTAAGCACCTTTGCCAATCCTTCATGCAAATATAACATCCTTCCTACCCCGACCCCCTGTTATTATTATAAAGTATATAGATTGACTATAGGAATACTAAATTTTTTTGAAGAAACTAGACTTAAAATGACGTTTAGTTACAGATGTTAGCCGTCATCAAACCATCCTAAAAATTTGATACAATCAAAGAAACTAGCTGCAACATTCATGTTAATTAGAATATAGGAATATAATATATACAAGATGTACTCTAATTCTTAAGTCTAAACAAATAAATATGCTCGTTGACATAGAACTGAAATGACATGCTGACAGATTATTCAATGCGAATGATGAAACAAACCCTTCACTGATTACAAGGATAAAATTGCTGGAATAATAGTAATCAGAGATGTCACATACAAGTCGACGGGTCTCTTCAGGCTTAGGAGTAAAATCTTCTCTTCCCTTGGCCAAATCCATATACAGGGGAGGCAGCTGCTCAACTAAAGGAAGAACCTGTTTCATAATGGGAGGGCTAACATTTTGTAATTGTTTCAAAGTCATCTCCGCCTGCAAGTGTTTCACAAATCTATGATTGGTCATGTAAAGAAGTAAGATAAGTATAGTGAAACGTAGTATTCCTTCTTGTCGGTGCTGGAAAAAATATCTAAATCAAAAGCAGATTTTCCCCTAAATGCGAAAGAACAAGGAAAATTAAAGTATTTTCCTGATATATGATCAAATAAAACAGACCATCCAGATTGTTTCCAATGCTGTAATTGACTATCTTACTGCAACCCCCGTCCAGCCATGAAACGTTGTTAATTTTTTCATGCAATTTCTGTATTGCTTGATTTGCACTTGAGGGAAATTACAGTCAGCTCTATTGAGACATGGTCAAATGATAAAGACTCGTGTTTCTGACATAGCACTTGACTCCCTTAATCTTTAATATCATATAGCAACAACCTCCCTTATAGAATCCTAGTTATTTTTACCTTTCAATTTAATGGTACAACTCTGCAGTTGAATTTCATACTCTATCTTTCAAAGGGTTTTGCAAGAAAAATCAAAGCAAGAGATATAATAATGTCTCATGCAACAAAACGTTTTATTTTCTTAAAAAGGTGTCAGTCTTTGACAACTAACACCTGAAATGGGATATTTAAGAGTTTGAGTGGAAAAGGTTTATAAGTGGATCCAAATATACAAGAAATATTTGAAAAGAAAAAAAAAACCACCTGGATATTACTTAAATTTTTTTCAGTTAACCTGAAGGGAGGGTTATTGTAATATGACATTAAACAGAAAAGGAGCCAAATTCTATTTCACATACCTCAAGAGAGGTTGGCATATTTCTCCTAGAAAATATTAATAGATGCCTTCCGCCATTTTCAGTATTTTATGTAGCAATACTGACCCCTGTTCGTAGAGTTGGTGAAGAAAAAATATCTGATAGAAGTGGAGCAAAGTTTTGAGCCATTGGAACAAGAACCGGAGAGAACAACGGGATAGACGAACTTGCTTCCTGCAACAATGAAAGGAAATTTGGTCAATCATGATTAAATTACAAAGAGGATTCTTACATAGGAAAGTCTCAGAAAATGTGTAAAAATTTGCTAGGAATTAGGAATGACAGCATGAATAAGTTCAGATCAGATCAAGTTCTGAATTATGATATTCAAATCTGATTTATTTTCAGTTGTATACATTTCATCCTTCTTCCTTTATGTAAGTTGATTGCTGGATGAATACCTTGTTATTGAATGCCATGAGAACATTTCCAGATCTTTGCACTGCGTATCTTGACCCTGGTTAAATAGCAAATGTAATTGAGTATCTATAAATCAAGTTACATTTTACAATCAGTTTAGCAGAAGGTTTTTAATATACCAATCAGAAGGTGAACAAGCGATCCCAAAGAATGACCAACACCAAAAATAGGAAGGTCTTTGACCTGAAACAATGATTTCCTTGAAAATTAGAAACACAAAGAAACTAGCCCTTGGATAACGAGTTGAGGCTTACCGTTTCTTCTAGTGTGCGGTAGCACCGGTCAAATTTGAACTGCACTTCATCTGCAATGAGGAAGTGATCAAACCCACTAGCATACGGAGTTGCTATGATGAATACACCCCTAGTAATAATAAGAAGATACCTCAATGAAATAGTGTGACAAGGAATGTAATATGGGGATATTGAACACATGGAGTGAGGGACTTACTTTTCTGATAGACGCTCAAGAAACCAACGGTAGGTAAGCTGAGGGGCAGCTCCTACAAATATACCTCCCACAAAATGTACAACAAAATTGGGCTTGGAGCTTTTGGGTTTGAGAATCCATGATCCCTGAAATGAGCATGTTCAGTTTTTAAAAAGGGATGGATGAATCATAATGAATAGTAGTTAATGGCCATGTTTAGGAGCTAAAGAACTTAATGAAGCGCTTATTGTATAGGTGGTTATGTATAAGGTATAAGGACATGTGTTTATGGTAGGAGATCAGATAAAGTGAATCGAAAGTTGGTTACCTCGACTTGAGTCCAATAATCTGCAGAAGAACCCCACCAGGCATCTTGTGATTGTTGTCTAGCAGAAGTAGTAACTAATCTGCAAAGAAAGAAAGAAAGAAAGCCATGAGATTCAGAAGATTGAATGAAACAAGGAAGTAGAAAGAGAAAGAACCTTTCAATTTGGGAGTAAAGTTGAATGGATTGAGATTGTGGTTTTGTTGTGTCATCGTGGTTGGAAGAAGAAGAATTATTGCAATAGATTGTAAAACGACGGTGCGTGCGTCGGAAATGAGCAGAAGAGGAGGAAGAGTTTGCGTATAGCAGCTTAAGAGATGATGATGATGATGATGAAACTCTTCCACCGTTGAAATTGAAATACAAAGAAGACGTCCACAGCAAAGTTGCCATCATTAATATCAATGCTTTTTGCGTTTCCTTATTTCTATTTCTACTACTTACATTCCATTACATTACATACAAATAAATGCCACTGCCTGGTTACGTCACGCTTCTTCTCTTTTATCTTTCTCTTAAATAAATAATAAAGATAGGTGAATGCGTTTTCACAATCGCTCTTTAATATTCAGCCACGTCATTGTTCTGTTCTCGGTTACCGGCTATTCAACGAGTGGTAATTAGCGAGTGTTAAAGCATCTGTCAATAACATTGCTCATAAATAAATATATCAAATTTATTTTTTAAATTGTTTTTTTTAGGGATTTTTTAAATTGTTAGAAGTGGGTCAAAATGTTACTTTATTTTTTATAAAATAATATAGGATTTGAGTTGAGCTCAAGGTAAGAAAGATATTTCATTTCAAAAGAGCGCTTATAAAAAATTTATATTTATCTATCTTTAAATATACTACGAAGACTTGAACTCGTGACTTTTAAATTTAAGGTATGTCGGCTTTATCAATAGACCAAATCTCTAGAGTTAACATGTTCATTTATTTTGTAAGTTGTTTCATTAAAAGTCATAATGTGTAAGTTAAAGAGTATTCTAGATAGTTTATGTTGATGTCATCAGGTCATAGAGAACGTTTTGATAGTAAAATAGTAAAAAAAAATTCTTTTGATAGTAAAAAAAGTATGTATTTTTTATTTATCTTCTTCCCCTAATCCAAACTCACGTTTCTTCTTCTCATAAATCTCTATATCATAAATTTGAGACTCTCTCCGGCAAAAAACAAGGATTTGATGTGGTAGTTTTGTGCCGAGTTTGAGTTTAGGTTTCTCTTGTGTATTGAATTGACCAACTGACGAAAAGCCATGTCATGGTACCGATGTCCAACATCAAGCTTAGATAATTGACCCACTGACGGATTGTTACAAAAGGGAACCAACATTGGAACATCGAGCTTAAGTGTTTTCATTATTGGATGTCATGTGTCAATGTATGATATTGAGCTTATGTACATGTTAAAGATAAAGATTGGACTGGGCAACTTTTTTTGTATCCTATTTGATTTAGAAACTTGTCATGAAACTAGACAGAACAAGTTACAAGACACTTGACAAAAAAATGAAATTCTTGTTCATCGCTAACCCAAGTGACTTTTTGCCCAAAATATATAACTATCAAAGATGTCAATATACTCTTTTTATTTTCCAACATAAATAATATTATATTTGTATGTCTTGTCCTGTATTGATGTATCATTTCCTATATTGTGCCCAATACATACTATTTTGCAAATCAAACACGCCCATAGCATATTGGGTAAAAATTTTGTTGGTAATGAAATGAAAAAAAATTGATGTACCTCATTAAAACCTCCAAGGACCAAAAAACCTTTTGGAAAGGAAAAAAAGGGCAGGTAGGAAACAATAAAATGTGAGGTGTGTGGCATTTCACGACATCAGATAAATGTTTTCATCAAGGTTTTATAGTCGATATGTTTTTTTTTTTTTTTCAAATTTGAGCTAATCTGGTATGGTCATTCTCAGCTAGTAGCTAGTTTCCACGATGTTTTTTCTTCCTTACCTCATTAGTCTTCCGTAAAAATATATAACACTCCTTGAAAATTATGGGTTTCACTTTGGTGTTAAATTTGTTCGCAACCCTAATTTTTCCACCATATTCAGTTATGCAATCTAGTTCTCTTACTTCGTCGAGTAAGTCGAGATATGTTCTACTGCTTTGGTCTAAAGTGGAGTTATCTATAAGGCATGATTTGAATGATGTTGGTGTAAGTTTTATCGGTATTGTTGCATTAGATCCACAACACAAGTTTGAAAGGTGTTTCATGTGTCGACATTTAGGGCGTCGTATGGTAATTGCATAATATTATTATGAGTTCCTCAACCCATTCTCCCTCTGATTGGTCCAGTCTCTTTCATAATCCATTATGAATGATTTTGTTGGCTGGTTTGACCTATATGTTTTTCTGTGGTTATTTTAGATGTCTCTTTCTAATGCCACTTGAAGGTACCCCTCAAGCGAATCCTACGAGGTTATTTTCATAGGTGGATGTGCTGATATCCTTCCTCTTCTATCATCTCTATTACACCCCCTCTCAGGACTTTTATATTTCTTATGAGGTTTTGGCGATCTCGAATTCCTCCTCCAAGGTCTATACATGTCTGCATCTTAGTGATGATTGTTATGTCTACATACGTTTACATGTGGCCTCCTTGTGTTAGTTTATGAATCTCCAATCCTTGACAGTTGTCACCGGAGTGAACATGTATTGTATGGTTTTTATAGCATATTCTTATATATGCATATGGTTTTGACTCTCTTTGGTGAGATATATTGATTAAATTGAAGGTTTATGCATCCCAAAAGATTCCTCCAGGTCTCTGCATACTTGGAGTGAAGTTGGAGAAGTATTCTCTCCTTCTATCTTTGCCTTCATTATAGCTATTTGTTAGGGAATCTTTTGTAATCCCCCTTTTAGCAATCGTTACTTCTTCCATAGCTATGTATATTAGTGTTATTGTTCACAGTTCATCAAGCGTACTAGAAGGCATCCTTGCAAAAGTGTCGGAAGAGGCCATGTTTTTCGACCGATTACCAATTCTTGTAAGGCCACAATTGAGTTCAAAATTTTAATTTGAGATGTTTTGTCATTGAAATGATCCATGAACGAGCTGATAAAATTGTCTTGTTCATGTTTGAAACTAAGTAAGCATGTTGAGCTATTCCGAATCATGTGACTTAACCTCTTTATGCGAGGTGGACCTCGAGATGAAGTGCCACCACCTGATTTTGAAGTAGGGACGCTAGCATGACTGTCATCTTTTGAAGGTAAGCAATGTCGCCACTTCTTGTCTTTATGAATTACAACTACTTTTTAAGATTCCCGATATTAGCCTTTATCTCGTTCACGGTGTTTGGCATATGCCTATGGTCGTTGCGTGGTCGAGACACTGATGCCTCACATCGTTTTGACCCTCGATTTTGTCTCATCTTAATGACAAGGTACATAATGAAGTGGAGTTTCTAGGCTTTTCTTCTTGTCTTCTTGGTGGTGAATTTTGATTCCTGGATTTTCCATCATCGTTGATGACCTATCTCATGAGATCTTTGTTTCGAACGTTTCAAATGTGATTTTGATGACCTGGATTCATTTTAAGACTTATTTAACTGAACTTGAAATGTAATTTTGATCACTCATGACGACCCATAAACAAGAGTGTTTTAGGCAACTTAAGAGACATGCGAGCAATCAGAGGGGCGTGTATAGTAGTTTTCAACCAATCATCATCGGATCTAAACGGGTTGGTTTTAGTTTGATCCAAACGTAAACGGGTATGGTAAATATGACGTTGGATTGGGTATGACCCGTACCCGTGTACACGTAGCAACAAAGAAGGGTTTGCAAAATCAAATCAAATCATAATCTGAGTAGCACTGCCAAGTGGACATCGACGCCGTACAACTCATTCATTCATCGCCGTGACTCACCAACAATCCCAAACCCTAATTCTTCATTTCTCCCCAATTTTCATTTCTCTTCGCGTTACATACCCTAAATTCTTTTAATTTTTTAATTTTATTTTAAATTATCGCATATTTTCTTCCATTAGATCAGGTTTCAACACCATGCTCCACCTTTGACGATTCCCCAACGGTAATTTCATCTCATACTCACTGCTACCTACTTTTATTTTCCCTATTTTAATTTCGATTTCAATTTCAATTATTCACATTGCTATCTCATAGATGTGCTAGTTTCACTTTGTCACCATTATTTTTTATTTTCTGTTTCAAATTTATTTTAAGTGTTTCATAATTTTCTATTGTTGCCAGCTCAATTTTGAAAGGGACTAAATTTATGCCAAATGATTACTATGCCAAATTGCTGATTTTGAGGAAATATCAGAGAAAATCAAATTAAAAGAATTGGTTTTGGGTAATTTTTTTATGGGTTTTTTGATGGGGGAGGAAGGAAGGAATACATTAGTTGTTTAAGGCTATGTTTGGCAAGACGAAATTTTGAGCTTATAAGCTCATATGATCAAAATTGACCTGTCTGGTAACAAATATTTCTCACAAGCTTATAGCTTATTTTACTAGATTGTAGCGTTTTCTGATAAGCTACTTCAAGTAGCATTTGAGCTTGTAACTTATCGTTTTTTTTACTCTCTCAATTTTACCCTAGGTATCCTAATTGAAAAATGTTAAATATTGTTTGAAAATATTTTTGTGGCATTTCATATTCATCGGCTAGTTCGACCGTTAATTTAACCAAACACTACAAATTCAATCCACTATCATCCATAGGCTCATCCACTATTTTTCACAAAAACAGAGCCTAAATGTCACTACAATCAATTCATGCAGTAAACATTTTATCTTCAAATTTTGTGGAATAGCTCAATATAGAAGCAGAATCATGAAGTGTTTTTAATTTTTTTATTGTGTGCAAAAAGGTTAGCTTTTCATGGGTGGCGTTTATTTCCCAATTTCAATGGAGAATGTTATCCTTTTAGCTGCCTTGTGATGTAAGATATGTTATTGATGCAGAATGGTTTAGTGTATAAATTTTTGGAAGGAACCTATCTGTACGAAATCATGAGCAGCAACGACGTTGATAAAACGTTAAAAGAAAAGGAGCCTAAGACGCCTCCAGCTGCTACGTCACAGGTCGTTGTTGGTTCTTTTTGTCTTTTCTTTGTTTTGATGATTGTACTTTATATATGTGATGCCAAAAACATTTTGTTGCCTTTTCCAGGAGCAGTCTTCAACGACAACTGGCACTCCGGCAGTTAATCCCGAATGGGCTAACTATCAGGTTTTTGATGAAAACGTCTTTGTAATCGTATATGTTTTAATTAATGTCAAGCTTGGATTTTGATCCACGAGTCTTTCATTCTACAGGCATATCCTTCTATACCTCCACCTGGATTCATGGCATCAAGTCCCCAAGCCCACCCATATATGTGGGGTGTCCAGGTAATTGCCACGTACATAATTATTGGTCAATCGCAGTTTCTGAATTCTTAAGGGATTTGGCGAACATTTAATGTTGTCACTGATGTATCACTGCCGCTACCATCAATAGTTTTTCCTATTATAACTATCAAATATAAAACCTAATGGGATCCATATTCCTTCAGCTGTGTAAACCAAAGGTCAATATACATATTTATTGCTTTTACTAACTTGACAATATAATATCATTGTTAAATTGAAATTGGAAGTAGCCTATCCATTTGTGTTTGAGCATTTAAGTTGCATGACATGGGTATGAGTAGCGGTATAAATATCAGTGTGTGACAAACTTTTTAAAAATTTGAGTAAAGAAGAATTTATCACATATAAAATATAAAAACATAAACATATTGAAATTAAATTGTTTAATAATTACAATTTCCATAATTTTCCAAATCATTAATAAAAAAAATTACATAAAGTATATCAAGTACACAACTACAGGAAAAAAATGATGTAATTAGTGCTTGCAGAATCACGAGTCACCTCGTAACATCGCACGATCCCGCGATCTTTGAAGCTCCTTCCGTGTGGCGATGCACATGGGATTGGGAGTGGCAGGGTCCTTCAATGATTGTGAAAATTGCAGCAAAATTGCTAGTTAATTCGCAGCAGTATTTCCAGAAACCTGACTCGGAATTTTTGCAAAAATCTTAAATTTTTAATTGAAAGGGATCTGTGTCGGGTTTTGGAGGAGAACCTAGAACTTAGTTTAATGTTGTAATTTAGAGGTTATTTTCATCTATGATAATTTGTATGCATGCGCGCACGCGCGTGTGTGTATATATATATATATGCAAAAGGGTATTTTCATATTTAGTAACATGTAAATATTTCATGTTTTCACTATATATTATTGAACAGGACCCGCTTTATATGTTGTGTATTTCTTTGATTGTTTTCCAAACCTACTTGTGTATAGCTTGCTACACCAATACTAAAAAAATATCTAATTTGAATTTTCCTTCATGCTTCCTATTGTTCATTGATGAAATGCTTACATGCAGCATATTATGCCTCCCTATGGCACCCCACCACATCCTTATGTCGCAATGTATCCCCATGGTGGCATATATGCTCATCCATCCATGCCTCCGGTATACTTTCGTAGACCATGCTTTCTTGAGGTTATTGTATTGTAATCGATCGATCAGTATAATCTATACTTCATTAACAAATATTTACACATTTCTATGAATTTATTTAGGGATCTTATCCTTTTAGTCCGTATGCCATGCCTTCTCCAAATGGTATGGTGGATGCTTCAGTGAGTTTCTTTGTCCTTCACTTTTTTTGCACTTCCTCATTTGCCTTTACTCTTTTTCTCCTCTCCTACTCTGGACTTTTCATTATCCAAGTATGCTGAAAGTAACTTATGCATTGACATGCAGGGGAATACTCCTGGCAGCAGTGAAGCTGATGGTAAACCTCATGAGGTGAAGGAAAAATTACCAATCAAAAGATCAAAAGGAAGTTTGGGTAGTTCGAATAGGGTTACAAGAAAAAATAATGAGCTTGGTAAAACACCAGGGGCATCTGCTAATGGAATTCATTCCAAAAGGTAAGATGCAGTGTATTGATTGATCGATTTGTTGAATAATGCCCTCTTCTAATTGAATCAAAGTAATCCAGTAATCCTTGCTCGAATTCCTGTCAATTAATGGTTTGTAGATATGTAATAATGAATTGTTTTCAAATTTATCAGTATTTTTGCTTCATTGCTTTGTCTAGTGCAGGAAATTTATTGGTAGGGTCAACAGTTGATAGTTAATCACTTCATCTAATTCTCTTGAGTGCTGTAGCTTGCTATTTACAATTTTATGCTGCCTACTACTATTCTGATATAAAACTTGAATTTGCAGTGGTGAGAGTGCAAGTGAAGGCACTAGTGAAGGAAGTGATGAAAACTCCCAGAATGTAAGTTCTGTGCCACTTGTTAGTTGGCTACTGCATGGTCAATGTTTGTCCAAACCAGAAGTGACACAACTTTTCATCCTTGTTTTCTCTTGCTTGTTTATTTATGAAAATATCTTCTGAGCAATATGAGGATAAAATTTTGTTGTAAAACAACAAAAGAACCAATGGATGTTGACATGTTATCACCTAAAGTCATTTCTTAACATGTTAATTTCTTTAAATGTCTAATGTGTCTGATTAAAGAATTGGAAAAGAAAATGTAGGGTGCATAGCTACTGCTTATCATTTTATAGTCTGTTGAGGAATTATAGATTTAGCACAACTATAAGTCAAATCTTAAAATTTAATATTTTCAAGAAGCGATACATGCATTTAGAAGTGTAGGCTTTCCTTGTTATTAACATTGATCCTAATTTATCTTTCAAACAAAAATCAAGTGTTTTAGTTGGTTTAGTAGTTTTTTTTCCCATAAACCGTTGGCACATGTAATACCCTTCTATGTTGATGTGTATTTTGGAATCTAGGTGTAAACCACACACTGTAGCTATGTTTATTTAGGCATGAAGTGATAAATATAAAGCTTCAAAGTTAAGTTACCCGAGCTACCATAATTACGCGTGTTTCATCTATTTACATTGACCAAGCTTGTTACCTATACAACTCTTAGAATTTGGGTTGAGTCTAGCTCAACTTTACAAAAATCAGACTTTTAAGCTGAGGGCTGCTCAAGCTTTATAAACACTGCACATGCCATATCTCTGGGCAATGTGGGACTAAATCAACCCCCTTTACACCCAACCAATGGAAGTGTTGGAGGCTGCAATGAAGGCAACCAAAATGCCAGAGTTAGACGGGCGGACTGCAATGAAAGCCGGATTTCCAACAATAACTTATCTAAGGACCAGGGAGGGTTGGGTAACTTAATTGGTTTGAGCTAAGGGTTAAGTAGTTGGAGGTCCAGGGTTCAAGTCCTGGCAAGGAGAAAAAACTAACATAACTATTAACAAAGTAACATTTACCATTAAAAAAAAAACTTATCTAAGGAACTTCCAAAGACTTGGTTAAAACATCTTCCAATTGATCCTTTGGACCAACAAAGCTTTACATTGTCTGTTGGATTTGCTTGATATACTAATTAAGGTTTTCAAATTGATTGCCAGTACCATTGGTCTGACAAAGTTAATATATGAATTGATATATTTACTAAAGCTTTAAATGTTTATTCTAAATGCATACATGTTCATTTTGTGGGTACGTCATTATAATTAAAATCATCAGGGTTTCCTCCCATACATAGTACAGTATGTTCATGATCCACCCTGTATAGAATCTTAAGAAGGTTTAGATTGATCTTCAGAAATGACATCTATCATATCTTACTATAAAGGGGGCTTTCTACATAACATAATGGCATGTATATCTTCCAAGTGATGCCTAAAATTAATTATTTTTTCCTGCTGATTTTTCACTGTCTATATGCATGCATGGTATTTATTTCAATTGGTTTTTGCAGGGCTCTCAATTGAAATTCGGGGAGAGGCAGGATTCTTTTGAAGGTCTAATATGTATTGTTACATTTGTAAATATTGTGTTGATTTTAGTATAATCGTATATCAATAAATTATGCTTGTTAAAGCTGAAATGTTTTGCTGTATTACAGATGACCCGTCTCAAAATGGCAGTTCAGTGCCTCAAAATGGTGCACTTAATACACCTCATACAGTTGTTAACCAAACTATGTCTGTCGTACCTATGTCTGTTGCTGGTCCTCTCACAACAGTTCCTGGTCCCACTACTAACTTAAATATAGGAATGGATTATTGGGGAACACCAACTTCATCCACCATTCCTGCAATGCACGGAAAGGTACCTTCTAATGCAGTTGCTGGAGGAATGGTTAATGCTGGGCCACGAGATGGTGTTCATTCACAACTTTGGCTACAGGTTAACTTTGTCAACAGGATATATTATCTTGTTGCATTATTACTTTGCTAAACCTCTCGTCTTTTCTGGTTAACTATTAGGATGAAAGGGAGCTTAAACGACAAAGGCGGAAGCAGTCTAATAGGGAATCTGCACGTAGATCCAGGTTGCGAAAGCAGGTGATAGAGTATAGCCTTTTCCTACTTTTGACTGGATGGTCATAATTGGCATATTTGAAATTAATGTTTTTGTTGGTGGTTCTCAGGCCGAATGTGATGAACTAGCTCAGCGTGCTGAGGTTTTGAATCAAGAAAATGCCTCTCTCCGTGCTGAACTGAGCCGGATCAAGAGTGAATACGAGAAGATACGTTCTGAGAATGCTTCCCTCAAGGTGATTTTGAAATCTGTGTTTTGGTATCTGGATTTTGACTATTCTGCTTGTTTTGACAAGCACTGTCACCCATACCATGTGCTACCTAAAATATGTCTGTATGGAATATGGATTGATTTAACAGACGTTTCAACCCTGATTCAGATAGAGGAAGAATCTAGTGGACTATGTGGCCATTATAACTTTCAAATTGCGTTCTTAATATCTGAAAATATTAATACAAAGACTGAATAATCTGCTATCTGATACAAAGATATATTGGTTCTACAGGAGAGACTCGGGGAGATACCAAGGAACGAGGATCTTGGGGAGGGCCAGAATGATCAGCATGTGGGTGAAGGCACTCAATAGAGTGGTTAGACAGGCTGTGCAGGGTGTTCATTAGGATCTAGCTTCCTTCTTGATGTTGCTTTTCAGGAAGATAACATAACCAAATAGCAACAAGTTATTGTTTTTGGGTAGCTTTTAGTTAAAATTATATCAAAGTCGATTGGTCATATGTAATATTAGGATCGGTTTATCCTATATGATCCCTCATTCGTAATTTATCTTGCTTTTGACGACAAAAAACGACCTGGATTGTAGGTAGAGTGTGAACACTGGTTCATACCTTATCTGCTGCATCAAATGTTAGTGGTTGGTTGAACTAAGAAATGCGGTTAGTGAACCTGAGCAATGTCCATTATATGGATTGCCGTGCTTCTGCGCAAACAATTCTTTGGGGAATAAATATAGCTCACGATATATTTATCACTTTTTACTTTGAGATTTTGGATGACTTAAAGCTCGGGATTGATTAGAATGTGTGCGATATGTAGGCAATTGCTAGCTTCTACATCAAACAATTTTCACATTTTATTTTAGGTAAAAACTCTGAAACAACAATTGTAGGTAGGTATGTTATGTTAATTTGGGATTATTTAAATCAATAAATAATTATTAATTTTAATGATTTTTTTTTTTACTATTTCCATTAGCTAATTGTAGTTTGAACTCCAAACGGATTATAGTTCAAATTTAACTCCATCCTTGGTAATTACAGTTTTGATGATATGGCTCCAATTGAATCTAAAAGATTCCGACTTGCTAGTGCTGGTTAATCAAGTCTATATCAGAAAATTACTCGTGTTTTAGATTTCCTAGTTGGCTGTGGCATTGGTTGGAAGATAAGATAAGTATTGAAGGGTCCTTATGTTCAATTGAAATTCTCTATTTGGACCGATTTTGTCGCCTGAACAAGTGCTCTAAATCTACATCATCATTAGCTTGGCATTACAATGTTACGATCATGGATGAATGATATATAGTTAAACTATTGTTGATTGCTACAAAATTTGCAATATATTCTCATTCAAATGTTTACTTACCATCCCGTAGAAAAAAAAGTAAATTCAAATCATAATCCCTATGGGATAAAATAATTTTGGCACCATTGAAAAGTTTTTCAAAGTAACAACAAAACATTAAAATTCCCATTCATGGTATGTAAAAAACATTCTAAGAGAAGTCTATGGATGTAAAGTTTGGTCTCATCTCATCATCATCACTTCTTCTTCTTGTCCATACAAATTTCTCTTTCAGGTCCCACAACAATTGTATGAATGCCTTCTCTTGAAGCAACTGAAACTTAACCTTTTGGCAGCTTCAATGGCAACCCATTTACTCACAACTCCGTTTTCAGTTCTCACCAACCACTCACTAAAACCACCATCACTCTCCCGTTCCACCCTCTCTGCAAAGTCAACCCCTCTTTCTCTCCCCTGCATTAAAAAACGCTCCATTTTGTGTAGCCCAACAACTCCTGCAAGGTTCAATTCTAGTTTCTTGCAAAAGGGTACTCATGGAAATTCAAAAAGCAGGCAACTTTCAATTAAATCAGCTGGAACTGATTCTGGGAACACTTCTTCGTTGACCCAAAATGTGAGTCTATGTTTCTAAGTGAGTTTCTACTGCAAAAATTGATTTTGATTTTCTAGGATTAATTTTAGTTAAAAGCCGGTTTAAAAAAAAAAGATTTATGTTTGAATATTTTTATGTAAAATGAGTTAGTTAATAAAACTTTAGAATACAAATTAGTTTGGAGGCAAAAACTATAAATTTTGTTCTAAAAAATGCCATAATCAGTTTTAAGTCTTTAGAATCATTTTGACTTCTCCCATAGTTATATTTTTCTTTATTGCAAATATCTCCCAAAGATAATCTAAACATGCACTATGTCTAACGTGTAATTTTGAGTTAAGGGAACTATAAAATAATTAAGCCATTAGGCTATTTACTCAAATGCATCCACCTATCATAAATTACAATCACAATAATAATCATAATCCCATGAGATTTGATCTTTTTGGCACCATTGACTAGTTATTCATAGTAACAACAAAACATTAAAATTCAATTTCTTGTTTTAGAAAAAAAAAACATAGTCAGAGAAGTCTATGGTTGTAAACTCTCGTTTCATCTAATATCATCAACATAGTATAGTATGATACAAGTGATAGATATTCGACCATCTTAACCATTTGATCCTATGCAATAAGAGAGAAAAGAGAGACATGCACCACGGAGATTAAATTATATAAGCAAGAACATTAAATTACAACAGAATATGTTAAGAATAATCTAAGGAATATGTTATTTTAGAGTAATATTTTACGCTATACAACAAGGGAAATGCTAACGAATGTCCATGTAGCACTCTTTAAAAACGTCAGATAATAAGTCTTTTATGAAATATCAAGATATCCAATATTTGATCCTTAACTAATGCGTATGAAAATACATTTTTGAAGAGATGTCAACCTCTTAAATGAATGACATTTGCGATTGAAAAATATCACCAAATTCAAACAAAACATCTAATATCATAGTTTCTTGTCCAAATAAGTCTCTATCAGGTCACCTCAAAAAACAAATAAAAACAAAATTTTCGCTTTCAAGGTCCCACAAGATAGGATGAATAATAGCTTTCTTTTGAAGCCGCAGAAACTTTACCACTTCCATGGCAACCAATTTCAGCACAACTCCCTCTTCACTTCTCACCATAATATCACCCTCACTCTTTCTCTCCCTTGCATTCAAAAACGTTCCATTTTGTGTAACCTAACAACCCCAACTATGCTCAATTCCAGTTTCTTGCAGAAGGGTTCTCAAGGAAATTCAAAAAGCAGACAGCTTTTAACTGAATCAGCTGAAACTGATTCTGGAAACACTTCTTCACTCACTCATAATGTGAGCCTATATGTTTCTATGTATATGTTTGAATTCTTTTTGGGAGAGAATAAAAAAATGACGTTGCACCCTAGAAATTATTTAAAAAATATGACATTTTTACAAATGAAGCACTAAAAATTCAAAATTTTGAGGTCTGTGTTGTTGATTTGTTTACACAGCCCATTAGCCGGCTCTATAACATACAGAAATAAACGATGAGGGGGAGGGGCTGTTGTGGGGTCGAATCCACGCATCCGCACTCATATCCCAGTAGGGCTAACCACTGCAGTTGAACATGAGGGACAAAAGAATTATTAAGCATGTTTGAGAGTTTTCGATTAGAATTGATTTTGACTCTAGAAATTGATTAGATAGGATTAGTAGCTTTTATCGCTCAAATTTATTATTCAGCTCAGTTTCATGTGAATCTATCCAAACGTAAATCATTATACCCTAATTGATTGATTTTAACTAAAAATGAATTTTACAAATTTAATTCAGTCATAATCAATTTTCGCCACTTAGAACCAAACACACCACCGCATCTAATCTGTAATAAAATTGATTTTTTTTTTTTTGGAATTTTTTTGCTTCTAAATTTCAGGTGTTTGGTGTGTTACATTTGATTGTGTCTCTGGGGCTTTTTCTTGCTACGGATCAGTTTTTGAAGAAAGCATTTGTGGCTGCTGCTATCAAATTTCCTAGTGCATTGTTTGGAATGTTTTGTATATTCTCAGTTTTGATGATTCTTGACTCTACTGTGCCATCTGCAGCTACAGCAGTGATGAACTTCTTTGAGCCTGCTTTTATGTTCATTCAGAGATGGCTTCCTTTATTCTATGTTCCTTCTTTGGTTGTCTTGCCACTTTCTGTTAAAGATATTCCTGCTGCTTCTGGCATCAAAATTTGTCTTATTGTAGGTTGGTGCATGTATTGCTTGGTTATTTATTTGCTACTTATTTATTGCTGGATTGGCTAAGTTGCTCTGAGTTTGCATTGTGAGCATCTCGAGTGAATCACCATTTTAGTCCTCGAAATGGTAGGGAGGGATTGAGCAATTTGGTCTCTGAAACTAACGAAATTCCAAAATGATCCCTGATATTGAGAACTAAGAAGCACTGACGCATACATAAACATTAGACTGACACTGACACGTATACACCATTAGTAATTGGAGAAAACAGAAGTGGTTGAATGTAATCACACGTGTCATGTCATACAAATGTCGGATACTGAACATGTCGTGCACACCTTCAACTGAAGTGCCGGTGTTACATAGATTGATTGAGAACCATCAATCAACAATCTATTTAAATTTTGATATGTGGACCAATGGCTTATAGATGCTTAAATAATTAGATAGCCTCAGCGTTTTTTTATGACATTTTAAACACTTGACTTGAGTGACAAATCTTCCCTTCTCCATTTTTTCTTTTCAAAATCTGCATCTCCTGTCTAATGTGCATATTTTGGTGCATTTTTTATATTTGAATGCTGATGTTTATAATGTTGTTCAGTTGGAGGATGGCTAGCTACACTTTGTGTTGCTGGTTACACAGCTATAGCAGTACGAAAAGCCGTGAAAACAGAATTGATAGATGCTGAGCCTATGGGAAAGCCGTCGCCATTTTCTCAAGTTGAAGTGTGGACATGGACTGGGATTCTCCTAACATCATTTGTTAGTGCATTATTTTATCCAACATTACTAGGGACAAGTGCTAGAACATGCCTTCCGTTTTTGCTTGCAGCCACAGTGTTAGGCTACATGGTTGGTTCTGGGTAAAATATATTCGTTTTTACAACTGATATTCAAATTGATAATTGCCTTTTCCCTATTTGCACAGGGTTTAAATTTGAAAACCAAGTGTTCCATTTTGAGTTTACCTTTTATACAATGTCAGTGTATAAAGTTTTACATTGTCAACAAATCAAAATCAATCATACGTGTGATTTTAGAAATAGTTATGATTGAAGTCAAACTTTTTTAATTATATGACAATTATAATTGATTGACTGTAAAAAGTTTTAAACTGACAGTGTATATGAATTAAGTCATTTTTTTATCACATGCTTATGCTATTGGAATTTTATTACCAACCGTTATGGTATGCAATTCAAACAGGGCCGTTCCGGTAAAAACGGAGGCCATGTTCAAATATTAAAAACGGGCCCCCAATGGAAAAACAATATTTTTTTAACCAATATTAATCATTTATTTAAGTTGTAAATAACATAAAAAATAGTCATTGTTATAAATTAAGTAAAAGTAAGTTTGTATGGGAGGAACTAACTAACTTGTGTTGAACTTCACTAATCACTAATTATTTTAATATTAAAAATTGGGTTCACAATAAAAAAAACGTCAAAAACTTAAAAAGAATCATCACTTTGTTTAGTGCAAAATGGATCTTAAGTATATCGGTTGTTGTTGCTTAAAAAAGGGTCTTTGCTATCTAAATAGTGACAAACAAGTACTAAAATCGGGAACAAATAGTAGCAAATTAGTACTAGCATACATGATTAAACTTAAAACAATAGAAAAAAATATTAATTATTTAACGGATTTAATTGTGTTGTTAATGGAAACAAATGACAAAAAATTCAAGGTATTTAGTAGTTTACTACATTCATAGATAACTCTGAAATGCATATCAAATTATAAATTTGATAAAAAAATTGTAATGGCCTAATAGTTGTGTATATAATTGAGACTTTTATATTTGTTTCAAGTTCACACAAATGATCGGGATTGAACCTTAAGATCAAATATCCAAATACTTTCTATTTTACCACCAAACCATTACAATGTGTCTATTGATATTTTATATTTTATCATATATACTTAACACTTTTGAATGTTATATTAAAAAATAAAATTTTGAGGCTCCTAAAATTGTGAGGCCCGGCACCGTAGCTCACCTTGCACTTGCTAAGGGCCGGGCCTGAATTCAAATTTTGTTTAGAGGTTGGTTCATTCTTGCTGTTATTTTCTTTCAGGTTGCCATCAAATGTGAAGAAGGTCTTCCATCCTATAATTTGCTGTGCACTTTCAGCAGATTTGACAGCATTTGCTTTCGGGTATTTTTCCAAGTTAGGGCTTGATCCTGTTCTAGGTATGTTTGAAGATAACTATATAATTACTATATCATGAAAGTTGGTGCCAACTTCTGGCAAGTTAACTAATGCGTAGTGAATGTTTGAATATGGTTTATAAAACTTTTTAATAGTAGGACAGTAATGTTGATTTTGACACCCTAAGGAAACCAGTTTTTCTTTGTCCCCAATGTCTTAAAATGTGTAACTCGTTGATTTATTTTAGTCCCTAATGTATAATTTTTGTTTTAGTTTGTGTAATATTTGATTTATGCTCAATTAGTCCATGTACGGTATAGGGACTAAAATGAAAAAAATAGTTCTGACACTAATGAGAAATAAATATATTGTAGAGACTAAAAAAAAAAGGCATCGAGGAGAAAAAAGATACTTTTTAAACTTCAGGGACCAAAATCGAGCATTTTCTGAAGTCGGGGGATTAAAACATAATTAGTCATATTGTAAAGTTGGGTCAGTAACGATTTTTTCATTTTATGGTGCTGTATTGTGATGGTATTTCAGAAAGCATCTCACCATAATCAAGTGAGAAAACATCTCATTACTGATAAATACATGGAACAAATTTCAAATCATTTTTTCTTTTGCTTTGCTTTCACATCACGGTTCCTCTTTCTCGACCACTATGCCCGGGAAATTTTATAGTCAAAGCCATTTCGGCATGATATATCTTTAGTTTTTGTTGACTCTTCTCTCAACATTCATAGGATATTACCTTACCAAAGCATCCGCCAATCCTGGAGCTGGTGACATTTTGATGGGATTTTTGGGATCTGTTATTCTCTCCTTTTCCTTCTCTATGTTCAAGCAAAGAAAGGTAAACCATCTATAGGTTTCCTCAGTAAATAAATTTTATACTTCTGCAAAAAAACTAAAGCAGACAAATCACAAATACAACAATGTCTTATTTGTTTTAACAGCATATTTTTTATTTGCTTTTGCTTTTTGTTCTTGGTAAATCATTGGGCTATTTAGAGTTTGATTTAGGTTAAATGGCCCTGTTTGGATAAACAACTCAATTAAGCGCTTATACTATATCATAAACACACTTATTATATAAGTGCTTATGTATAAGCTATTTTATAACGAAGGTCAAATAAAGTCTAACTGTTTCCATATAAGCTATAAGCTGTTTTCATAAGCTATCCTGTAGAACTTATGGAAATAAGCGGAAAATAGTTTATGGACACTTGATAAGATGTTTCCATAAGCTTTCAAAAACAGTCTCATTGATGCTTATGCCAGTAAATAAACTCAAAAATGTCAAATCCAAACAGGATATGATTTCAAACTTGAAGAGCATAGAATAGTGTACATATCCTTTTACTCACTTAATTCTCTTCCCAATCATTAGCCAAATAGAAAACTTGTTTTCCAACATTTTTTTTCTTATACCATAGTTAAATAACGGTTAAACCGTTACTCATTAACCATTGATTTGTTTTCTATATTCAGCTTGTGAAAAGGCATGCGGCTGAGATTTTCACTTCTGTTATCATCTCAACAGTATTCTCACTGTACTCAACCGCCCTTGTTGGACGCCTTGTTCAATTAGAACCATCCTTAACCGTGTCCATTCTACCCAGATGTATAACAGTGGCATTGGCCCTCAGCATTGTGTCTTTGTTTGATGGTAAGTATCATTCCTGCATTGCAACCATTCATCCCAATAATCATTAAATGAAGGCTCCAAATTTTGTTTTGTATTTGATTGTACTTTAGTTCCATCATTGAAAGTTTCTATTTTCTGTGTACAGGTGCCAATCCATCTCTCACGGCAGCAGTGGTTGTAGTAACTGGTCTGGTTGGGGCAAATTTCGTCCAAGCAACTCTTGATAGACTCAGATTTAGTGATCCGATCGCTCGTGGAATAGCAACTGCTTCTAGGTATTTTTTCGGTAACCAATATTTCGTTCGCTTACCAAAAACCCTTTATCTCTGCATCCCGCACTAAAGTTGTATTTGGATTATGCACTCTGGTGGAGAGGTGTGGAATCTTAAAATTGAATTTAGCGTATACGTAGTTTGTCAAGTAGTCTCAAAATTTATGTTGGGTCTAACCCAACCCTACAAACTGACTTGTAAGACGAGAGATGTCAATGTAAGACTCTTAGTACACCCTCTCACGTCCAGGACTAGACATCAGGAGCGTGACTTGAGCAGCCCCGATAGGGGGTGGCCCAATGGATTTCTGATACCTTCTTAAAATTTGGGTTGATCTAGCTCAACCTTACGAAACCAGGTTGTAAGGTGAAGGATGCTTCCCACTTATAAACTCATTTTCAGGTCATTTCTCATCCAATATGAAACTCGTAACATAACTAGAAATGGTATTGATAAGAAGAATTTGTATTGATTTTGGTAACATACAAGTATAGAAAACTATTTTCTTCTCCATGCATGTGATTGTTGGCTCTTGAATAAATTTTGTACAGTGCTCATGGGCTCGGAACAGCAGCATTGTCTGCCAAGGAACCTGAGGCTCTCCCATTCTGTGCCATTGCTTATGCTTTGAATGGCATATTTGGATCTATACTATGTTCAATTCCAATTGTCAGACAAAGCTTGCTTGCAGTTATTGGCTGAAATTTTCATATTAATATCATAACCTGCTACTATTATTTTCATTCCCTTTGTATTCCATTGTTTATATGGTAGAATGCAAATGTATAGAGAAATATTGAGAACCATAAAGTAAGTAACGCCATTTTGTAAATTGTATAGGATACAATAATATATTCGTTTATGATTTATTTATCATATTCTATGACATCAATTAATGTGAGATCTGTGGAATGTCACATGTCATTTTACGTGTTAGGTTAGAGTCTTTAATGACAAAAGTTGACGAAGAGAATATTTTGACTAACATGTTATAATTTCAAAGATAGCAACAATTTTGAGGACTAGTTTTTCAATTCGCTCTTTTATATGCTCATGTATTTTCAATTTCATTTTATCTTCGTACATACTGTCATGAGACAAACTATATATATCTTCTTTTTTTTTTAAATAAGATATATATTACTATAATAAGAATAGAATAAAATAATTTCATAAGACGAATATTGTTGAAATAATGAAGAGGATTTTAGGACGTGGTAGTAAGAAAATTAACAAAACTATATCTGTGTTTATTTAGATGAAAAGTAAAATGGTGGTGGAAAAGGGTGTGACATGCTGTGTCCCAACACGTGTTTGAATATGAATTAATGTTATTGGTGGAAAGATATGTTAACGTTGGTATTGCATAGCATATTTTGCATTGCATGATATGATGAGTTGGAAGGAAGAAAATTTGAGAAAGTAATGAGCTGTTCCTTCCTTCTTCATCGCCTCAACAATAACAACAATTCCTTCCACCGTATTATAGCTTCTCCTTTCCTCTTTCTTTCTTCTGCTCCTCCTCCTTAATTTATCATCACATTTCTTTTCTATCTTCTCTTTCCAGATTCTACATTTCTATTATTATTATTATTCCAGGTTCATTCATTTCCTTCTCTCCTTTTCTTTTCATTTAATTATATATGTTGTTGTTGCATTGCATGCCTTCTTAATTGTTTCTTCTTATTACCAACATGATGTTAATTAATGTTTTTTTCTTTTAATTTTTTCTCTTCATATGATATAGTATCTTATTGTGTGTAACATAATTAGGTCCTTTTGAATAGTAACTATATTGATTGTTTCTTTTGCATTGTTTGATTGTTATAGTTTGTGATAAAATACAACAATTTCTTCCAATAAACTTGAAACATTTTTTTAGTATTTTATCTCTGATCAGGGACGAGGATGACATAATCTATCTTTTCTCTTTTTTTTTTTAGTTACTTGTGATGAAAGTTATTGTGTGCTTGTATTTGCGGAAGTATATGCGATAAACATTATGTGGAGAAGTCTCTCCAATGGAATGTGAAACGTAACATCTTATAAATGTGATGATCCTACCATGGTCTCCCCGTAGTCACAAAAACTAATGCTAAGGCTCCTATGGGTCTCAAAACAAAGATTTGTTCCTTATTTTAAGGATATGATTTAGGATATGTTTTTGTATTGCAATTGCATATTTCATATTAAGGAAGAAGATGAAGATTTAGGCTGTGACACCACTCATTGGAATGAAGTCGAGGATCCGAAATATGTAGAAAAGGACGACATTAGAATCCTCAATTTCATTCCCATCAACTTGATAGCTTTGATCAGATTAATTAAATTTTCTATTCGTTATTTTAAGAAGAAAGTATTCAAATTTGAAAAAGGGGACATTCAAACTCAAATACATATGTATGTCTTGCTAAAATTTATATAGGAGAAAAATTAATCACTATAAAATAACCAAAGTGTGATTGGATCCTTTTGAATTTGCTGTAGTGCGCAGATTTTGTTTATTGTACTACACCAGTAACGATGAAAATTCCTTCTTTCCACAAAACCAATTGCATGATTTTTGTCGCGTAGTATAAAAGATTATCCTATGTAAGATGAAGGGAAACTTTGTATCAAATTAAGAGTAAAATAGTAACAATGAAATAAGACAAATTAACAAACCTAATTTGAGTAAAAAAAGAGTTTATATGTAGAGATATAGATAACATTATATTTATTTTAATGGTTGTAGCCAATGCTAAAAATAGTGGTGGAAAATGATGAGGTGTGGTGATCCCACACCACATAAATGTGGTTTTGTTTTCCCTAGCTATAGTAGAGGTGGTAGTTTGTGAGGACGTTGCATGAGTTTGGAACACACACAAAACTAAATATGGAGGGAGGAGGTTGCATGTACTTAATTATCCTTCTTCATTTCCTCTCCTCAACAGTAAATAGTATAATACATAATATTTATTCTAATAGTATTATAGTATATTATATAGTGCATTACATATTTGTTTTCTAATAATAATAATAATAATAATGATAACTTGAATTGCAGACATTTTGGTGGCACTCCCAATTTCTGTTTTGGAGCAGATTCTGTGAGAAATAGTATCTAAGAAGAGGTGCCACTTTGAAAAGAAAATACAAAACTATGGAGCCACAACCAGAATCCCCCGGTCAGGCTGGTGATGAAACTTCACCAAATTATGATTCTGGTCTTAAGCATGTAATTGATACAGCAGCACCTTTGAAATCTGTCAAAGATGCTGTGTCCAAGTTTGGAGGAATAGTGGATTGGAAAACCCGTAGAACCCAAAGTCTGGAGGTATGTCATACTATATTCTTGCTTTATACATTTTTCTTCTTAGTTTTGAATTAGTAAGTGGCATCATATTATATTTTCCACTGTCCCTGGTCCTGGTCATATATAACTTTATAAAATCTTATAATGGACTAGTGTTGTTAAATAGCGGTTATAGCATGGCTGAATTTGAACAAATCGCTATTGTGTCAAAACATATTGTGCTGATGCAAAGTGGATTAATGATATTTTCTCTATACGTTACTTGTTAGTTGTTTCTCATTCTTTGAGGCATGCACAATTTGAGGTCTGAATTCCCTAAACCAGATGAATTTTTTTTTCTCTCTTTTGTTCTTTTTGGGTGAACAGAGAAGCAAGATTGTAGGACATGAATTTGGAAAACCAAATACAGCTGAAGAATTGGAAAACACTAAGAAACTTACAGAAGAACTCAGGCTCAACTTAGAAAGTGTAGAAAGAGATGAGCTTCAGGTAAAAGAAGAAGTGGAACTTGTGATTCGCAAAATTGAGGAGCTGGAGCAAGACATTGCAGATGAAGCCAGTTTTGAAGCCAAAGCACAACTTGAGGTTGAAAAATCAATGCATAGTGCCGCAGTTTCGGAATTGGAATTATTGAAAAAAGAATTGGACTCTTTAAGGAAAGAGTATGATTTTATAGTGAGTGGAAGGGATGCAGCTATCAACAATGCTGAGGAGGCTGTTGCAGCATCCAAGGAGATTGAAAAGGCAGTGGAAGATTTAACAGCTGAGTTAATTGCAACAAAGGAGTCATTGATTTCGACTCAAACGGCGCACTTGGAAGCCGAGGAACAAGCATCAGGCGTCGTTGATGAAGAAACTCAAAACTATAAGCTTGAACTCGAACAATCAGAAAAGGAGCTAGAGACACTAAATGAACAAGTTTTATCAGCAAGAGTTCTCAAATCCAAATTGGAAGCATCTTCCTCTTTGTTGCTTGATTTGAAAGCTGAGTTAGCAGCATATATGGAATCAAAACTAGAAGATGAAACCAATGAAGAAAGAAAGAAGGAACTAGAGGAAGTAAAGATGAACATTGAAAAAGCAACTAATGAGGTTAACAGCTTAAGAGAAGCTTCAATATTGCTTCAATCAGAACTAGAAGAAGAAAAGTTGATTCTCAACAACCTTAAAGAAAGTGAAGAAAAAGCTTCTGCTAAAGTCACAAGTCTTCAAGTTGAACTTGAGAAATCAAAATCAGCAATAGCTTTTCTTCAAATGAAAGAGAATGAAGCAAGAGAGATTATGGCTGAGTTGCCTAAGAAACTTCAAGCAGCAGCACAAGAAGCTGATGAAGCCAAATCATTAGCTCAAGCTGCTCAAACTCAACTTCTTGAAGCACAAGAAGAAGCTGAAAAAGCCAAAGCAAGTTTAGCTACATTGGAAAGTAGATTACAAGCAACACAAAATGAAATAGGTATTACTGAAATATCTCATTTATTGAAAACTGATAAAAAAGTGATTTTGGTATTCAATAATTTAGAGATTAATTTTTACAAAATTTTTAAAAAGAAAGAGTTATTTTGTGATTTTGGAAAGTTTAGCTTTGAAAGTGATTATTTTGTTTAAAAAAGTGTTTTTTTTTTTCACAAATGGGCTCTAACTCTTAACTAACTTTATCTCTAATAATAGGAGCTGCTAAAGTTTCTGAAAAATTGGCTAAAGATTCAATCAAAGCATTGGAGAGAAGTGAATCAGCTAGAGGAGGAAGCAATAAAAATGAAGTTGATTCTTCATCTCTCGTGACACTCACATTAGATGAATATCATGAGCTAAGTAAGAGAACTCAAAAGGCTGAGGAGCAAGCTAATCTAAGAATTGCAGCTGCAAATTCACAGATTGAGATGGCAAAGGAATCTGAATTGAGAAGCTTGGAGAAGTTAGAAGAACTGAATGAAGAGCTGTGTGTAAGAAGGGAATCACTTAAGATTGCAAATGAGAATGCTGAGAAAGCTGCAGAAGGAAAATCAGCTGTAGAACAAGAGTTGAGAACATGGAGAGCTGAACAAGAACAAAGAAAAGCTAATGAGGTTGATGCTGCTGCTGCAACTATGAATGTAAATGATTCACCAAACTCTTCACCGAACTCCTCAAAGGGAAAATCTCCTTTAGATACTGCTGCTGCTACTACTACTACCACTACTGCAACTACTACTACTGATAATAATAATAATGTTGAAGCTGGACCAGCTTCAGATGGAAAGAAAAAGAAGAAGAAGAAATCATTGTTTCCTTCAAAGGTTGTCATGTTCTTTGCAAAGAGAAAAACACATCCAAGCAAGTGAATGTAATTCTTCAACTGAAAAGAAGTACAATATAAGTGTTGAACTAGTCTTATTTCTGATGAGGTTAATTATTGTCTGCTAAATATGTGAGAGTTTGTATTAAATTAAATTCTTTTGTTGCAAGATGGAAATAAGATCATTTATTGTATATATAAAGGTAATAGCCCTATTAATATTATAGCTGCTCCATTGTTTCAATAATACTTCAGCCTTTATCACCAAATTACCATTTTCTAGAATGAAAAAGGCATACAAGAGTCTCTACTTTAGGACACATGATATTTGCCAATGCTTATAGTTTATTAATTGCCAGGGATTTTATCGACTCATTCTCAAATAGAAATGTGTTCGTTGGGTTACCTTTATATGATTTCCATAAATCACTTCATAAGCAAAATTAGTTTTAATTAACAATTTGAATGCACACCAGATTTTGAAAATATTTTTAAAATTTCATATTACTTATTTAAAAATTCAAGATCTAAATTTCAAATATGAATGTATAAAAAAAATAATTAATTGGTTTGACAAGGTTTTTGTTTTATTGAAAGGCAAATTGTATTTATAAGCATTAATGAAAGCGTAACATTATGGCTAAAATATTTGAAAGTCCCTGCAAATATAGCATATTTGACTTTTGGTCCCTGTAAAAAAAAATTTGAATTCCATCATTGCAATTATGTTTTTAAAAATAGTCACTGGGCCCATTTAAGTTGTTAGGTGGCACTCTGATGCCTACATGGCGTTTCTATTAATACAAAATAAAAATTTAATTTTAAAAAAATGGAAATTAATTTTCCAAAATTTTAAAAAAATTGAAATAATTTTTTTTTCAAAAATTTAAATTTAAATTTTCTAAATTTTATATTTTTCAAAAAATTTAAGATTATATAATTTTAGGAAATTTAAATTTTGAATTTATTTTTTGTAATTTTCGAAAATTAGTTTCCATATTTTTTTAGAAAAAATCTTTTTAATTTCGAAAAAAAACTGAATTTTTTTTTTTAATTTTCGAAAAATTTATTCTAATTTTTTGATTTTTTAATTCTGAACATTAATTTCCAAATTTTGAAAATTCATTTTTTATTTTTTTAAAAAATAAATAAATTCTTTTTAATTTCGAAAGAAAAATCTGAAGATTAATTTCCTAATTTTTTAAAAAATTTCGAAAAATATTATCTAACTTTTTATTTTTTTTTAATTTACGAAAATTAATTTCCTGGAAAAAATAAAAAAATCTTTTTAAGTTCGAAAAAAAAAAATCTTTTTTATTAATTTAGAATTTGTTTTTCTAATTTTCGAAAAATATTTTCTAATTTTTTTCTTTTAATTTGGAAAATTAAGTTCCATATATTTTTATTTAAAAAAATTGATTTTTTTATTAATTTCAATTTTTTTCTAATTTGTTCAATTTTTTTATTTCGAAAATTATTTTCCCATTTTTTTAAATTGTTTTTAAAAATTTTAAATTAATTAGAATGCCACGTCAGCGCCATGTATCAAAACTAATCAGAACAAGAGCAATAATAGAAATGAACGAGATAAAGAGAGATGATTATATTATACTCTATAAAAATATTCTTTTATGTCGTGAGTCTTATTTATAGAAAAAAAATATTGGGTCAATGTGTAAATGATTAATGGGCAATTCACAACATTTACACTTTTTTTGGATTCATTTTTTTTTATAAAGTAGTCCTTTAGGTATTAAAACATGGACATAGTTAAAAAAAAAAATAATTTTACATGCACCGAGTTGTTAACATTTTAATACTTACGAAAAAATCTTAGCATAAAAGGTGTAACAATATCAACATTCCAATACTTAAAAGACCAGGCTAGAAAAAATATAAACGAAAAATTTAAAAATTTAAATTATAGGTTGAAGTATAGAGACAACTCGATTGATTATCCAATAACACTTGAATGAGATGATAAAGATCTCTTCTATTTTAATCAGATGTTTTGAGTGTGAATTCAACCTTAAGAATGCAGGTGTTAAATATGAGGGAAAATTTTGTCACTCGTGTGGAAATTAGTCTTAATAGTTGTATAGAGATAATCGGTTCACAAATTTTTTAAGTATAGAGACAACTCAATTAAATTTGTCCTTAATTAATTATCTTCAATTTTAAAAACTAGTAAAATATTTGGTAGGTTTTTCTTTAAAAAAGCATAATATTTGGTAAATTTTGGATCCCAAAATGAAATATTATAGTGTTACATATATTTTTGGTCCTGATAAATATCCAAATTTTTTGTTTAAGTCCTTCTAAAGTTTTTCTTTGACTATTAGGCATCGTTTGACCTGACTTTTTTACAGTCTAAGAGCTACTTTAAAACAAAGTTAAAATTAAGGGATCTAAAAAAGAAGTTAAAGTTGTTTGGTTACTTTATTATTTTTTTAGTTTTAAAGCTATTTTTAAGATAAAAGTGGTTTATATTGTACAAATATATAATAAATAAAAAATAAAAAATTGTTAAAATATTTTTTGAAGGAAAAAAATGTTTAAAATATTTTTTTAGTAAGTACTTACTAGATATTGTGTTTGGTCTACCTTCTCCTTAAAATTGTAGAGAAGTAGAAAAAAAATCGGGGCAAACGGTACCTTAGTCCCTCAAAAAAAATTCATAACCATTTTTAAACTCTTCTTTTAAGTCAACTCATGTGTATAATCTACAAGTTTGAATAAGTAGTTAAAACAATCTTTAAATTATTTATAAGAATATCTTTCTTTTTTAACAAACTGTGAATTAAATATAAATTTTTAATCATCAATAACATAAAAATTCATAATTTTTCTTAAAAATTAAGTTTTTGCAAGATAAAATTATACAATATACTAAGTATGACTACGGAAAATTCAAAATTTTAAATGATGCAACTAAATTAACTTAAGGTTTAAATAGGTATCCAGTCCATGCGAATATACACCATTTGAGTTTTCGTCCATGAACTTACTAATCCTTCCAAACAACCACTGCAAATATTAAACATTTGAGTTTTCGTCCTAATCTCGTTTTTTCGTTGATGTGGATAATGATGAGCGACATGGCACATGATGACTGGGATAAGACAAGGATGAGTCATCAAATTACACTTGAATGGACCTTTTTGCCTGTAATGAGATCAGGCACGTGCAAAATTAATATTTTACCTTTTTTTTATTTCTTCCCTCTCCAAAACCCAGATTGGAATCTCTCTTCTTCTCTCTCTTTTTCCTGTATAATCTTCCAGAACTAACCTCCATGAAACACTCTTGATGGAGCATCAAACCGAACAACCTTAAAAATTAACATGCATTCTCAACTCCGAACCAGAAAAACAACCAAACAACGAAGGTGCTTCAGATATGTGATGGGAGGACGAAGATGGAGATGACGACGGTCGTGACAGATGGTGGTACGGTGGTTGTTTGGTGGACGCCGTGGTGGTGGTGGTTTGTGTGAGAGACGAGAGAGTGGTAACGAGAAAGACAGAAATCGTGAGAGAGCAGGGCTGCCCCTATGAAATTGGAGGCTCGTCTCTCATAATAAAAATAGTCCCATAAAACAAAAGTCAAGCAAAAAGAAACTATTGTTGTGATTCTTTGAAATAGCTTTCTAAGTTGACTATTAAGTGATTATACAAATTGGATGGTTTGATAGCATTGAATTCTTGTTCAAAAAGGAGAACTAGAGTCTAGAGGATAGATGGAGGTTGGATTGGTGGTGGTTACCGGTGTGTGTGTGTGTGGCGGCGTGTGGCTGAGAGATGAAGGTCAGGAGGGAACGTGAGAGAGGTTGAGAAGAAGAAAGAAGTCGGGTTGCTGTTAGAAGAAAAAAGATACAAGAACATTTTTTTTCTTTAGGGGCGTGTGTGGGTGGGCGTGGGGGTGGGTATTGGCTATAAATTATTTTTTGAGGCCCGTCACTTTTGGAGGCTCAGCTCGGTTGAGCTGTTTGCACCCCCTCAAGGACGGGCTTGTGAGAGAGGTTGAAGGTGACAGTGGTGATGGTTGGGTTTGACAGTGGTGCTCTGGCTTCCGACGGCGACCCTTCTTCCCATATCTAGTTTCATGTCTTCTTTTTAAAATCTTCGTTGCTGATAACTAGGCCACAAACTCTTTAAGTGATGAAGAACAATGAAAAATGGTTTTGTTCAAATAACTAGAAGCACCAAGAGAAGAAAAAAAAATCAGAAAAAAGATGAATTTGTTTGTGACAAAAATGTATATGTTGGTGTTGAATATGATGATAATGTTTCTGTTGAGTGTGATAACAAATTGGAAAATGCTTGTTCCTACGAATAGTCAATCCATGAAAACCTTGACTTCACATCTCCCGTTCATTTTCATCAATACACGGCCATGATGTCCACCAAATCCTGACTAAACAATTTCCCATTTCTTTAAAACAACAATGCATCTAATTCTTAATTTTTGTTTGTCAATTCTTCGTAGAAAATAGCACTTCGCTAACAAATTTGATTGTAATTTGTCTATTGAGTGTGAAATTAGGAGGGAAAGGATGAATGATCAAGAATTGATTAGAGTGAAATTTGGTGTTGGTGTAGATGATGAAAGAGAAGGGTAAATTAGAAATTTCGCGAGTATATGGAGGCATTAAGGGCAAAACGATCATTTTCGGTATTATTTGTTGACTCGTCATGGTCATTTCCCAGTCAGCTTATGCCACGTTGCTAATCATTATCCACATTAGCGAAAAAACGAGATTAGAACGAAAATTCAAATGTTTTAATGTTTTGTGGTGGCTGTTTAAAAAAAAATTAAGGCTTAAATGCAGTTTTCCCCCTCCTATTTTGATTTAATATGGATTTAGCCCCCCTATTTTAAAACTCGGAATTTTACCCCTCTCTATTTTGATTGAATCTGGATTTTGCCCCTCTTATTTTAAAACTCAGAATTTTACCTCCCTGTTTTATGTTTTTCAGGATTTTGCCCCTCCCACCACATTTGAGTTCATTTTGGCTTATGTGGTAGTGTTGACTTGGCTTAATTTATATTATATAAATATCCACATAATTAATTATTTACATTAAATGTTCTTTTTTCAAAAAATTTGTAAAAAAAAACTACAAAATACTAAAAAAATGCATAAAAAATACTAGAAAAAATGCAGGATGAAAATAGCAAATATTTAGAGGTGCAAACTAGTTTTTTCATATATTTTTGATTGAATTTTTTCTGGCATTTTTATTATTTTTCTATTTTTTTTTTGGCGTTTTTTGGTTTTCTTTTTATTTTTTTACTGAATTAATATTTTCTAATTGTTTCTTTATTTTTCTAGTATTTTTCGGGTTCTTTATTTTATTTTTGTCTTTTTTAAAAAAAATCTGATCTTACATTTTTTTGGTTTATCCTACATTTTTTTGAAGTATTTTTTATGCATTTTTTTCGTTTTTTCTGAAGAAAAAAAATATTCAAAATTTTTTCTGTTGGATATTTGGTTGTTGGCTTCATGTTTGCTAAAATCAAATATACAAGCAAGATGTACGTCTTCAGAAGCAGAATCTCAGAAGTTGAGTCTTCAGAAGCTGATCCTCAGAAGCTGAACCTTCAGAAGCTGAACCTTCAGACGCTGAACCTTCAGAACCTGAACTTCAGACGCTGAACCTTCAGAAGCTGAACTTCAGACGCTGAACTTTCAGATGCACAACTTCAGACGCAGACCTTCAGAAGCACTTCTTCAGAAGTACCTTCAGAAGCATTTTACTGTACTCCTATTTTCGCGCCTTGGAGCTGTTTATTTTCTCACCTGATCTTTTGAAGATTTGATTGAAGAATTCTTTCATGTTACTTGTTCTCCAAGCTGCGTAGAAAGAAGATATTTTCGTGAGATATATTTTGAAGATTGAATATTTTTATTTGTGAATATATTTTCAAAGAGATCTTTGAAAATATATTTCTGAAGAATATTTGTGTCAGTATATTTCTGAAAAGAATATTTGATTCAAATATATGTTGCTGCTGAAGGCTATAAATAGAGGACGCCTCTATTGAAGAAAATCAACTCAACCAAAGCCATCATTGAAAGAGTATTCTTAGGTTTTGAGTCTGTTAATTGTGAGCCTTTCTAGTGTCACCTTGATGCAAGCTTAGGACTGTGTTTTATTGAGTTGTAATTGTAGATCACTTGAAGCTTTTAAGCAAAAGTGACTTTTGTGTGTTGAAGTGTGTCTCCGTCTTTGATCGTTATTTGAGTCTAAGATCACAAGGGCAGTGATTGTTTGAGGGGAGGTGAGAGGGGTCTCATATCTAGCTGTTCCTAGGTAGAAATACCAATGGTAGTGATTAAGTGAGAAGGTGGTGAACCAGAGGTTGTTCACATAGGACTTCGAATTGATACTATTATAGTGGATTTCCTTCCTGGCTTGGTAGCCTCCAGATATAGGTGTGTTTGTCACCGAACTAGGTTAACAAACATCTTGTGCCTTTTACTTTCTGTCTGTTTTTGTTTTGCGTGTTTTACTCATAAATCAGCGTTGAAACTTTGTACTCTGTTTTTCACCATTGTTCCTGTGTTGGATCATTACGTTCAACATCAGGACTTTACTGCGCTAGAATTTCAATTGGCATCAGAGCAGGCACCCTGTTCTGTTTTTGGGTGAGTTCCAGGGATAAATCAATTCTGGTCATATGGACAACTCAAAGGAAGTTGTTCAAAGTGAAATAGATACTAAAGAAAGAATCTCAGATGCAATGGTGCTTAGGCAATTCAATAAAGTTTTGAAGAGATTGGACAGAAAGCCAAGACCTAATGTCAAGAACATGCCATTCGACATCAGCAAGAACAGTGTTGTCCATTGTAATGGCAGAACTAATGAAATAGCTATCAGTAACAGGACTGAAAAGAAAGGAAAAAGCATTGCCTTTGTCACAAATGTTGATGCTGAGGAACAACAAGGAAATAATGAGGATGATGAAAGTTTGTCAGAGGCACCTGTGTTACTTGGAAGACAGTTCAACAAGATTCTAAAACATGCTGACAGGAGACCCAAGCCAAATGGTCAGAACATGAGGTTCAACATCAGTAAGCAACAAAATGACTTGAAGAAGACAAGAACTTATGAGAAAAGCAATCAATTCAAAGGTGTTCAGTGTCATGAGTGTGAAGGATATGGTCACATTAGGATAGAATGTGCCACATATCTCAAGAGACAGAAGAAAAGCTTGGTTGTTTCTTGGTTTGATGAAGATGACTCAGAAGGAGAAGTGGGGAATGAGTCTGCTAATCATGTCACTACTTTAACTGATAGATGCATGTCTGATGATGAAGTTAAGGCTTCAGAAGCACCATCAGGTTCTGAAGTACCATCAGGTTCTGAGGCTTCAGAAGCACCATCAGGTTCTGAAGCACCATCTGATACTGAATCCAGTGATGAAGAATTGTCTTATAAAGAACTGGTTAACTTTTACAAAGATCTGTATACTAGGAGTGAGGAAGTGTGCAAGCAGCTGGAAAAACAGAACAGAACTATCACTCAACTTCATGCTGAAAGAAGTGATCACTTAGGACAAATCTCTGATCTCAATGATGAGGTAACCCAACTGAACTCTCAACTTGAACATATGAAGAAGCAAGTCAGAATGATGAACACTGGTACTGATATGCTAGAAGAGATATTGGAGAGTCAGAACCAAGGGAAACCAAAAGGAATAGGGTTTGATTATGGGACCTTGAACAACAAACAGCAAAATCCAGCTAAAAGGTTCATTGCAGCTGTTGGAACATATGATACAATGATGGGCAAACCTAAATTGGAACATCAGAACGAACCTCAGGGATCTAAGAGCAGGAGGGCATCTCATCCTTGGATATGTCATTAATGTGGTAGAAAGGGGCACATAAAGCCATTTTGTTTCAAGCTGTATGGATACCCCAAGCACTTTCAACAAAGAAAAGTGGAACCCATTGTAAACAAAATCACAAGGGAATGGAGACCAAAGTGTGAAAGTCTTGGCCTCATAGCTCATACATCTTTGAGAGCTTCCTCTAGGGAAGACTGGTACTTTGACAGTGGATGTTCTAGACACATGACTGGAGTTAGTAAATTTCTTGAAAATATAAGACCTTACACCAGTAGCTATGTGACTTTTGGTGATGGAGCTAGAGGAGAAATTCTTGGAATTGGAGACTTGATCAGTAATGGACTACCAAGGTTAGACAATGTGCTATTAGTAAAAGGGTTAACTTTCAATTTGATTAGCATAAGCTAGCTGTGTGATCAAGGGATGGAAGTGAACTTTAACAAGGAGGAATGTCTGGTTACTGGTAAAGAAAATGAAGTGCTAATGAGGGGCAGTAGATCAAAGGACAATTGTTACTTATGGATGTCTCAAGAAGAAGCAAGCTTATCCACATGTCTCATAAGTTCAAAAGAAGAAGTCAGATTGTGGCACCATAAACTTGGTAATTTAAATCATGGCAAGGAATTTGAAAAAGCCAAGTTCTCTGAATTTTACTCTTCTGAAGGAATATTTCTTGGTTACTCCATCAACAGTAAAGCCTACAAAGTATTTAATTCCAGAAATAATACTATGATGGAATCCATAAATGTTGTTGTTGATGATTCAACAGTTGAAAAGGGGATTGATGGTACATCATTTCAGCAAGTTGATGCTTCAGATAATGTCTCAGACATTGAGTCCAACATTGAATCAGATTCAGGTGAGGCACAAGCCAGCAAAGGGCCATCAATCAGAATTCAGAAGAATCATCCTGGGGAGATTGTTATAGGGTATCTGAATGAGGAAGTTTATATAGAACAGCCTAAGGGATTGATTGATCCTAGCTTTCTAGATCATGTGTATAAGTTGAGGAAAGCTCTTTATGGTTTGAAGCAGGTTCTAAGGGATTGGTATGAGAGGCTGACTGAGTTTCTGGTCAACAATGGATACAACAAAGGTGGGATTGACAAAATCTTATTTGTGAAGAAGGATCTCATATGTGCCAAGAGTATTGTGAAGAATTTTGCTTTTATGAATGCAAGACATAAGAGAACATCTGATGCAGAGTCTGATAACAAAGCAGCTTCTGATGCTTAGTCAGTTTTTTTTTGTTGTTTCCTCTGTGAAGACTTTGTGTGTGGATACTATGTTTGTGTGATTCTGATGTGCACTGCTGCTTGTTGAGGAATCTTACTTGATGGGATCTCTTGGTTGTTTAAAATCCACTATTGCTAATTTATGATATAGTGATACTGAGAAAGATGTTGAGGATGATGTCCTACACATCATGTCCCCTGACAGGAAGAAGATATGTGCTATGAGAAGTGTCACTGATGTTATCTCTACTAGTTTGTATCTGATGTTTCCAAGAACATTTTTTTTCTTATGCCTCTGTTGGAAATGATTTCAGGGCGTGTTCCCTTTGTTTTTCCTCTACTTGTGTGCATATGGTTTGTAACCTCTGTTGTTTCTTGTTTTTCTGCTCCTGGTGATTACATGGTTGTTTTGTCAATATTGTTTGGCTAAAAAGAGGGAGATAAATGTTTGTTTCAGAAGCACTACAGTTGTTCAGAATACAGTTTCAGAAGTGTTTGTTTCAGAAGCAGTACAGTAGTTCAGAAGCAATACAGAGTTGATGTGTTTCAGGGGGAGTCTCTGTTTCAGGGGGAGTGCTTCGTTTGTTCCTGAATGACAGTTTTCAGGGGGAGTGTTTGTGTTGAAACGTAGTATATCTCTTGTTGTGCCGCTGCTAAATCTGTTGATATTTGGTTGCTACGTTTAAGTTCTTCATGATTGGTTGCGTACTTATGATTGTTGCGTACTTGAGTTCAGAATTTGCCTTGTGATATCTCTCTGATCTCAGAATGATTTTAGCCAAAAATTTGCCAAAGGGGGAGATTGTTGGATACTTGGTTGTTGGCTTCATGTTTGCTAAAATCAAATATACAAGCAAGATGTACGTCTTCAGAAGCTGAATCTCAGAAGCTGAGTCTTCAGAAGCTGAACCTCAGAAGCTGAACCTTTAGAAGCTGATCCTTCAGAAGCTGAACCTTCAGACGCTGAACCTTCAGAAGCTGAACTTCAGACGCTGAACCTTCAGAAGCTAAACTTCAGACGTTGAACCTTCAGACGCAGAACTTCAGACGCAGACCTTCAGAAGTACCTTATGTGCGCTCTCTAAAAAAAACGCAAACCTCGAGCATGATGAGACGCTCGGGAAAGAAGATGCGGAGTCGCCACCAAAGTTTTTATTTGTAAAGGGGAACGTTGATAAACCCCTTGAGTTTTATTTTTAAAGGGAAACGATAATAAAACCCTTGACGATAAGGAAAGGATGGTCATCACAACCATTATCGGGTTCGGGAGTCGATTATGCAAGGGGAAGGTATTAGCACCCCTCACATCCGTTGTACTCAACGGGAACCTCCTAGTTAGTTTAAGGCTAAAAGTGTTTTTAAAGTTTTGCTTGCATGCCTAATATATAAAGGGAAAAAGGAAAGGGGAAAAAATATATTTTTTATTATTGTGCTTGACAAGAGTTGAATCTTGCTCCTACGTATCTCCTGGTGCGATGGAGAATTCAAAGCTACGTAGTTCTTTGGTAGAAAAAGCTTAATTGTTGGTTGATTTTAAAAAACGATGTTTCGATCGTATTCTTTGCGGTTAAACGTAGCTTGTATGCTCGCGCGTGGGAGGCTTAAGCTTTTGTTTGTATCGCGTTTAGAATTGATAAAAACATGTCTGTTGGGGAAAAGAGGTTTTCAGTTGACCACAGGGGGCCAAGAAAGGTTCAATTGACTCAAAGGAGTCGAGAATTGATTCAAATGACTACGAGGATTCAAGAAAGGGGTTCAATTGATCCAACGGGATTGAGAATTGATTCAATTGGTCACGGAGGACCAAGAAAAGGTTCAATGGACTCAACGGAGTCGAGCATTGATTCAATTGGTCACGGGGGACCAAGAAAGGTTTCAATTGATCCAACGGGATCGAGAATTGATTCAATTGACTCAACGGAGTCAAGAAAAGGTTCAATTGATCCAACGGGATCGAGAATTGATTCAATTGACTCAACAGAGTCAAGAAAGGGTTCAATGGACTCAACGGAGTCGAGCATTGATTCAAATGGTCACGGGGGACCAAAAAAGGGTTTGGTGTGGTTTTGAAAATAGAATGACGATTGTCCGAACAACGAGACATACGTCAAGTATTCGTGCAACCGGGAAATGGAGAGACATACGTCAAACCATTCCTTTTTCATTCAAGTTTATTGTTGAAACTTAAAATGTATTTTTTCTTGGTGAAGTTTGAAAAGAATGACGATTGTCTAAACAACGAGACATACGTCAAGTGTTTGTTCAATCGGGAAATGGAAAGACATACGTCAAACCACTCCTTTTTCATTCAAGTTTGCCATTGAAACTTAAGAAATCCCAAAGTAATCAAAACACTTGGTTTAAACTTAAGAACAAATTTGTTGTTCAAGTTTTATGTTGAAACTTATAAAATGAACAAGTTTATGAAAAATGCACAAGTTTATGATTGAAAAATGAACAAGTGTCTTGTTGCTCAAGTTACTCAAAATTGTTGTTTGAAACTTAATGAACAAAGCTTGTTGTTCAAGTTTGCTTTTGAAATTCAATGAACAAAGCTTGTTGTTCAATTTTGTTTTACAACTTAATGAACAAGTTAATGTTCAAATGTTTTTGAAACTTCATGAACAAGTTATTGTTCAAATGTTTTGTTCAAACTTATGAAATTTCAAAATAAAAGCCAAAACACTTGTAATACTTTGAACCAAATGAGTTTTAATCCTTTTCAACAAAAGTTCAAAAGAAAAGTCAGGTTCTGAACCTTAAAAATATGCCCAGAAGTGCTTCTGAACCTTAAAAAATACCCAGAAGTGCTTCAGAAGCTGAATTTCAGCTTCTGAGTGAACAGTACTTCAGAAGCTCAATTTCAGAGTCTGAAGTATTGTTCAGACGCACTATTCATAGGTTGACTTTTGTTGACCTTCAGAAGCACTGTTCATAGGTTGACTTTTGTTGACCTTCAGACTCTGAACTTCAGAAGCTGCTACAGTGCGTCTGAAGCACTGTTCAGAAGCTGCTTCTGAACTACTGTTCAGAAGCTGCTTCTGAACTGATTTTCTAAACCTTAAAGGGTAAAAACTTCGAATTCAATTAGAAAAGGAATTAAACCGTTTCTGTTTTTATGTTTTGCAAAGTTTGGGATTACTTTGAAGTTTCAAAAGATGTTTTCAGTTTGAAAATGAATTAAAAAACTATCAAGAATGCAGAAAACTGAGATTGAATCAAGCAGGAATCAAAACAAATGCAAACAGCAATGCAAATGCAAGATGAAAAGTTCAGAATGACTTACAAACTCCTATCCAATGCTTGGGATGCAAGAAATTGAAAGAAGCCCTTTGAATGATTGTGTTTTGCAAAACTGGAATAATGAGGAATAAGAAGCAGCAATAACAAGTAATGTTTTGTTGTTATTCCTTACTTTTGGTAAGGTATTTATAGAGGTTTAATGGCTGGTTCTGATTGCTGGGTTGGTATTTGATTGCTTTCAAAGAAAGAAACAACAAAACAGAGCTTCTGGCCTTCTCAGATTGTTGGGAATTTCTGGCTGTTTTTTCTGGTTCTGAGTTGTTCTAAATTGCTCTAGAACAAACTGCTGAATTGCTCTAAGGTTGGGTTGAATTAGATTAAACAAAACTGGGTTGAAACTATGTGTTAAAACTGGGTGTTTTGTTCTGAATTTATGTTAAAATTGAACTCTGTGTTTTTTCTCTCAACAATTGCTCTTCAAATTGTCTGAATTGTGCTCAAAATTCACTGCCCTTAATCCTTCAACATCGCATTGCTTTTATAGGCAAATTGGGATCAAATGTAATGACGAAAATCCCTTAAAACCAGGCTGCTTTGTGGGCTATGATCAGGACCTTGGCTATGCATATAATGCAAAAGGAAGGAAGTGACCCTGCCTTGTGATCATGACCAAGACTTTGGCTAATTTCAGAAACCAATGGGGCTGAAATTGATAGGAATTGCTGGAATATATGTGCTGTCTGTGCAGGTTACCACTTGCAATGCCCTTTGGGATTGATCTTTGCAATTTTGAGGAGACAAACATGAAAAGGTAGTGAGCTCGTGTGCAGAGCTTGGGGATAAGCAAAGGAACAGGTGTGCTGTTCTGAGAAGAAGGAAGAAATGTTGGTTCAGGGTCAGCCATTTCAAAATCTGGGCAAGCTGCTTTTGCAGCTATCCTTGACTGGTTTTGGTGAAAGAGAGAGGGGAGAAATAGAGCAAGGTGCTTGCTGGAAAATGCAAGTCAAAAGCAGGCAAAATTGGAAGGGATGAAGTGTTGCCCAGGGCAGCACAACTTGTGTCTGAAGAAAGCATGCCAGGCACGGTCAGGTCTTCTTGGTTTTCTTCTTTCTTCTGAGTCTGAACAAACGTACTAGGCACGTGTTCAGACTCTTCTTTCTTTCTTTTTTTCCTTCTTTTGTTCAAGTGGGCTGGGCCGTGCCCAGTTTTCTTTCTTTCTTCCTTTCCCCCTTTCTTTTTCTTTTGTTTTCCCCTTCTTTTTGTTCTTTTCTTCTATTTGTTTCTTTTTTTTGTTTTTGATTTTGTTTCTTTTTTTTGTTTTGAAATAAACAAAAATAATAATAATAATAATAATAATAATAAAATAATAAAAAATGATAATAATAATAAATAATAAAATAAAAAGAAAGATAATAAATAATAATAATTTTTTATTATTATTTATTATTTTTTTAAAAGGAAAAATAAAGTTTGACTCCCTTTTTCTTTGTGTTGACTTTCCTCTTTTTTTTGCAAAAGACTGGGACACAATTAGGGTACAACAGCTGCCCCTACTTAATTGTGTCTTCGCGTAGAGAATGTGAATGCCAAAGGCATCACGTAAACTCTTTGTGAAGAACAATTAAGTAAAAGAAGGATCCAAATTTTGTCCTTCAAGGTGAGACAAGATTGTAGAAAATAATGAAAATATTGAAATGCAAAAGCAATGGACATAAAAGTAAATGCAGGGTCACCTTTGGGTTGGTTACTGGTGCATAAACTAAGAATGAAATAGACAAGTCGTCGCCTCGGGGGGTGCTTAGACTGGCAGGGGGTAAAAAAGATAGATCGTCACCTCGGGGGGTGCTTAGATCTAGAAGACAAGTCGTCGCCTCGGGGGGTGCTTAGACTCGCTTGGGGAATAAAAAATAGATCGTCGCCTTGGGGGGTGCTTAGATCTGACAAGTCGTCGCCTCGGTGGGTGCTTAGACTGAAAAGGTAAAAAGATCGTCGCCTCGGTGGGTGCTTAGATCTGACAAGTCGTCGCCTCGGTGGGTGCTTAGACTGAAAAGGTAAAAAGATCGTCGCCTCGGTGGGTGCTTAGATCTGACAAGTCGTCGCCTTGGTGGGTGATTGAAGAATTCTTTCATGTTACTTGTTCTCCAAGCTGCGTAGAAGGAAGATATTTTCGTGAGATATATTTTGAAGATTGTATATTTTTATTTGTGAATATATTTTCAAAGAGATCTTTGGAAAATATATTTATGAAGAATATTTGTGTCAATATATTTCTGAAAAGAATATTTGATTCAAATATATGTTGCTGCTGAAGGCTATAAATAGAGGACGCCTCTATTGAAGAAAATCAACTCAACCAAAGTCATCATTGAAAGAGTATTCTTAGGTTTTGAGTCTGTTAATTGTGAGTCTTTCTTGTGTCACCTTGATGCAAGCTTAGGACTGTGTTTTATTGAGTTGTAATTGTAGATCACTTGAAGCTTTTAAGCAAGAGTGACTTTTGTGTGTTTGGAGTGTGTCTCCGTCTTTAATCGTTATTTGAGTCTAAGATCGCTAGGGTAGTGATTGTTTGAGGGGAAGTGAGAGAGGTCTTATATATAGGAGTTCCTGGGTAGAAATACCACGGGTAGTGATTAAGTGAGAAGGCGGTGAACCGGAGGTTGTTCACATAGGACTTCGAATTGATACTATTATAGTGGATTTTCTTCCTGGCTTGGTAGCCTCCAGATGTAGGTGTGTTTGTCACCGAACTGGGTTAACAAACATCTTGTGCCTTTTACTTTCTGTATGTTTTTGTTTTGCGTGTTTTACTCATAAATCAACATTGAATAATTTTTTTTCAAAAAATTTGTAAAAATAAAACTGGAAAATACTAAAAAAATGCATAAAAAATACTAGAAAAAATGCAGGATGAAAATAACAAATATTTAGAGGTGCAAACAAGTTTTTTCATATATTTTTGATTGAATTTTTTTCTGGCATTTTTATTGTTTTTCTATTTTTTTTGGCATTTTTTGGTTTTCTTTTTTATTTTTTTACTGAATTAATATTTTCTAATTGTTTCTTTATTTTTCTAGTATTTTTTGGGTTCTTTATTTTATTTTTGTCTTTTTTAAAAAAAATCTGGTCTTACATTTTTTTGGTTTATCCTACATTTTTTTCAAGTATTTTTTATGCATTTTTTTCGTTTTTTTTTTGAAGAAAAAAAATATTAAAAAATTTTTCAATAAAAAAATAAAAAAAGAACATTTTATATAAATAATTAATTAGGTGGATATTTGTATAATATAATTTAAGTCAAGTCAACACTACCACATAAGCCAAAATGAACTCAAATGTGGTGGGGGGCAAAATCCTAAAAAACATAAAACAGAAGGGGTAAAATTCCAAATTTTAAAATAGGGGAGACAAAATCCAGATTCAATCAAAATAGAGGGTAAAATTCCGAATTTTAAAATAGGAGAGGCAAAATCCAGATTCAATCAAAATAGAGGGAGTAAAACTGTATTTAAACCAAAAATTAATAAGTTCAAAGACAAAAACTTAAATGACGTATATTTGCATAGACTCATACATATTTAACATTTAAGCTTTAGCTTAAAAAGCATGGATAAAAAACGGTGATAAAAGAGACCAAAAATTAAAACGAAAAGTTAAAATAGATATAATATTTATTTACCCTGAAATATTATATTATATTATAATAATAATTTGGAGAACCGACCTCGATCTGATTTAAAATTGGGCTTTTGGGTCTGGGTGTTCTAGAAAAGCTGCAACGCGTGCGATTTCACGTTTCTTCTTGAAAACCGAATTGGATTTAGAAATCTTTCTGTCGAAATGGCTTTGAATCCTCAATTGTTCCCAAATGGAATGCCAGTTGCATTCGTTAACGAGATGTTTGTATTGGCTAGAGATGGCGTCGAATTCGAAGTCGACAAGATTCCTGGCTCTGGGTCAGTATTCTCTCTCTTTAATTCCCAATTAGGTTTATTCTTCCTTTCAACTTTTCTTTATGTATTTCCAAGATTTTTTGGCCGTAATATGAGGTGAATCATGTAGCTTCTCATGATGAGTTGTTGTTTCCAGGGTTAAACCCTGAAACAACCAAATTGAAAATTTTTAGGGTTATATTGGGTAAGGGAGAAAGTTTCATTAATTCAAGTGACCCTAATGCCCATTTTACAAGGCTAAGATCTTACCTATGAGTTTTCACACATTGTTATAATACCGTCAATATGAAAAATACATTAATCATTCTTTACAAAACCACTCTCTCATAGAAGATGGAAGATATCTATCCTCTTCCATCTCCTCCAAACTCCCAAATTGAGCCTTAGGAAAAATATGTCAGCAAGTTGCTAAACAAAGAAAATCCTAGTTAGGGATTGGGTCACCAATTTGCTGCATTGATATCCCGTTGAAGGCATAGGGAAAAATTGGGGGAAAAGAAGAAATAGAGTCTGTGAGTCATGTAGTTACCGATGTGGATTATATGATTGATACAATCATACAAAACACTTACTCAACACTTTCGTAGCGTTTGGTTGACATATTATTAGAACATGACAATGTAGAATATGTGAATTCTGTTCATAATCATCAAAACATTGCATCTCAGTAAACTCAACTTGAGTATTTCTAAGCTTTGTTTGAGACACAGGTATACATGAAAATGAATAGTTATTAAAATTCTTCTTGTCTTGTGTCAATATATAATTCTACTTTTTGTTTCAGTCTATCTTAATCTTATACAAGTTAATATATTCATTATTTTGTTATTAACTCTGTTATCAATGGTCAGAAGTCATGGGGGTCGTCTCAAAGCTAAGGGGATCATCTATTTGTCAAATATACGGATGGTTTTCGTTGCTAAAAATCCTGTTGATGGACTTTATGCTTTTGACATGCCTTTGGTATGTGATACTATTCTTTCATCGCTTTAAATTGTTTGCAGACCAAGTTTGCTTTTTGCTAAATTTTACACTTTTCTTATTCTGCCAAGACAATTTAATGTACCCTTCTCTATGCTGGATGTGTTGAATAATCTATATATTAATCTACGAGTAGCAGAACCAATGCTTAGCTTGTACAACTTTATCATAAATTATTGGGTGTATGAATATTTTTCGTGTTAGCTTCTCCTATATCTTCTGTTATGACCCATTGAAATTATGAATGCTATGAATATGAGGGTGCAGTTTTAGGCCTGTTAAACGTTGGCAAATTGCCATTATTATTGCAACTTGCAAGGCTGTAATGTATACGTTTTTGTAACCTGCTGATTACTGAGAGTGTAGGTTTTTATTATGTTGATGTGACAGATTATTAGCCGGGACATCCATACTTGATATTAGGGTCTCAAGTTTAACCTCCAAATTATTACTTTCTCACTTGAAATCAAACTTAAGATAGTTTGGTTTTTCCATTTTGTTTTTAAGTGTAGTTAGGTTGAGAATGAGCTATATACTTCAAGTGGGTAAAATGTAGTTCACCATTTATTTTTCAAATGCCAAGGAATATTCAGTTGATATACATGTCCGTATTTGACATTTACTCTATGTCGATCCTTATGCAGCTGTACATCAATGGGGAAAAATTTAACCAACCAATATTTCACTGCAACAATATTTCTGGATTTGTCGAGCCTGTAAGTTAATTTCCCATTATTTGCTACCCTGATCTTGTTTCTATATATTCTTCCTATATATTCTGTAATTATTTCTTGTTGTATTCAAAATTTTGTCCTAAAACTTTTTGTAACTTTCTAAAATTGCAACGTAGGTGGTCCCAGCTGATCAACACAGGGCTCTTTACTCCACACACTCATTTAAGATCATATTCAAAGAGGGAGGATGTGGAACCTTCATTCCTCTTTTCTTCAATTTGATTGCTTCAGTGAGACAGTATAATCAACATGCTAATGTGCCGCCAGAATCTCGTGTGGATCCTTTACAGGCATCTCAGACTCCTGTTGATGAGATGATGAGACATGCGTAAGTGAAAGTTAAACTTGTAATTTTTTCTGTTAAGTCTGTTAGGGTATGGATTGTATTGTTGATAATCCAGAAACCGAGGATTTATAGTTGAAAACATTATGCAGGTACGTTGATCCTAATGATCCAACAAGAATATTTCTTCAGCAACCAAATACTGATTCTCAGCTTAGGCGTCGCACCTATCAGCCACAGACAGATGGAGGTCACGTTTGAGAAGGAGATTGCACTTTCCTCACCTTCATGCAAGATATGTTTATACGGATATTGTGCATTTTAATATGAAAATAAATAAAACCATAAGAGGGAACTGTTTCTCATGTATGATTAGCAACTCATATATTATCAATTGTATTTTATCAGTAAAAGATTGGTTATCTTTTTATAAGGTGACAACCGTCTCCTGTGAAAGCATCAAGAGGAGGGACTAATCAGTAACCAGTCAACAAATATGTAAATGACAATTTAGTGAAAATTAAAGTTAATGTGTATTTGGCTACCGCGCAAGTCTTACATAGTACAATTCCAAATTAAAATTGTCTGAATACATACAAACAGGAAAAAATAAAAAATTTAATCATATCGTTTAACATTATTTAATATTTTTCTCTTTCATATTTTATTGTTTATGTGTGCTCAATATTTTTTATTTGGAGTGGTGTAAGTAAGTTTTTATATTTGGTACCTTGTGGATAAAGCAATAAGTACTAAAGTTGTTATCCATTTGAGTCCAACTATTTTTCAGAAAACAGATAAGGGTGTGTCAAAAAAAAAAAGATAAGGTACACACTTGATACTTAAATGGGTTTTATAGATATAATTTATTTATAATTCTTTTAATGATAATATTTAATAAGTACTCAATCTCTTCGATATACCACCTTTAAAAAAGTTCTCTATGAGTCCTACAAATAACCATATATCATTACATTTCAATAACACTCAAAATTTTGTTAAAAAAAAATATATTTTAACAGCACTCAAACTTTTGCTTAAAAAATAACAACAATAAATTGTTTTAGAGTGAAATATATTTTTAGTCCCTCTAAATATATCTAAATATATCAGATTTCCTTTGTAGCCCCTCTATATTTTTCTTTGCCTTTTGGTCACTCTAAATATTCAATTTTTCGTTTAAATCCTTTTTTTAATCAAGTTCATGTTTCATGTTTCAAACAACTTTTTTTACGACATATAATTGATAAGACCATAAAATATCATTAGTGTGATAATTTAACAATTTAATCTTTATTCTTTAACTAGTTTAATAATTTTGTCATTATAAAAGTCGTTTGGAACCTTCTACCTTAGGAAGTAGTTTGCTTGTGTTGGCTTGCTTTCTTTTCTTTCTTTTCTGTTTTTGTTAATTATCTTTGTAACAAAAAAAAAAAGTCGTTTGGAACATGAAACATGAACTTCTATAAAAAAGTAGACTAAAGCGAAAATTTGAATATTTAGAGTGACAAAAATTTTTTTGGAGGGACTTAAACGAAAATATGGTATATTTAAATGGACTAAAAACATATTTAACATGTTATTTGGGCCCATGGAAAAAAATGGTGCTTATTTGAGGTACTCAAACTTAATAAACACCTTCCACTTTTTCTCCTAAATGGGGGTACTTTTGTGTAACCATTGTTTAACACGTAAGACCCCACTAATTGGAGATGGTCGAACATCTACAATGGAGAATCTCATTTTTGTGCATTTAAATGGATCATACATATACATGCCACTCATTCATAAATTTTTTAGTTATAGTATGTAATGAACACTTTACCCCTCCAACCGAGCAGCTCAAATATTTCTACTAAATAGATTTCATTAATAACTCTATATCACAGGAAAAAAAAAGTAAGTATTTGAAACACATACGATATCTCATACTTGTGACAAAATTTGTGTTCCAATAACACAACGGTAAACTTATCAAACTTATAACATTAAATGATTGTATTTGATCTAAATATTCTTTGTTTTTTCTTATTATTATATATAGAACTAAATGAAGTATTATAAAATTATGCTAAACGCTAGAGTATCTTAAGAACACTAGTTAAAAAAGTCAATGTATAGTAATATTCTCTTGAAAAAATATATACAATTTTAAAAAAATTATTCCTTCCAATAAACAATGCTTACTTTTAGAGCATCCACAATGAAAACTTTCAATTTTGAGTACTTAAATGAGTCTCACGTGTACACATCACTCATATATAATTTTTTAATAAGAGTACCTAATAAACATTCAATCACTTCAATGCAGCACCTCTAACAAAAGTTCTAAATAGGTCCCACCAATAAACAAAGCATGTCAAACAAACATTGCAAAATGATTAATTTAATGAAAAGTATTGTGGAGTCCACTTAAGAATGCGATGCTTAAGTGAGATCGTGGGTCCTATAAGACCCCCCAAAAATGTCTTCCCAATAGAGATACCTATTAGATACCGGATCTTAAATGGTTAAGACCTCATCATTGGGGATGATGTTAGTGTCCCTAACTAATGTTATTAGGCACTAGCATGAACCTAAAATATGTGTATTAGGGGTGGACAACGGACGGTTTCGGGTCGAAAATTGAAAACTGATCAAACCGACGGTTTCAAAATCACAGTCCGCTGCCGTCCATTTGAGTCAACGGTTTCAGTAGGTGCCGGTTTGATGGTTATTGCGGGTGGTCGGCCGGACTGTATCGGTTGTTAAACAAAATCTGGAAAAAAAACTTCAACAAAAAACCAGGCGAAACAACTTCAGACGAAGATGTGGAGGAAGCAGCTTTTCATTGAAATGGAACAATAACAACAAAGAGGTTGGAGACTGATTAAATCATTTGTGTTCAACAGCCAAGCCAACAAGATTTGCATGGTGTTTAGGTGTGGAGATACATAGAAACCATTATGGTGGAGAAGATGACTCTTTATTATCTCCATAAAGAGGAGAAGTATTTGAATATGTGAACAAAAAAAATGAGGATTGTGTATGGAAGAGAAGAAGAAGAAGAAGAAGAAGAAGAAGAAGAAGGCTCGTGAAAGAGAGAAAGAAAGGAGTATGAACTTTGATGACCGGAAAAGAGATAAATTACTTTGGGAAATGAAGTAAAATAAAATAAAATAGCGATGTCTTGTTTTGTGGGTCTCAAGTAATTTGTCTGTACAACTTTCATTGGATGGGACTAGTCACCAGTCACATGTTACGAATAAAGCAAAATAATACAGTCTACGATCGGGTTTCGGGTACCGAGGGGTTGGACTTTGTGGGCCGAACCCGACCATCTCCAACCGCTGTAACTCGACATTTTCCAATATTGTTACCCGAGGACCGACTTGACCCGCCCGCTGCATCAAAATTCGGATCAGTTATTGCGGTTTTCGCGCGGGTCGAATATATCTGTGCCCCCCTAATGTGTATAAACTTTGTCCACAACTCATGGAAATAGATAACATGCGATTTAGTAAGGTGGGGCCATGTCACACCTACCCAACTGCTGTCAATAGCTTGATAATAATAACATCAATAAAATGAAATGATGCCCAAGTTGCAAGGTATTTTTCTATTGGTCACTAAGAAAGTAAAATTAATGATGATAGGACAGTTAAGAGCAACTTGCTGAGAAGTGAATAAAAGGACAACGTAGCAATTCGTTTGTGACTAAGTTAGAGTTTGAAAAAGTCAGAAAAAGATCATGATTGTGTTATAGGAAGTGGCATGCGACATTATATTGAATTGGATTAACTTCTAAGATAAGAAAAATCAACTAATATGGAGTAGGAAACAACCAAAGTCAAGCTTTTTCTTTGTATTTCTCTTTATGAGACTTCATTGTATTTTTTTCCTTCACTACTTCCTCTTCATCCTAAACCTTATACACTTCACTTTGCTTCTTGCTAGTTATCATGTTACATGTAATGCATAATATCCTTTCTTTGCTTGAGACAAATATTTTTGTCTGATCCCATTGTTTGTGCTATAATCAGCAATTGGTCAAAAAGTTGATTGAAAACTATTTCTAACATGGAAATACAAAGTGTGTTTCTCTTTTTGGTATTCTTATGGGCTCAAATTCATCTCATCTTTTCAATTACTGATCCTCAAGATGGTAATGTTTCATAACATTCCTTTTATTGTCAAAAGTGTCGGTTATGTTTTAAATGGCTTTATTCCATCTACTTTATTTCCATTAGTCCATGTGTGTGCTCGTCAAGAATTGAGCATTTGAAGTAGTAAAATGGTTTTGTTAAATATTGATTTATGTTATGTAATAAAATAATTGTTTAATTAAATAATTGAGTGAGAATGTCAGTTTGATGCCAAAACAACAACCTCATATTAAGGGTATGTTTTGGATTTTATTTGAGTTTACGTCAACACTAGTCCATAAGTTATTTTCAGCTTATTTTCATAACCTCTTCAGGATAGCTTATGAAAACAACTTATAGTTTATATTAAAATAGTTTGACTTTATTTTATTTTTTGTTACAAGAATAGCTTATACACGTAAGCGCTTACATAGTGTTTAATTAAGTTGTTTATCCAAACATGATATAATTTTCTATTGTCTAATGCATTTGTTGTGATGATTATACACTGTTGCAGTTGCTGCCCTTAGATCTCTAAAAGATATATGGGAAAATACACCACCCAGCTGGGACAAATCAGATGACCCTTGTGGAGCACCATGGGAAGGAGTGACCTGCAACAAATCTAGGGTTACTTCATTGTAATAAATCTTCAATTCAACATTATTATTCCTTGTGAACTTTGGTATATTAATTTTATCACACTTTTCCAACTGCTAATTTATGAAAAATATTTTGTCACGTGCATTAAAAATATAGGGGACTATCAACCATGGGCCTGAAGGGTAAATTAAGTGGAGATATTGGTGGACTCACAGAATTAAGATCCTTGTAAGTATTTTTTTATTTTTTTTGACGTTAAGTATTGCTTTCTGGTTCTTATTAAAATGAAACCAAAGACTCGCATTATGGTGGCACAATGTTACTAATATTATAGAATAAACCATCAATTTAGTTCTAAAGTATCTACAAATAATTAGCAGCCTTAAAGTATATAAAATTTGTCATTTTAGTCTTTAAAGCATATGAAAAAATGTCATGATAATAATCCCAAACAAGATAATATTAGGGACTAAAGTGACATATTTCATATGTTTTAAAGACTAAAATTACCAATTACGTATATTCAACCAACTGCTTATTATTTTTACATGCTTTAAAGACTAAATTAGAAAGAGAGTGATACTTTAAGGACCATCTTGTTTGTTTATTGTACAAGCATCTAACAAGCCACATTTGTAATATTTCTAAAGAAAAGAGTCTCCAAAATATTGACCTAGTTTTTTTATTTTTATGGAATGTTGACTTAGCTTTAATCATAAAATAAAAGGAACAAAAAATCTTCTACAGTATGTATTTGCATATTAACTTGTGTCAATTCATTTAACTGCAGGGACTTGTCCTTTAATAAAGGTTTAATGGGTCCTATCTCTCCAGAATTGGGAGACTTAAGCAAGCTAAATATTCTGTAAGTTATTCACAAAACCAGTTAATTTCCTAATGTCATTTCAAGTGTAACATGTAGTAATTTGAATAAGGCTTTAAAATTCACTGTTTCAGGATTTTGGCTGGTTGCAGCTTCAGTGGTAATATTCCAGATAAATTGGGGGACCTTTCAGAGCTATCTTTCTTGTAAGAAATTATTTTAGCAGAAGCATTTTTACTGATGTTTTAAAAATTGGACTGAACTGACCGGTTCAATAAGTTGAACCAGGAACTAGCCAATTCGCCCATTGGTTTGATCCTGTTATAATGTAGGGTGGCTGAATCGAGATTTGAACCGGTACAACCTATTGAACCATGATCTGGAGGTTTTGCGGATTTGATCTCCAGTTCGGTTTTTAAAACATTTATTTTTACTTGCATAACAAATAAGTGATTAGTAATTTAATACTATACACATCTTATTGAATTATTCAGGGCTTTAAATTCAAACAACTTCACTGGAAAAATACCTCCTTCATTGGGAAAACTCTCCAAACTTTATTGGTTGGACTTGGCAGACAATCAACTTACAGGACCTCTCCCAGTTTCAACCTCCACTACCCCTGGTTTAGACCTCCTTTTAAAGGCTAAGCATTTGTGAGTTTTTTGGTTTTTTTATTTTTTCTTTGCTTCTTTGTTGATATTAGTGAGTACTTTTTAGGGTTTCTATATTTTCTAAAAAACCTATCAGTTTTCCTTTTTTAAAATTTGTGTTTATTTTAAATTGCTAACAAAGAGACGGAAGACTAGTGTAATATATAATTGTGACAGAGGGAGACAAGCTAGGATAGGGAAAATCATTTATAAAAACAATGAAAATAACGTCGTGAATTTTCAAAAAAAATTTCAAATATTACAAAAGAAAATGGCAATGGAAATATTGAATCTAGATTCTCTTATGTTTATTAGTTGAAATGAAAATGAAAACAGAAAACACGAAAAGTAAACGAGCCGTAGTGCCGAGAACAGGGCTCCCTTTCATCTTTTCCTCTATTAGTATTATTAGTTTCTAATGTTATATTGAGTATTATAATCCATATCAGTACATATTTATTGCTATTAGTTTTACTAATTTTTTTATTGCTATTTGATGCAGCCATTTCAATAAGAATCAGCTTTCTGGTTCCATTCCTCCACAACTTTTCAGCTCTGATATGGTACTAATACACATGTAAGTTGATATTTTGGCATTTATTTATAGGCTTTTATAAGCTTATAGTCTCAGCTCTCAATTTTTGTGGTATTTTGAACTGTTGTTTTCTTCTTGACAGATTATTTGATAGGAATGATTTAAGTGGAAGTATACCTTCTACAATAGGACTCGTTCAGACAGTTGAGGTTCTGTAAGTAATTCCTTCCTTAATATTTTCAATGTTTTTTCATTCACTTAATTCCTTCTTCCATTTATGTCCATTATACTTAATGTTCTTCTTTGATCACCTTTTTCTTTATTTTTATTTCAATTTATGACAGTCGGCTCGACAGAAATTTCTTGACAGGAGAGGTCCCTTCAAATCTCAACAACCTTAGTATCATCAATGAATTGTGAGTACTTAGATTTTAGATATAGACATATAAAAGGATTTAATAATAACATTAAAGGATATTTATTCAGTGTTGTTTTCTTCCAGAAATTTAGCACATAACAACTTGTCAGGTTCTCTGCCAGACTTAACTTCAATGAATAACCTCAATTATGTGTAAGTAATTGGCATGCATTGGAGTTTCTACTTTCTTTCCGTTAATAGAAATGATATTTTTACAACTAAGTTCAGATGATTTTTGCGATAACTTTTTAAGTGGTTAACACATTTTAAATAGGTGATTAGTGGATATACCAGGTGTCAAAATTCATTAACCATGAATTTGGATGTAGTTAACCGTAATTTTTAGGCATTCAACTACACGCGCGGTAACCACCTTTAATATGATGTTATCAATCTCATAATGCCAATCAATTGATAATGTTATGTAGGGATCTTAGCAACAATTATTTTGATCCATCAGAAGCTCCAATTTGGTTCACAACTCTACCATCACTCACCACTCTGTAAGTCTATAAATTACAGTAATATTTTTTTCCCCTTATCAAGTTATGAAATCTAACTGGGATTTATTCCCACCAAACCTATACTATGCTTAGTATTATGGAGTTTGGATCTCTTGAAGGTCCTCTCCCATCAAAACTCTTCAGCATGCCTCAAATACAGCAAGTGTAAGTCCTAAACATCTTTGTTGAACATAAGTAGAGCTTGAGGTTAGAATATACTATAAACAATTGAATGATTTACCATAACTTTCATTCTTCTCAGGAAACTAAGAAACAATGCATTGAACAATACACTAGACATGGGTGACAGCATTTGTCCCCAATTGCAGCTTGTGGATTTACAAGACAACCAGGTTTCAACAGTAACACTCAGTTCACAATACAAAAATACATTGATGTGAGACATTTATCGCTTTCTAATTTGATATACAACGTATCCGTTTGACCTGACTTATTTCTTATTATTCTTCTCCATAAAAGAAGAAGTCAAGCCAACCAATATTGTAAAAATATATTAATTAAAAAAGAAGTTTATCTTTTACATATAAAAATTAGATATAAAAAACTTTTCAAAAAGTAGTTGAGTTGAGTTTTTCAAATCAAGTATGAAACCTTTGATAGTTTTACCTATTTTTTTATTATCTAACTCAAAATTTATCATTTTATCGAAAAATATTTTTAAACTAAAAAATATTAATAATTACCAAACAACTTTAACTTGAATACTAAAATAAATCAGGTCAAATGGAAGCTTCATGTGCTATTTCGTTTGTATGGCGTATTTCTGATGTAGTGATTTCTACCTATTCATGCCTTTCAGTCTCATAGGAAATCCAGTGTGCAGTACAGGTCTCTCAAATACAAATTACTGCAACCTTCAGCAACAGCCTAAACAACCCTATTCAACTAGCTTGGCAAATTGTGGAGGAATATCATGTCCCCCTGATAGAAAACTCAGCCCACAAAGCTGTGAATGTGCATATCCATATCAAGGAATGTTCTACTTCAGAGGACCTTTGTTCAGAGAATTGTCTAATATAACTATTTTCCATTCACTTGAAATGAGTTTGTGGGTGAAGTTAGGTTTAACACCTGGATCAGTTTCTTTACAAGACCCTTTTTTTAATGGTGACGATTATCTTCAAATGCAACTAGCACTCTTTCCACCAACAGGACAATATTTTAACAGGACAGAAGTTCAAAGAATTGGATTTTCATTGAGTAATCAAACTTACAAGCCTCCACATGAATTTGGACCCTATTACTTCATTGCATTTCCTTATGCTTTTCCAGGTAATATAAAAATACTATGCAAACTTTATTGATGTGATATTTAGCTTTATAAAAAGAATTACTTGACAGTTGATATACGACATTGATGTATGTCTAATCTGATACTATGATTTACTGATAAACGTCGTTGTTGTTAAAAAACAGAACACAACAACATGCAAATTGTAACTAATTATATTCTTTCGACGATTTGCATTGCACGGGTTCTCAATACTAGTACAATTACCATTGCAACTTCTATGATACTGGTAACAGTGATATTTACATACTATGTGTTCCAGATTCCCGCGGAGGATCTTCTCTTAGCAGAGGTGTTATTATTGGGATAGCAGCTGGGAGCACATTTCTGGTTCTTTGCCTCATAGGGTTAGTTGTATATGCAATCCTGCAAAAGAAGCGAGCAGAGAGAGCCATTGGAATAAGTAGACCATTTGGTAATTAAAGTTCTCACTTTTATTCCAAAAAGAAGTTCTTATTTTGATTTTCTTGTTGTCACAAACATCTATTTTTCCCAGCATCCTGGGCACCAAGTGGCAAGGACAGTGGAGGTGCACCACAATTGAAGGGAGCAAGATGGTTCTCTTATGATGAACTCAAAAAGTGCACCAACAATTTCTCTGGAAGCAATGAACTAGGCTTTGGTGGCTATGGCAAGGTATTTTCATTATGTTAACAACCATTTTTCTTTTGTCATTTGATATATGACTTAATCTTTAATTATTTTAAGGTTCATATAATGTATATCAGCTTATAATTTTGTTATGTCATTGGCTTTTTTATTGGCAATGTATCTTATGATTCACTGTTTGAATATCGATATGATAACCATGAGTTTCATAATTCTCTATTATATCGGCTCTAGGTCTACAAAGGGGTGTTCCCTGATGGAAAAATAGTTGCAATAAAAAGAGCTCAGGAAGGATCGATGCAAGGAGGCCTAGAGTTCAAGAATGAAATTGAGTTGCTTTCAAGAGTTCATCACAAGAATCTTGTTAGCCTTGTTGGATTCTGCTTTGAACAAGGAGAACAGATGTTGGTTTATGAATTTATCTCCAATGGAACACTTAGAGAGGGTTTGTCAGGTCAGTCCATAGTGAAGGAACGGTCAAGCTGAAAGCTAAGCTTATTCTCTGAAGGAAAAACAATTTTAAATTCAAGAATGAAATTTTGGTGATAGAACTATTTAGTAGAAAATCATTGCATAGAGAAAAATCGTTAGACTTAATTGTACTGTAGACATGTTTGTTTGCAGCTTATTTTTTCAGTTGTGTTATTTTAACAGCTTTTGCGACAACAATCTAAGTAGTTAATGCAGTTTAAATAGATGATTAATTAGGTTCAGTAGATGATTAATAGATACATAAGGTGTCAAAACTCATTAACCATCAACGTAGTTTCATTAACCAATAGAAAAGTTGTTGCGAAAGTTGTCTACAAAATCATTTTCCTATTATAGAACAAGAGAAGAAGTTCCACGATACTGCTAAGAAATTAATAAAATCTTCTGCATCAATCAATGTGAGTTGCAGGGAAATCTGGATATCAACTTGATTGGAAGAGGAGACTCCGTATTGCTCTTGGCTCAGCTAGAGGACTTGCATACTTACATGAACTTGCCAACCCTCCCATAATCCACAGAGATGTGAAGTCAACCAATATCTTGCTGGACGAAAGTTTGACAGCAAAGGTTGCAGATTTTGGCCTCTCTAAGCTTGTATCAGACAGTGAGAAAGGCCATGTTTCAACTCAGGTTAAAGGGACAATGGTGAGTAACAATCCACCATTTTTTATGTTGATGAGACCTTCTATCTTATTTTTGTTTAAAGTCCTTAGTTTCGGAAACACCACCAAAACCACAATTTTCACACATATAGATGCATTATATGCACTACACAATCAAATAACTAATTAAATAGAATAACACCATTCAAATTTTTTATTTGAAATTTAATTTTCGACTTTGCTACAAACTTTAAATTCTAATCGATGGATTTGAATTCTCTGCATTATGTGATCACATAGTTAGCGATCTAGACCTTGGAATCAAGCTTCGATGGTCCGCGTTCTGACTTTGTATCATGAACTCCATTAATCAAAGTCAGAATGTAGGTTGTCTTATTTTTATCCGATGATATTGATAGCATTACTGCATCAAATGTGTGATTCTATGACAAGAGAGAATCTTCTTATATAGTCACCTCAATAAATAAATAAATAAATTGTTGTCTTTTTCTATGCTTCATAGTGATTTTCATTAACATATTTCACACTACAAGAAAAATGATACTTCATGTATCACATGTGGAATTATTAGCTGCAAAATCTCCATAATGGTTTCTTTCATTTGCTTTCTACTTATCCAAAAAACAACTTTATAACTAAAATGCTTAACATCTGCAGGGCTATCTAGATCCTGAATATTACATGACTCAACAACTAACTGAAAAGAGTGACGTATACAGTTTCGGGGTAGTTATGCTTGAACTGATAACATCCAAACAGCCAATCGAAAAGGGTAAGTACGTCGTTCGCGAAGTTCGAACCTTGATGAACGACAAAGATGAAGAGTATTATGGTTTAAGGGAACTAATGGATCCAGTGGTGAGAAACACAGCCAACCTGATAGGATTTGGGAGGTTCTTAGAGTTGGCAATGCAATGCGTAGAGGAATCGGCTTCAGACCGACCAACAATGAGTGAAGTTGTGAAGGCATTAGAAACCATATTACAAAATGATGGAATGAATACAAATTCCACTTCTGCTTCATCATCTGCCACTGAATTTGGTGCTTCTAAGGGTGCTGCAATGAGACATCCTTATATTGATAATACTTTTACTAAGAAGGATAATGTTATTGAGAGCAATGCTTTTGATTACAGTGGAGGGTACACAATTTCAACAAAAGTGGAACCCAAATAGATGATATAAATTTTTGTTAGACATGTCATTTTTATTTCTTTTCTCATTCTCATATTAAAACATTTACTAGTCTCTTTTCATCATTTTGTTTCTGTATACAAATTATAATGGCGTCTATTCTTTCTTTGGCCAATAGTTTTCTTGTATGTTTTGTTTAGGAGGAAATGTAGCAAGTTTGTTTATCTCACAGCTCCAGTATATAGTAATTCATTCATTCTGGTTATAGGCATGTGATCCAGGCTGTCTGAATTTGATAGGACGATTCACAAAACTTGCGTATTTAAATTTTCTTTTTAATGTGAATTATCGATCTTGAAATTTACACCATTTAATCTTGATGTTACCATTTCAGACCAACGTATTGACTTTTGACTCCAGCATACGCTGTCTGCAGGCAATATGGATCTCAAAACGAGAGGGTATGGGATGGCTTTTACAAATCCAAAAAAAATTAGAGGATACAACAACCATAACAACTTACTAAATAATCCTGGTTCATACATAGATAATAACCCATCAAGATGATCCACCTTAAAATCTGTCTGACATAGTAATGTTATGTATGTGCAAGTCATAACCAAAGGAGTAACAAAATAACAACGCCTCTAAAAAAACAAAAACACCTACAAGGCAAAGGGAACCGGACAATGTCTAACTAGGTCTTACAAGTTAGGATAGCTTCTTTTTCCATCTTAGGTTTCTAAAAAACCACACAAGACAGAAAAATTTGTGTTTTTGTCCGGAACTATACTTCCATTGGCTCCTGGTTGAGGATCTAGTGAACAAGGAATATACTTCCTCCGTCCCAAATTGTATGTCGCTTTGGAAAAAAAATTTGTCTCAAATTATATGTCGCTTTACAATACCAATAAAACATTAATGCTACTTTTCCTATTATATCCTTAATTATTTATTACTCTCTTTTCTTTCAATTCTTTAATTGATCTTTTCCATACCATTTATTAAGGATAATTTTGTAAAACAACTTATAATATCTATTTCCCACACAAAATTAATTATATTTCTTAATACGTGTGAAATGCCCAAAACGTCATACAATTTGGGACGGAGGGAGTATCAAACTGAAACTGGGCAGGCTCGCTTTTTTTTTTTTTTTCTAAAATTCACGACACACATTCAGCCAAGTAGTTAAATTTTGACTTTCATTAAAACTAGTTTGACTTAAATTCATTGTTCTGGTGTTGTTAAATGTAGTATCAGAAACAATAAAATAACATATTACCTCCTATCATAGTCTTGAATGCCTGTTATAGCATGATTGATTACTCGGCTGAAAGACATAGATAATAATAAATATGAAATAAGGGAGAAATGAAATAGTAGCTATACCTATACCAGAGAAATACAGTAAATAACGTAACCCCATAAAAATCTCATAGCAATCCATTGTTAGGAAGAAAAATAAATAAATCAAAAGTTATATTTCTGGATCCTATGCATTCTCCTTATAGGCATAGGCATAGGCATTGTGATATGGAGATAACAAGAACAATAAGAAGAACTAAGCTTTTTTTTACGCAAGAATTAAGTTTGGATCATTGATTCATTTATGCATCAGTGTTTGATTAATTAAAACTGAGTTTGTGCACTTTAGCACACTTTTGACTTTAGTGGTCCACAAAAGATCATATTTTATTTTTCAAAGAACCGTCAGATTTTGAGCATGTATCAGATCTTATTCTCCAAATATATGTCAGCTCACTCTCTAAAAATTTGTAATTTTTTGTGGACACTCTAAAAAATACACCTATTTGACATTCTCTTAAAATTAATTTAATAAGTTAAAATATTTATATTTATATATGAAAATCTGTCATTAATTTATTTTTTTAATTTATTACTAAGGTACCGTTTGACCCGACTTTTTTTCTACTTCTCTACAATTTTAAGGAGAAGGTAGGCCAAACACAATAATTATTAAGTACTTATTTAAAAAAGTACTTTTTTTTAGAATGCATAAAATTGAATGGAATGAACTTTAAAACTAAAAAAAATAAAGTAACCAAACAACTTTAACTTATTTCTTAAAGTCCTTAATTTTAACTTTGTTTTAAAGTAACTTTTAGACCGTAAAAAAGTCAAGTCAAACGATACCTAATAATAGTGGTGCTGGGAGGCGGCCGACCGTTGAAGCTCCACCATTAACCACCGTGAACTCCATCGCCGACCGGCGACCACAGTGAGTCATCGGAGCTCCGTTGCCGATGGCCGTGAGGGTCGCCAAGCTCCCCCATCAACCACCACGAGCCGCCATAGCTACTTTGCTGAGTATGGCGAGGGTCGTCGGACTCCGCCACCGGCCCACAACCACCAATGGTGGGGTGTCAAATAGGTGTGTCCTATCATTGCTCTATTAAATGTGCATACAATGCAATAACGAATATATAAATGCTGCCCTAACATTTATTATTGGCAAATAATGACTTAGCAACATCAATGGGAAGGAATGATGAACAAGTTGCAAGATATATTTCTATTGGTCACTTAGAAAGTAGAATTAATTAATGATGACAAGACAGTTAAGAGCGACTTGCTAGCTATGAAGTGAAGAAAGGGTAACATAGCAATTCGTTTGTGGCTAATTAGTTAGAGAGTTTGAAAAGTCAGAAGAAGACTATGATTGTGAATATATAGATACGTGGCATGCAACATTATTGAATTGGATTAGCTTCTAATTAAGATAGGAAAAATCAACAAAAATTGAGCAGGAACCACAAGTGTCTTCCTTTGTTTTTCTTTGTTTTGTCTTTATGAAACCTCATTGTATTTTTGTCCTTGACTCCTTCCTCTTCATCCTAAACTTTCTACACTTCACTTTGTTTCTTGCTAGTTGGTAGCTAGCATGTTACATGCAATGCATAATATCCTTTCTTTGCTTGAGACAAATTTTGTCTGATCCCATTTTTTGTGCTATATAATCAGCAAATTGTCAAGAAATTGATTGAGAACTATTTCTAACATGGAAATACAAAGTGTGTTTCTCTTTTTGTTATTCTTATGGGCTCAAATTCATCTCATCTCTTCATTTACTGATCCTCAAGATGGTAATGTTTCATGACATCCATATTATTGATCAAAAGTGTCATTTGTGTGTTGTAAATGGTTTTATTTCATTCGGTTTAGGGTGCGTTTGTCTAAGTTTTTTTTAGAAAAAATCACTTTGTAATTTTAGTAGTGTTTGTTTAGGATTTTTTTTTTTTAAAATCATTTTGTTAAAAAAAATCATGTTTAACCTTAAAATGAAAAGTTATTCTAGTAAGCTTTTTAAAATCTATTTTTTCTAAAAACGAGGAATTCGATTGTAAGAGATTTTTATGATCGTAAACAAACAAAAATTAACTTCAGAATTTTTTAAAAATCATTTTTTTATGATTGTAAACAAACAGAAATTAGCTTCAGATTTTTTTTAAAATCTCTAAAAGCTATCCTAGCGGCTTAAACAAACACACCCTTATTTTCATTAGTCCATCTGTGCTCATCTTGAGTAGTAAAATGGTTTGTCAAATATTGATTTTGTTATGTAATACAATAATTGTTCATAAATAAATAAGTGAGAATGTTAGTTTCATGCCAAAACACAATATCATAGTAAGGGCATGTTTGGATTTGTCTATTGAACTTATCTATTAGCCTAAACACTAGTGAGGATGTTCAAAATAACTTAGGAAAACAACTTATAGTTTAGGGAAAACAGATTGACTTTATTTTATTCTTTGTTATAGAAATAACTTATCATACATAAACACTTCTATGATAAGCACTTAATTAAGTTGTTTATCAAAATATGACGTAAGTTACTATTGTTTAATGCATTTTGTATAATGTTTATATACTGTTGTCTGTTGCAGTTGCCGCGCTTATATCTCTAAAAGATATATGGCAAGATACACCACCCAGCTGGGACAAATCAGATGACCCTTGTGGAGCACCTTGGGAAGGAGTAACCTGCAATAAATCAAGGGTTACTTCATTGTAATATATATATAAATTGAACATTACTATTCCTTGTGAACTTTGGTATATTAATTTTATCACACTTTTCCAACTACTAATTTAAGAAATTATACTTTCTCATGCACATAAAAAATATAGGGGATTGTCAACCATGGGCCTGAAGGGTGAATTAAGTGGAGATATTGGTGGACTCACAGAATTAAGATCCTTGTGAGTATTGTTTTATGTTTATTATTAAAATGAAACCAAAGACTAGCATTATGGTTGCACAATATGACTAATATAATCATTAAACAAATCATCAATTTAGTATCTAAAGTATTATTATTTTCTGTCCAATTTAGATCCAAGCATATAAAAATGATAAGTAGTTTCTTAAGTATATGAAATTTGTCAATTTAGAAATATATGAAAATTCGTCATGTTAGTCTCTAACATCATAATAGCATGGACTAAAGTGACAAATTTCATATACTTTACGAACTAAAATGACAAATTCCACATACTTTAAGGACCGGCTGCTGGACAAATGCATGGGATTTTCGGTCAGGAGCTGTTATGAATTGTTGCACAGCCTGCAAAATTCTGCAGCAGCAGATGTGGAATTTATATCTGCAGTTAGGCGACTATGGGTTACCTCCATGCCGTCAAAAATTGCTTTGGATGGAAATTGTTGCAAGAAAGGCTTCCAACCCGGGGAAAATTATGGAGGAAAGGAGTCATTTGGGATATTCATCAACAAAGCTGTGTATTTTGCTTTGAAGGCATAGAATCAGCAAGTCATTTATTTGTAAATTGTGCGAAAACTCAAGATTTGGGACCTACTGTAATTCTCAATTCGCTGAATTAGAAACCAGATAATTGGAGTTATGAGATAGTATAGTAGATAATTTTTTATTGGTAAATTTGGTTTGCAAAGGAAAGAAGGGTCACATTTAATTTGGCTAACGAGGCTAGATGTATTTGGTTGGAACATAACCATATAATTTTTAACGGAAAAATATCAATGTGTGAGACGTTGTAGATCGCATCAAACAACTATCTTGGTCTTGATTCATTAGCAGGATGGGTAGAAATAACTGTTTGAAGTTTGCCTTTCGATGAAGAATTGTTGGCTGTTGCTTTGGAACTTGTGTTGGCTTCGCAGTTTGTTGCTGTTGACAGTATCTAGAAAGGTGTTTCTTTGGAATTGTTTAATGCAGAATGTAGGGGACTTTTCGTTTTTCTGGTTTTTAGTAGCAGGGGGAGTGCATTGGCTTAGCAGGTTTTGTTTTAAATAGAGGGGGAGCCTTGTAGTGGTTTCCAATATGGTTTAGCCACTCATGTGCAATTTGTTTTGGATTTATGGTAGTGTAGTTTGGAGCGGCTTTTGCATGTCTTGTGCTAGTTCGCTCTATATTAATAACATTTTGCTTATAAAAAAAGGACTAAATTTGGAAGAGAGTGATACTTTATAGTCTAAATTGACTGTTTATTGCATAAGAATCTAACAAGCCACAATCACAATCACAATCACAGTGCTTTGAAAGAAAACTGTTTCCATAATATTAACTTAGCTTTAGTCATAAAATAAAAGGAACAAAAAATCTTCTACAGTATGTATTTGCATATTAACTTGTTTCAATTCATGTAACTGCAGGGACTTGTCCTTTAATAAAGGTTTAATGGGTTCTATCTCTCCAGAATTGGGAGACTTAAGCAAGCTAAATATTCTGTAAGATAGATTCACAAAACCAGTTGATTTCCTAATGTCATTTCAAGTGCAACATGTAGTAATTTACATAGGCCTTTAAACTTCACTGTTTCAGGATTTTGGCTGGTTGTAGCTTCAGTGGCAATATTCCAGATACATTAGGGGATCTTTCAGAGCTATCCTTCTTGTATGAATGATCGTGAAAGAAGCATTTTTACATGCATAATAACAAATACAAAAATAATATTTTCATACACAAATTTAACAGCAAAATCGACAACAATTTGAATGGTTAAAAGTCATTCCAATATGTGGTTAATTACATTCATTGGACGATTAATGGATATCACAAGGTGTAACAAGTCATTAATCATCCACCAAATGTAATTAGCCGCGATTTTAAACGTCATTAACCATCTTCAGTTGTTCAAACATACATGATAATTTGATATACATTATACCGACCATATAGATTGGGGGATCTTTCAGAGCTATCTTTCTTGTAAGAAATTTTTTAGAAGAAGCATTTTTACTGATGTTTTAAAAATTGGACTGAACTGAATGGTTCAATAAGTTGAACCAGGAACTAGCCAATTCGCCCATTGGTTTGATCCTGTTATAATGTAGGGTGGCTGAATCGAGATTTGAACCGGTACAACCTATTGAACCATGATCTGGAGGTTTTGCGGATTTGATCTCCAGTTCGGTTTTTAAAACATTTATTTTTACTTGCATAACAAATAAGTGATTAGTAATTTAATACTACACACATCTTATTGAATTATTCAGGGCTTTAAATTCAAACAACTTCACTGGAAAAATACCTCCTTCATTGGGAAAACTCTTCAAACTTTATTGGTTGGACTTGGCAGACAATCAACTTACAGGACCTCTCCCAGTTTCAACCTCCACTACCCCTGGTTTAGACCTCCTTTTAAAGGCTAAGCATTTGTGAGTTTTTTGGTTTTTTTATTTTTTCTTTGCTGGCTTTTTTGAGTACTTTTTACGGCTCCTTATTGTCTAAAAACATTTTCAGTTTTTCATTTTCTAAAATGTGTGTTCATTTTAAATTGTCAAAAAAGAGATAAAAGACTTGTGTAATAAACAATTGTGATAAACAAAATATGGAAGACAAGCAAGGAAGATTGCATTTTTTTGAAAGTTGAAACAATGTCCTGGCATTTCAAAATTTCTGAAAATGTTAGACTTGTTTGGGAAATATTAGATTTATATTATCTTATTTTTATTAGTTGAAGTAGCCCTATTTGAGAGAACAATGCTCCCTTTTATCTTTTACTCTATTATTAGTTGCTAATGTTATATTGAGTATTAAATTAACAATTTTTCAATTACTATTTTATGCAGCCATTTCAATAAAAACAAGCTTTCTGGTACCATTCCTCCAAAACTTTTCAGCTCTCACATGGTACTCATACACATGTAAGTTGACATTTGCGATGTTTGGATTAACTTATTTGAGTTTTTCTACTAGCACAAGCACTTGTGAGTCAACTTACTTTAATACGCTCTTTAGGATAGCTTATGAAAACAGCTTATAGCATATATGAAAGCAATTTGACTTTATTTTATCTTTTCTTGCAGAAATAACTTATACATAAGAACTTATATTATAAGCACTTATGTTATACGCCTAGTTAAGTTGTTTATCCAAACAAGATCATTTTAGGTTTCTATAAGCTTATAGTCTCAACTCTCAATTTTTGTGGTGTTTTGAACTGTTGTGTTATTCCTGACAGATTATTTGATGGAAATGATTTAAGTGGGAGTATCCCTTCTACAATAGGACTAGTTCAGACAGTTGAGGTTCTGTAAGTACTTATTTCCTTAATATTTCAAATGTTCTTTACTTTCACCAAATTCCTTCTTCCATTTATTTTCATAATACTGAATTTTGATTACCTTTTTGTTAATTGTTTCAAATTTATGACAGTCGGCTCGACAGAAATTTCTTGACAGGAGAGGTCCCTTCAAATCTCAGCAACCTTAGCAACATCACCGAATTGTGAGTACTTAGATTTGAGATGCAGACATATAAAAGGATTTTATAATAACATCAATGGATAATTATAGTGTTACTTTCTTCCAGGAATTTATCACACAACAATTTGTCAGGTCCTTTGCCAGACTTAACTTCAATGAATAACCTCAATTATGTGTAAGTAATTGGCATGAGTTGGCGTTTCTACTTTCTTTCCTTTAAGAGAAATGATTTTCATACAACCAAATTTCGACAATATTCACGACAACATTTGAGTGGTTAGCACATTTCAATCAGTGGTTAATTACATTTAGATAGTTAATAGATATATCATGTGTCAAACCCACTAACCCCCATCATTACTTCATTATCAATGAATTGGGACAGGATTAACTATAATTTTAGGTGTTCCTGAGAATTGAGGTTAACTATATCCAAATTCGTGATTACTGAAGTTATGTAAATGGTTAATAAGTTTTGACACATGTTATATCCATTAATCATCGAACCTAATTAACTGCTTATATGACTGTGTTAACCCCTTATATTGTTTTCGCAAAAGTTGTCCAGTTTTTGTTGTTCAAATAACACAATTGTTCCTTTAATATTATATGATGTTATCATTCATATAATGCTAATCAATTGATAATGCTATGTAGGGATCTTAGTAACAATTCCTTTGATCCATCAAAAGCTCCAATTTGGTTCTCAACTTTATCATCACTCACCACTCTGTAAGTAATTTACAAGAAGAAGAAAAAAGTTTCTCCCTTGTCATATTATGAAATCTAACAAAGAATTTTTTTTTCTCCATAATCTATACTATGCGTAGTATTGTGGAGTTTGGATCACTTGAAGGTCCTCTTCCATCAAAACTCTTCAGCAGTCCTCAAATACAGCAAGTGTAAGTCCCAAACTTCTATGTAGAAGATAAGTATATACTACAAACAATGGAAACAGTAACCATAATTTTCATCTTTTAAATTCAGGAAACTAAGAAGCAATGCACTGAACAAAACACTAAACATGGGTGACAGCATTTGTCCCCGGTTGAAGCTTGTGGATTTACAAGACAACCAGATTTCAACAGTAACAATCGGTTCACATTACAAAAATACATTGATGTGAGACATTTTTTGCTTTCTAATCTCGCATACTTCGGCTCCGTTTGACATGCATTGTTTTTTACTTCTCTTTTCCATAAAAGAAGTTAGGCCAAACAGTATTTTTTTGAAAATATCAACTTAAAAAGTATGTTAATTTAAGTATCAAAACTAGATATAAATTACTTTTCAAAAAACAGTTGAGAGGAATTTTTCAAATCAAGTGGGAGACCTTTGATAACTTTATCTATTTCTTTATTTGACTTGAATTCTATTGAAATATCAAAAAAATATACTATCTTTTAAGCTAAAAATGATTATCAAATAACATTAACTTTATATGGCCTTTAATACGAAAATAAGTCAGTCCAAATAGAACCTCTTTCATTTGCATGCAGGGGCGGACCTGGACTGGGCCTGCTGTGGCAGGTGCCACACCAGTCCAGGCCCATTTTTTTTAGGCTTAATTACCAACTGATTTTAGGCTTAATTACCATGTGATTTTTTTAGGCTTAATTATTCATGTCTTGATTGAGATTTGAGAGGTATAATTACCAATAGTTCATGTGATTTTTTTTTAGGCTTATGTTAATTGTTATGCTTCATCAAATGTCAATTGTCATTTGTCAACCAATTGTATAACACACTGACACACGCTGTTAATTTCCAACCAATTGTATAACACACACACCGTTAATTGTTATGCTTCATCAAGAAGTGGGTTTATCATTTTTATGTTTGGGTTATGACTTATGATTAATTTTACACATATTAAATTGCCAAACATGCTGCGAATTTGTTGCATATTAGGCAGGGTTATGATTAATTTTTTGTTCATGTTTTTGACATACTATAATGGAAAATAGAACATTTGTTTTGTAATTTTGGTTGCTACAACCACTTTTAATATAATTTCTTATTAAATTTTGTATTATTTAATCATTTGAAAAAAAAAATTGCCCCACTAATAGTGGAAGTCCAGATCCGCCCCTGTTTGCATGGCCTTTTACTAATGTAGTGATTTCTATCTATGCATGTATTTCAGTCTCATAGGAAATCCAGTGTGCATAGCTTCTCTCTCTAATACAAATTACTGCCAACTTCAGCAACAACCTAAACAACTCTATTCCACTAGCTTGGCTAATTGTGGAGGAATATTATCATGTCCCCCTGATCAAAAGCTCAGTCCACAAAGTTGTGAATGTGCCTATCCATATCAAGGAATGCTGTACTTTAGAGGACCTTTGTTTAGAGAACTGTCTAATATAACTATTTTCCATTCACTTGAAAAGAGCTTATGGGTGAAATTGGGTTTAACACCTGGTTCAGTTTCTTTACAAAACCCTTTTTTCAATGGTGATGATTATCTTCAAATGCAACTAGCACTCTTTCCACCAACAGGACAATATTTTAATAGGTCAGAAGTTCAAAGATTTGGATTTTCATTGAGTAATCAAACTTACAAGCCTCCACATGAATTTGGACCCTATTACTTCATTGCATTTCCTTATGCTTTTCCAGGTAAGATAAAAATACAATACAGACATTATTGATGTGCTTTGATGTTATATATTTAGCTTTATGAAAGATGTACAATTAACAGTTGATACACAACATTGATGTATGCCTAATGCGATATTGTGATTTACAATTAATCGCCATTGTTGTTTAATAACTGAACACACAACAAGGTTTAAATTGTAACTAATTATGTATGTGTGTATTAATACTAATATAATTACAATTGCAACATCTATGCAGCTGGTAACAGTGATATTTACATAGATTCCCACAAAGGAGCTTCTCTTAGCATAGGTACTATTATTGGGATAACAGCTGGAAGCACAACTTTGATTCTGTGCCTCATAGGGTTAATGGTATATGCAATCCTGCAAAAGAAGCGCGCGGAGAAAGCCATTGGAATAAGTAGACCATTTGGTAATTGAAGTTCTCATTTTTACTCAAAAAGAAGTTCTTATTTGATTTTCTTGTTATCACAAGCATCTATTTTTCCCAGCGTCCTGGGCACCAGGTGGCAAGGATAGTGGAGGTGCACCACAATTGAAGGGAGCAAGATGGTTCTCTTATGATGAACTCAAAAAGTGCACCAACAATTTCTCTGGAAGCAATGAACTAGGCTTTGGTGGCTACGGCAAGGTATCAGAATCTTACAGGAAGATGTTTTTGTCATGGTTATCAGTATCTTACAGTTCATGGATACATGGAGGCGTACCTCGATTCGATACTAAATTGAATCCAGTCGATACGAATATCTAGTGTCTATCTATTTGGACATGAATCTCAACTATAATTCTGATTCACTATGATGAAACTTTCTTTCAAAAGAATCATTATCTAAACTTAGTGTAGCCATCTACTTTTTTTTGTCAAATTTGTATAACAAACCACTTTTTTTTTATTTGATATATGACTTGAATCTTGAATTATTTTGAGGGCCATATATGATATATCAACTTATAATTTTGTTGCGCCACTTGTTTTTTACTCACAAATGACATATTTTAATTGGCAATGTATTATAATGATTCATAATAAGATTCGATTCAAGATTCAAAAAAATATAATATCTTCCAATTCATTATTTGAATCTTGATTTGCTAACCATAAAATTTTGTAATTCTCTATTATTGACTCTAGGTGTACAAAGGGGTGTTCCCTAATGGAAAAATAGTTGCAATCAAAAGAGCTCAGCAAGGATCAATGCAAGGAGGTCTAGAGTTCAAGAATGAAATTGAGTTGCTTTCAAGAGTTCATCACAAGAATCTTGTTGGCCTTGTGGGGTTCTGCTTTGAACAAGGAGAACAGATGTTAGTTTATGAATTTATCCCCAATGGAACACTAAGGGAGAGTTTGTCAGGTAAGTTCATAGTAGCTGAAAGTTAAGCGGTGTATTCTCTGGAGGAAAAACAAATTTAAAATTCACGAATGAACTTTTGTTGACTAAACTGTTTGGTATATAAATCATTTCATAAAGAAAAAATATTAAAAGACTTAAAAATATTGTACACATGTTTCTTTGCAGCTTATTTTTTCTGTTTTGTTATTTCAAGAACTAAAATTTGACAACTTTTGTGACAAAAATAAATGGTTAATGTAGTTTAAATAGGTGGTTAATTACGATTTGTATATGACTAATGGATTAATGGATAGGTGTCAAAACTCATTAACCATCAACGTAACTACATTGACTATGAATTTAAATTGTGTTAACCACTTAAAAAAGTTGTTGCGAAAGTTGTCTAAATTTGGTTGTACAAAAATCATTTTTCTAGGTTTTGGCATTTATTATAGAACAAGAGAAAAAAAGATCCACAATACTGCTTAGAAACTAATAGAATCTTTTGCATCAATCAATGTGAGTTGCAGGAAAATCTGGCACACAGCTTGATTGGAAGAGGAGACTCCGTATTGCTCTTGGATCAGCTAGAGGACTTGCATACTTACATGAACTTGCCAACCCTCCCATAATCCACAGAGATGTGAAGTCAACCAATATCTTGTTGGACGAAAGTTTGACAGCAAAGGTTGCAGATTTTGGCCTCTCTAAGCTTGTATCAGACAGTGAGAAAGGCCATGTTTCAACTCAGGTTAAAGGGACATTGGTGAGTAACAATAGAATAACGATATTCAAATTTTATTTGGATTTTAATTGTTCGACTTTGCTACAAACTTAGATTCTGATATATGAATTTGGATTATCTGCAATCTGCTGCATTCACGTGATCATGTAGTTACCTATCTGGACTGTCAAATCAAATATTGGACCGCCCACATTCCTAATTTGAATTATGAACTCATAATCAAAGTCAGAGCGTAGATTGTCTGATTTTTATCTGATGATCAAGATAGCGTTAATGCAGCAATTGTGTGATTCTGTGACAAGAGAGAATCCTTTTATACATAGTGCTCCTCAATCAATAAATGAATAGATTGTTGTCTTTTTCTGAGGCTGATACTGATAGTAGTTTTCATTGGCATATTTCAAAACACTAGAAAAATGTTACTTGCTAGTATCTTATGTGGAACTATTAGCTGCAAAATCTCCACAATTGTGTCTTTAATTTGCTTTCTACTTTTCCTTTTGCAACTTGATAACTAAAATGCTTAACATCTACAGGGCTACCTGGATCCTGAATATTACATGACTCACGAACTAACCGAGAAGAGTGATGTATACAGTTTCGGGGTAGTTATGCTTGAACTAATAACATCCAAACAACCAATTGAAAAGGGTAAGTACATTGTTCGCGAGGTTCGAACCTTAATGAACAACAATGATGAAGAGTATTATGGTTTAAGGGGACTAATGGATCCAATGGTAAGAAACACAACCAACCTGATAGGATTTGGAAGGTTCTTAGAGTTGGCAATGCTATGCGTCGAGGAATTGGCTTCAGACCGTCCAACAATGAGTGAAGTTGTGAAAGTGTTAGAAACCATACTACAGAACGATGGGATGAATACAAATTCTACTTCAGCTTCTTCATCTGCTGCTAATTTTGAAGTTTCTAAAGGTACTGCAATGAGACATCCTTACATTGATACTCTTTTTACAAAGAAGGATGATGGTATTGAGAGTGATGCTTTTGATTACAGTGGAGGGTACACATTTTCATCTGAAGTGGAACCCAAATAGATAGATGCTATACATTTTTTGTTAGACATGTCATTTAGTTTTTGTCTTTTCCTTCTCAAATGAAGACATACAATGCTGTATATTCTTTGTGACCTATAGTTTTCTTGTATGGATTGTTTAGGAGGAAATGTAATAAATCTGTCTATCTCATAGCTACATTGTATAGTAAGAGAGCTCCAGTAGTAGATTTCCTTATTCATTCTTGTTAAAGGTGTGTATCCGTGTCGTCTGAATTTGATCGAACGATTCACAAAACTTGCATATTTTAATTTTATTTTTAATGTGTATTGTGGAGCTTGAAATCTACAAGTTCATCTTTATCTAATGGTTTTACAAGGAATCTAGATCTCAAAAGGAGAGGGTATGGGTGACTTTTACAAATTCAAAGAGAGTAGAGAATAGAATAACAACGATGACACCAATAATAATAATGAAAATAATAATTTACTAAATAGTTTACTAATAATGTCATGGAATTGGATTTGATGCAGTAACTGCGTCACGCAGTTACTCGTCGTAGCCATTCGATCTGAAACCGACGTCGGAGATCGTTTATAGTTGTTTTTGATAATACGTAATCTGGACCGTCTAATCTGCAATCAATGGCTGTGATCTGTGTGCTGTTTTTACTGCACACAATCCAGATCCCTAATGTCATATATGTACAAGTTCTAATAACAAAGCCTCTTAAATAACAAAAATATATGCGAGACAATGTGAATCAGACAATGTGAATCATTGCTACAGCAACTGGTGTTTGTGTGAAAATGAAATCGATCCAGAGTAACGGAATGAATGATAAGGTTTCTGTTCCTTGGATCAGAAACAATAGAGACACTCGTTTTTTTGTATTCAAATGGTACAAAGTATACGCATTAGTACCAAGGATTCAATCTCTTCAACCCAACATCTCATATAATTTTTTTAAATAGGACTCACTAATCAATTATCAATAATTTTATATCATTACATTTCAATTTTTTAATATTTAAAGAGTGTGGGTCTCGCCTAAGATTGAGGTCTTAAGTGAGACCCCAGATCTTATAAGACCCAGAAAAAGTTTTTCTCCAATGAGAGTACCTAATAGATACCGGGTCTTAAGTGTTTAAGACCCTCCCATTATAATTTTTTTTCTCCAATGAGAGTACCTAATAGGTACTGGGTCTTAGATCTATCATAATCGGGTTTCTAAGACTAGATCACGACACCATGTTTTTTAGGAACAAATCTTTTTTTTTTTTACAAAAAATTATGTTTATCTTTTACCAAGAAATAAAAAATATAATAAAAGAGATTTTTTTGTTACAAAATTAATTTAATCTTTTGACATTTAATTTCTTTTTCTTTTTTAAAAAAATCTATTTTTTGAGTAGGTATCAGTTTCTCATTTACCATCATTTTTGGGATACTTGTGGTCATGAAGTTTTTCAGACTGGTTGTCAATGGTTAGCAAATGGTGCTTTCCCGCCAAATGTAAATTCTACTAATATTACTCTTATACCAAAAGGTGATTCTCAGACTTCCATGAAGGATTGACGGCCTATTGCTCTATGTAATGTTGTGTATAAAATTGTCGCCAAGGTGCTTGCTAATAGGCTTAAACAAGTGCTTGATAAATGTATATCTATCAATCAGTCAGCATTTGTCCCAGGTAGGTCCATATTAGATAATGCAATGGTGGCCATTGAAATTGTTCACTATATGAAGGCAAAGGCTAAAGGAAAGAGTGGAGATGTTGCTCTTAAACTGGATATCAGTAAAGCGTATGATAGATTAGATTGGGATTACATTCGTGATATTCTGCTCCAAATGGGTTTCTCCTTCAAATGGGTTAGCTGGATTATGCTTTGTGTTGAGACGGTTGATTACTCGGTCTTGGTTAATGGTGCATCGATAGGTCCTATTGTGCCAGGGCGTGGTCTTCGTCAGGGTGATCCACTCTCACCTTATCTGTTCATCATTTATGTTGAAGGTCTTTCTTCCCTTATTCGTGAAGCTGAACGTCGTCATGATATTAGAGGTACTATGATCTGCAAAGATGCACCTATTATTTCTCACCTTCTCTTTGCAGACGATTGTTTTCTATTCTTTAGAGCTTGTGAACGTGAGGCTGTTTGTATGAAAAATATTTTGGCTACTTGTGAAGCGGCTTCGGGGAAAACCATTAATCTTCAGAAGTCAGAATTATTTTGTAGTCGTAATACTCCGGATGTTCTCAAGAATCTCATTGTTTCTACTCTCGGTGTTCGTCAAGTTCTGGGTACAGGTAAATATCTTGGGTTGCCATCTATGATTGGTCGTAGCAAATATGCAACTTTTAAATTTATCAAGGATCGTATTTGGAATAAAATCAATTCCTGGAGTAGTAGATGTCTCTCGCAGGCTGGGAGGGAGGTTCTCATTAAATCTGTTTTGCAATCTATTCCTTCATATGTAATGAGTATTTTTCTTCTTCCGGGATCCCTTATTAATGAAATTGAAAAAATGTTAAATTCCTGCAAATTCTCGAGGATTGCATTGGTTATCCTGGGAACGTCTTTCAGTTCCTAAAGTGTTCAGAGGCATGGGTGTAAAGAGCCTTAAGGCATTCAATATGGCTATGATAGGCAAGCAGGCATGAAAGTTGGTTTCTACTCCAGATTCTCTAATCACTCGTTTACTCAAAGCTAAATACTTTCCTCGAAGTGATTATTTTGGAGCTAGCATAGGCCATAATCCCAACTATGTTTGGCGTAGTATTTGGAGTGTGAAAGATGTGATTCGTCGTGGTTTTCAGTGGAGTATAGGCACGGGAGAACACATACCAGTTTGGGATCACCCTTGGCTCCTTAATGCTGCACAAATTGTACCGTCTACTCCACATCATTTGGAGTGGCCACTTATAATTGTTTCTGACTTGATGGTTACATCCTAAAAACACTGGAATATGGACTCATTGATGGCTGTTTTCGATATAAATGCAAGTTTTCAAACAAATGTTTTTGCTATCTTACAACACTTGGACCAGCAGCAAAAACAAGTATTCAATGTGACTCTCTGGAGTATTTGGAAGCATCGTAACAACAAGGTTTGAAACGATATTACTGAAACAGCTCAAGATATTTGTGCTCGTGCAGGTTTTCTTCTTACTAGTTGGAGGAATGCTCAGATTATTCGTCACCCTGTCCCTCAGCATCCCATTTCACCGTATGATTTCAAGTGGATTAAACCAGTTCCCGGCAGGTTCAAATGTAATGTTGATGCATCCTTCTCTCAAGCTTTGAATCGGGTTGGTATTGGTGTGTGTATTCGAGATGATGAAGGTCGTTATGTTTTAGCTAAAACTGAATGGCTGACTCCACTCCTTGATGTGGATTTGGGCGAGGCTTTAGGTTTATTATCAGCTTTGTATTGGGTTCGTGATTTACAGGTGTGTATTGTGGACTTTGAGCTTGATTCCAAAACTGTGGTGGATAGTATTTATGGCCGTAAATGTGGCGTCTCTAATTTTAGCGCAGTGATCAATGACTGTAGACGTCTGTTAGCTTCTGATTTAGTAACCTCAGATGTTAGGTTTATTCGGAGACAAGCCAACGAAGTCGCTCATAGCTTTGCTAGGGTGGCTTTGCGTCATGCTAGTTTCCATATTCATATTAAGATTCCATTTGTATCTTGTCATACCCCATTTTTTACCCTTTTTCAATTCGCTTTTCTCGTCTTTTAAGCCAGAAATTTTCGTCGTTTCAGACGAAATTTCGGCAGGGAGGTATTTTAAAATACCTCATTTTTGTTCCGAAGGCGACCGTTTTTTATTTTATTATTTTATTATTATTTCTTGTTATGATTTTTTATTTCCTTTTCTTAATTTTTATTTTTATTTTTATTAGTATTTTCTTTTATTTTACTTATTTTTATTTTCTTTTTATTTTCGTTTTTATTTTTACTGTGTTTTATTTTTCAGTCATTTTTAGTTATTTTTGGTCCAATACTGTCCAGGGGATTTTTTGTCCAATTTTTCAAACCCTAGTTTTTTTACTATAAATAGTGCATTTAATGCACTGTTCAGTCAGAGAGTACACAGTACCCGAGTCAGAGCAAGTACACATCATTTAGTCAGAAATATTCAGAGTACCCAGCCACCACAAACCACCAACACAGCCACCCTCAGGCCACCGTCAACCACCACCACAAAAAAACAATCCGGCCACCATAACCAGACCACAAAAATCACGGCCAGGCTTAACAAAATCACGACAAATCACAAAAAAACCACAATCACACAGAATCAAAAGCTTACAGCCAACTCACGCGGCCAAATATCACCACAATCAACACAATCCGAACTCAAACCAAAGAAAGCCACACGAACCGAGCCCAGAAAGCAGAATCAAGGTAAATTTTCAAAAAAATTCAAACCTAGATCTAGGCCTTTTCGTGAGGAATTTTAAAAAACCAAGTTGAAATCTGAGAAGTAGAGTGAAAAGGATCTAAGAAACCACAAGAAATTAAAAAAAAAAAAAAAAAAGAATTCTGTGCTCCGGCACGATGGCGCCGCCGGCGGCCGCCGCGCCGGAAATCTGTCCGGCCAAGTTTCTTAGAGAGGGGGAGGAGAGTGAAGAAGAAGAGAGAGAGAGGAAATGAAAATGAGAAGAAAAACCAGAAAACCACTTTTTATACTGACTCTAAACCGGATCAGATAGGTTGGGTTTAACTCGGCCCAACTTCGTTTTCTTCTTCCTCTCTTCTGCTTCCTTTTCACGCCCCCTTCTCCTTCCCTGCACCCCCCTTCTTTCTTTCCCATTCTTTTTTTCTTTTATTTCTTTTCAGCCATTTATTTTTTGTTATTTTTATTATTTTCTTTATTTTTTATGCATTTTACTTTACTGCCTTTAATTTTCAGTATATAATGCATTTTTATTTTTTATATTTATTTTATGCACCATATTTAATTTTATGTCTTGCATTTTTTTTATTTTGCATTTTTATTTTCAGCATCATATTTATTTTATGTCTTGCATTTTTATTTTCTTTTTTGTTTTCAGCATCATGTCTATTTTATGTCTTGCATTTTTATTTTTTTTTATTTTTATGCATCATATTTATTTTATGTCTTGAATTTTTATTTTCTTTTTTATTTTCAGCATCATATTTATTTTATGTCTTGCATTTTATTTTCTTTATTTATTTTATGCACCATATTTACTTATTGCTTTGCATTTCATGCATTTTTATTTCTTTTTAGCATATTTACTTTAATGCATTTGCAATTTTATTTTTATTATTTTTGTCATTTATTTTATTTCCTTTAGAATGTATCTAGGTCCAATGTAAAAAATATAAATGAGAATATGCACCGACACTCACATTTATCTATTCCGCTTTATGTCAAGGACGATAATGTAATAATGACCGTATCCGAGGAAAATGACCCTCACTTGATCCAACGTCATTTTGAGGGATCCGGCGCGTTTGGATTATCTCAGCATAACTTAGTCTCTGGACCTTAGGACTTAATCAAAATTTTCAAAAAAAGTCAAAAAGTCAAAATCCAAAAACATTTTATAATCAAATTTTCAAAAAAAAGTCAAAAAGTCAAAATCCAAAAACATTTTATAATCAAAATTTCAAAAAAAGTCAATCTTTGTCTTTTCTTTCTTAATTAAACTTTAATCAATATTTAATCAATCAAACTTTTTCTTCAATTTAAAATCAATCAACTCACATTTTATTCTTCTATGCCTTTACGGCCTCTTATCTTTCTCAAAACATTTTTCAAACTTTAAAATCAATCAAAACCAATCACTCGGCTTTTTACCCCGAACTACATGATTTTGATCTCATTCGGGTATGTAGGCAAAAGACTTTGTCTTTCCAAATCAACAAAACAACAAAAACATTTTCTTTCTTCTTTAAACTCATCTCTTTAATCTTTTTTTTTTAAACATTTATTTACAAGCAAATAATCAATTTAGCATAAAGATAATTGAAAACAAGAGGTTCCTATAGAGTACTATAGACGTTTAGGGTGCTAATATCTTCCCTTTGCGTAACCTCCGGACCTTTGATCTCTAAAAAATAGGGTTTTTCGAACTTTCTCCCTTTTCCTCGGAAAAATAAAAGATCGGTGGTGAATCTAAAAATTGCGAGTCAACGCTAATTAATAGTTTGATATCCAAAAATCACCGCGACATATCTCTACTATTATTTTAAATGAAATGCAATAAGTTTCTTCTTGTCAAAATAATTAGCATTCAGTCAAAAACCAATATAAAATCAACATTTTGAGGTATAAAACTATTGTTTATTTTGAGAAAATAAAGTTAATAATAATTAATTAAAGGTTATTCATGATAATAAAGGTTATTCCCCTAAAAAAACAACAACAAAAAATAATGAAGAAACGTTTTTAAATGCATATTTTGTTTGGTGTGTCTATATATATATATATAATTTCCCTTTCTTTGATGTTATGTATAAAAGAAAGTTAGATTAATAAAAGTTAATGTATTTGGTCCAAATTTTAAACCAGATACATCCATTTTTGTTGACTCAATTTTATTTTATATATAAGATCAAATGTAGTATATACTAGTTGACTCATTTTTCTTTTATATATAAGATCAAATTTAGTATATATTAAGAATCAAATTACATCGATATAATGTTTTTTTTTTTTGAAGAAGCTAAACAAATTTTATTAAAAAACAAACACAAGCTCCTCTAGCACAAGGTGTACCAAAGGAAGCTAAAGTATCCAAAAATAACAATGAAACAATCCACAAGCTACAACAAAGTAGCCAAGAAAAACAACATTATGTTACAACCTGAAGACAGAATAAAAGATTTAACCTCCAAACCGAATACTCAAAATCAAAAACAGCATAAAAAGATTTTAACCACCAAAATGCTTGAAGTTTAACCTTTTCCAACGAAGATAGAAGTTGTGCCGATTTGTTATGAAAATGCCTCAAATTGCGGTCCTTCCAGATAGTAGAAAGAGCTGAAATCCAAATAATATTAAAAGTCAGACGAGACTTGTTAGAAAAACCCCCAAGACCTCCAAACTGAAGAAAATGCTCAAATAAAGATCCTTGAAGAGTCGTTGAGATGCCTAACCATCCTGATATTAAAAGCCAAAGGCGACCATAAAAAGCACATGAAAAGAACAAATGATCTTGATCCTCAACGAATCCGCAAGAGGTCGAACAAAAAGAATCATTATAATCCAAGATATTCCTCCTAAACAGATTCATCTTAGTTGCTAATCTATTCAGGAACAAACGCCAAACAAAAATATTGACCTTAAGCGGAATTTGCTTAAGCCATAGAACATGATTACAACGGTCATCAATTGCCACATCCGAAGTAGTCAAATGATTATAAGCACTTTTGACCGTGTACTTATGGGAAGAATGAAGCTTCCAGATCCACCTGTCAGACACATCAATCTGCAAAACCACAAGTGAAAGTTGTTCCGCACATTCTCTCACCAACCCCTCCTCCCACACAAACAGTCTCCTTCTCCACTTCCACGCCTCACCATTAACCTCCCAACCCAAAGAGAACATCTCCGCAACAATGACACTTTTGTTAACAGCAAGATCAAATAATCTAGCATATCTAACATCTAGAGAAACGCCATCCAAACAGGGATCCTTCCAGAACAACGAAGAAACCCCATCCCACACCTGCCTAGAAATATTATCCAACAGCCACCGATCATCTAACAAACCGCCCCCTCCTAATATAGTTTACATTTTGCCACCACACAGAGCCTGTAATATCCCGCTTAGAAGTATCAGTTAAACGTGTTAGAAACTTCATGAGCAAGCAATGGCAAGGTTGTAATTAGGATGAGTGGCAAAGTTGTAAATTGGGGGAAATTGGCTTTTGGATAAATATGAAAATATTCACCAATTTCACTCATTTTTCTCACTTATGAAAATCTGAAAATTTCTCTCCCTTTTCTCTCTCATTTTCGTCCCTCCCCTACCACTCTCCATAACCCATCATCCTTCCCAAAAATCTTGTGTTCCAAGTCTTCATTAACTTCTTGTGGGAGTTCTCACTTTTAAGCCTAGTTTTGAGGGTTTGGAACTAGAAGAAATTAAAGGAAAAGCAAGGGTTAGAGTAATTGGTCAAGTGAAGGATAAGCTAAGGTTGAAGTTAAAGGATTATCCAACATCAAACCAAGTCTAAGGTGAGCTTATAGGGGTTTTAGAACCCTCCTTGATTAAGTTATGGAATGTTTATAGTTTATGATCAATTTTTGAGGTTATAGTGCCATAAGCCCTTTTGATAGTGATTCCTTGTTCATACATGATATAAGCTGATTATATGTCTTAAAATTGATCCTTTAAGCTGTTATGGTGTTTGAGTATGCCTGGATTAGCCAAAAAGAGTGAAATTCACGTTGTGAACAGTTGCAATTCGGCCACCGAATGCCCAAATTCGGCCACCGAATTTGACAGCAAAATCTCCATTTTTGGTTCGCAGAAAATCGGCCACCGAATTGGCCAATTCGGCCACCGAATTGCAAGTGGTTTTTTGTGAATGTTTGGATCAAATGAGGATAAGGATAGGCATATAAAGGAGAGATATATACTTGATTGTTAAGCCATTATAGGAAGGTTAAGAAGTTAGTATGTGGGTTAATCTCTCTAAGCAACGATATCATGCACTCAATTAATTATGTGCAAGCCTAAGAGCAATGAGGATGGGAATGCTTTGACAATCATAGTCATAGACATGTTTATAGTGTTGGTTCTCCAACGATTATAGGTGGCTTATGAGAACGATAAGCCAAGAATTATAGGTTACAGGTTATAGGTTACAGGATTGTTATAGGATTAAAGTGACAAATTATATGCTTATATGTTATAGTTAAAGAATTAAAGATTAAAGATAATGGCGTGCTTGCACGTTTTACAGTTACAGGGCGTGTTCATCAGACTCCGGGTTTCGCCGGATGGGACTTCTCCGAGAGGGTTGTCCACACGTTTTATAGGGAGTCCGGTGTTAGCCTGATATGATAGGGATTTCACCGGTTTATAGGGAGACGTATCTCGGGGTTGCTCCACCCGGGCTGCCCTCCGTAAAATGAACTCAGATTAATTGTTTGTTCAACGCTAACAGCTAACATAAAACACTTTATTTGTTTTATGATTCATAGTTATAGTTAAAGTTATAGTCACAGGAAGTTTTACGGACACGGGTAAATTACAGTTATAGTCATAGGAAGGTTACAGTTATAGGCAGGTTTATAAGACTTGGCGATTCTAGAATTCCCCTAAATTGCCAAGGTAGGCATGGCGACCCTAGGTTCCCTGTGGTTGCCAACAGTAGATTGGGTAGAGCTCACTGAGACATTATGTCTTATCCCATTCCTTCTGGTGCAGGTTCACAGGCAGGATCACAGGCAGCACGCAACAAGGGTAAGGAGAAGGCTATGGACTGATCGTGCTGATATTATGTTTTGGTTGACTGTTTTATATGTTGATGTACTTGTTGTACATGTATCAAAGGAATTGTATAAACTATGGATTGTAATATTACAATGTGATGTAATATTTTGAATGAACTTTTTATATTGTAAATTAATGTATCCAGTACGAAATTCTAATACTCGTATACGATCCTAGGCAATCTTATTATGGGTGTTACAGAGCCCCCTCCTCCACCAACACATAACCGCCCCCCCCCCCCTCCTCACCGTACTTCGCACACAACACATTATACCACAAGCTTCCCCTTTCCTCCAGCATCCTCCACACCCATATACCAAGAAGGGAAAAATTAAACTCCTTCAGCCTCCTGACCCCCAAACCTCCATTCTCCCTATGTAAACATAAAGTATCCCATTTTACCCAAGACAATTTCCTAACATCCTCACTCCCCCCCCCCCCCCCCCCAAAAAAAAAACATACAAAAAATAGAGTCAAGGGTAGAAATGATACCTGAGGGAGCTTTGAAGAAGGAAAGAAAATAAACCGGAATGGAGGAGAATACAGACTTAAGGAGAATCAGCCGACCCCCCAACAAAAGGTTTTTGCTCTTCCAACCAGACAGTCTACTTCTAATTCGATCAACCAAAGGGTTCCAGAACTGAAGCTTTCTCGGATCACCACCAATAGGCAGCCCCAAATACACAAAAGGTAAGCAACCATGCTTACAATTCATAACAACCGCCGCCTCATGAAGCCAAGAACCCGCCACATTAATACCAAACAACATGCTTTTATGAAAATTTACTTTTAACCCAGATATTTTCTCAAACAAAAGCAAGACATTCTTCAAAGCACGAACATTCGCCCAACTTTTCCCACCAATCAAAAGGGTATCATCAGCAAATTGTAGATGTGTTACGAACAAAGTATTTTGCACCCCAACATTGTACCCACTAAACAATCCATTATCCACCATCGCACTCATCATAACATTTAAACCTTCAGCAGCTAACAAAAAAATGAAAGGAGAAAGAGGATCACCTTGGCGAAGGCCTCTCTCCAAAATAAACTCATCAGTCGGACTCCTATTGACAAGAACCGATGCTGAAGCTGAAGTAACACATTCCATCATCCACTTACGCCAAACAAATGGGAAATTCATCTTACCCATGACCTCTTCTAAATACCTCAAATCAACTGAATCATATGCTTTTTCAAAATCAACCTTGAACAAAATTAATTCTTTCTTTAACCTGCGGGCATCATCCACCAACTCATTAGCAATAAGAATGCCATCAAGGATTTGTCTACCTTGAACAAATGCTGATTGTGATTCCGACACCACCTTGCCAACCACTTTCCGAAGCCTGTTAGCAAGCACCTTAGACAGAATTTTATACAGACTGCTAACCAAAGAGATAGGACGAAAATATGACAATCTCTGCGGGTTCTCAATTTTGGGAATCAAGGCAATAAAAGTGTTATTCAAACCTTTAGTCAACCTACCATTACGATGAAATTCAGCAAAAAAAATTCAGCAGCTCCACCTTCAACATATCCCAAAAATCTTTAAAAAATCCCAGGTTAGTACCATCCGGCCCAGGACACTTAAAGCTATCACAATCCCACACTGCCTCCTTAATCTCCTCTAACAAGAAGGGTTTTACAAGATCAACTCCCTCCTCATTAGAAATGGACTTAAACACCATCTCCCCAAGGCTTGGTCTCACCACATCCACCCTTTTAAAATGCCGACTGAAATGATCAAAAACAGCACTTCTCACCCCTTGAACTCCCTCAATTTGCGCCCCATCCACAGAAATAGAAACAATAGCATTTGAACGTCTCCTAGAAGACATAACCCCATGAAAAAATTTGGAATCAGCATCCCCCTCCTTCAGCCAGGTAATTCTTGATTTTTGCCACTGCATGCTAGCATGTAATTTAGAAAAAGCCATAACATCAGCTGACAACTGATGCATCTCCTCAATCTCTTCCTCCTCTAACCCTTCACCTTCCGCTTTAATATCCAAGGCAGACATGCGATCTTTAACACCACAAATCTTACTAACTAAATTCTGAGTATGATCCTGATGCCAACTCCGAAGACTCCTTGTCATACCCTATTTTTGACCCATTTCTTTTTTTTAATTCGCTTTTCTCGTCTTTTTTTAAATCGGAAATTTTCGTCGCTTCAGACGAAATTTCGGCAGGGAGGTATTTTAAAATACCTCATTTTTTGTTCCGAAGGCGACCGTTTTTTTATTTTATTATTTTGTTATTATTATTATTATTTATTTCTTTTTTAATTTCTTTTTTTTTATTATTAGTGTTTTCTTTTTTTATTTATTATTTTCGTTTTCTTATTATTATGGTTTTTATTTTACTGTTTCATTTATTCTTTTTCAGTCAGTTTTTAAGTCCAATTTCTATCCAGGCCCAGAGGGGCATTTCTGTCATTTTCTTTGTTTTACCCTATTTTCTTTTACTATTTATACAGCATTTATTGCATAGTACAGAGGTCAGAAAAGATCAGTCAGAACAGTACAATCCGGCCACCCTCAGGCCACCACAAACCACCAACAAACCACCACAAAAAAAAAATCAAAAATCGCTCAAATCATCAACACACCCAAAACTAGAATCAAATTTCATCACAAAAATCAAAGCCACAAATCTCACCAGAACACAAACAATTCGGCCAAGGCAATAAACCAAATCCAAACAGTTCCAAATCGAAATCTCAAACCAAATTCCTACGGTTCAAAAACTTCACAAACCCATAACTTAAGAGCCATCACCTAACCGAATCCACAAAACCAACACATAAACCACAAAACCTTAAAACCGAATTCGAACATCACAAAACCAACGGCCAAAAACACGATTTAACCCAAAACCGAACCCAGCTCAGAATTAGAACGAGGTAATCTTTTCGAAAATTTCAAAGCTAGATCTTGAACTTATCTTTGAGAATTTGACGAAACCGAGTTCGGATTCGTGATCTAGAAGGAAAAGGATTTAAGAAAACTGAAAAAATTTAAGAAAGAAGAGGTTTTGTGCTCCGGCGCGGTGGCGCCGCCGGCGGCCGCCGTGCCGGAAAGTTATTGCTGGCCGGACTGGTTTTTGGTTTTAGAGAGAAGTGAGAGCAAGAGAGAAGAGTAGGAGAGAGGAAGAATGGAGAGAATGAATGATTTTTTTTCAGATTTGGTTTATAAACAACCCAGAACCGACCCAGCCAGGCCCATCAGCGCGCGGCCCACTACCTCCTTCTCTCCATTTTTTCTTCTGATTCTTTTCCCCACCCCCTCTTCTTCTCCTGCACCCTTTTCTTTTATTTCTTCTTTTTCTCTACTCTTTTTTTTATATTTCTTTTTTTTTTCTTGCATTTTATTTTTCAGTATTTATTTATTTCATGCATTTTATATTACCGCATTTTAATTTTTAGTTCTGCATGCATTTTATTATTATTGCTATTTTTCTTTTATTTTACGTATTTTTTTATTATTTTCGTTATTTACTTTATGCAACATATTTATTTTACGCCCTGCATTTTAAATTTCCAGCACCATATTTATTTTACGCCTTGCATTTTAAATTTCCAGCACCATATTTACTTTATGTCTTGCATTTTATTTTCTTTTTTATTTTATGCATCATATTTATTTTATCGTCTTGCATTTTTTTTATTTTCTTCAGCATCATGTTTATTTTATGCCTTGCATTTTTTTTTATTTTATTTTTAGCATCATATTTATTTTATGTCTTGCATTTTTATTTTCTGTATTTATTTTACGCACCATATTTACTTATTGTTTTGCATTTCATGCATTATTTTATTTCCTTTTTAGTATATTTACTTTAATGCAATTTTATTATTTTGTCATTTATTTTATTGATATTAGAATGTAATTAGGTCCAATGTAATAAATATAAATGAGAATATGCACCGACACCACATTTATTTTTTATGTTTTATGTCGAGGACTATATCGTAATTTTGGACCGTATCCGAGGAAAAGGACCCTCACTTGATCCAACGTCATTTTGAGGGATCCGGCGCGTCAGACCTTTCTCAGCATAATTTAGTCTCAGGACCTTAGGATTTAATCAAAACAATTTTCATAAAAAAGTCAAAAAAAGTCAAAATCCAAAAACATTTTATAATCAAAATCTTCAAAAAAAATTAATCTTTTATCTTTTCTTTCTTAATCAAATTTCAATCAATCTTTAATCAATCAAAACTTTTTCTTCAAATTAAAATCAACCAAACTCACTTCTTTTTTATTCTTCTATGCCTTTCGGCCTCTTATCTTTCTCAAAACTTTTTTTCAAACTTTAAAATCAACCAAAACCGATCACTCAGCTTTTTACCCCGAACTACGTGATTTTGATCCCGCTCGGGTACGTAGGCAAAAGACTTTGTCTTTCCAAATCAATAAAAATAACAAAAACATTTTCTTTCTTTCTTTTTTCCCACTTTAATCTTTCACACTTAAGCACTTATTTTACAAACAAATAATCAATTTAGCATAAAGATAAATAAAAACAAGAGGTTCCTATAGAGTACTATAGACGTTTAGGGTGCTAATACCTTCCCTTTGCGTAACCAACCCCCGGACTTTTGATCTCTAAAAAAATAGGGTTTTTCGAACTTTCTCCCTTTTCCTCGGAAAAATAAAAGATCGGTGGTGAACTTAAAATTGCGAGTCAATGCTAATTAATAGCTTGATATCCAAAAATCACCGCGACACTCCTTTTAAGAAGTTTCAATTTCTCTTTCAAAACATACCCACTCCATCCAAAAACTTGATACGACAACCATTGCTCTTTCACAAACTCCTTGTAACCTGACAAATCAACCCAACATTTCAACATCCTTTGCGGTCTAGGGCCCCAATTCTCTTCATCAACAGTCAACAAAATTGGGCAATGATCAGAGAGACCTCTAGGAAGGGCAGCCTGGATGCAATTGGGCCAAGCAAAAATCCACGCTTCAGATAGCAAAAATCTGTCCAACCTACTCATAGACACACCATCTCCCCGATACCAAGTAAAATTCCGGCCACAAAGAGGTAAATCAAGAAGCATATTTCCAACAATAAACTAATTGAAACAAGAAAAGTCTTCTCTATTATCACCCAACATACGACTACGACGCTCCTCTATCGAGCGGATAACATTAAAATCGCCTAGAACACACCAAGAAGCCTCAATGTCGTTACTCATCAAGCCTCCCAACCTTTCCCATAACACTTGCCTCCCCCCACTATCACAAGGAGCATAAACATTTACTAAAGAGAAGTCGAAATTAGATTTAATGAACCTCTCTCAAACCACCAAACAATTATCAAAAGACATAGACAACCAAATATCCACCTCCAAAGTGTCCCAAAGAGTTAAAATGCCTCCCGACGCACCAACTGAAGGCTTAAAAGAGAAACCAACATCAGATGAACCCCACAACGATTTACACAAAAAATCATCCACCCCCTCCAACTTCATCTCTTGAATGCACACCACCCAGGGCTTTTTCTCCCTCACCAACCGCTGCAACTCCCTCTGCTTCTCCCCCCTCCCAAACCACGAACATTATAAGAAATAATCTTCATTTACACAACCCCCTCCCCACAACCACCAACCCCCGCCTCCACCTACACATCATCACTCGCCCCCCTCACACTTCCCCTCCCCTCTTTATCTCTCACCGCCCCCCTGCCAACTTAGACCCACCACCACCACCTCCTCTAGACAACACTTGAAAACTATTCTCACAAGAAAGCCCTAACATCTTACCAACATCTCTAACATCTTCCTCCACGACTTTTTCATTCCCATGTAACACCACCCAATTCTTCCAATCCTTATTATTTGTCGAAGTCCCAGACGTAGCTGACAAAGAAACACCAACCGCCTTCCCTTGCGAACCCTTTGAAGATTTGCACTTACCCTTTGACTTCTTAACACTCTTAAGAGAACAAATCAACGCATTCATATCCTTCTCCGACAACCTAGCCATCCTTTTCAAATCAATCACCGATGGCACCAATTTCCTTTTACGGTGTTTTCTATTCCCAGAAACTTCCACATTACTATTCGAGTTAGAGACCCCAATATGATCCTGGAAATTCTTAGAATCAGCTTGCTTAACATTTTGATCATCAGGCACCTTAATAACATTTCCATCAGGTTCCAAGGGAACCTCCTTAAAGTCATCTATCAATTGGTTCACAAAAGTATCCACAGCTTGTTCATCATTATGCACATAACCAGGTTCTGAACAAACAGAATTATGATCATCCTCATACTCCACCAAACAAGCATCCTCAGCTAGGCCAAATTCAAGATCCTCTATGAGACGAATAGGATAAATCCTCCCATCAATGCAAAGATTTTCAACCAAATTCAATTCTTTGACAATAGACGTAAAAATCAATAAACGGGCATAATCCATCCTATTTTTATTGAGAGTCTGAGCATCAATTTTAAGTAAACGACCAAAGAAGGATGCCAATTCCGTAAAGAAAATAATATTCCATGCATGAACAGGAATACCGTAGCACCTCACCCAAGCTCCTCTTTCATAAGACACCACAGAATCTTTCAACCAAGGGCGACAATTATCTAAAAAAGAATTAAAAAAATCAGCCGCTTCAGTAAACACTGACATCACATCAACATCTCCAATCGGATACAAAAACACCTTGTCACCTCCGAACGAAACAATCTTAAAATTCTCAAACCCAGCATCCAGAAAAGTTTGTTGTAACACAGGGACGCCAACACCATTTCTAATGCTAGCAGTCAATCCTTTAGAAGCCCATAAAACATCTTCCATATCGGAAAAATACTCATAACCCACGATACCATTATGATGAACCTGATCAACACCTGACACCTTCCCTTCATCTTGCCCCTTGTTCGCCTCAGCCTTGAACTCCCCCTCTACATTCCTACCCTTCACCTCCACTCCATCCATCACACCTGACACCCCCTTCACCAGCACTTCCCCTCCCCCTTTCTGAGACTCCCTCGCCCTCTCCCTCTCCTCCTCACTCCTAATGGCTACCTCCTTCACCTTCTCTAAGTCTTTTTTCCTCCTCTCCTCTAACACCGCCGCTCCCCTATCCTCCTCCCTCGATTTTTTTCCGGCCGCAACACCATCATTTTTATCTCCCTCTTTATTAATAATTTTTTCTCCCTCTCCCTTCCTAACACTACTTCCTACATTCATATCAAACCTATCAAATTTGGCAACATTTGCAAACAACCTCTGATCTCGAAAAGAAACATTATTCAAAGCTTTGAGCAATTTACCCACATCTCGAACTTTAAGAAATTTAACAAAACCATAAACTTGCCCTCTAACATTACGGTTTCTTGAAACAAAAACATCAGATAAAATCCCGCAAACTTCTAGACTCTTCCTCAAATCAATTAACTCAAGAATCTCCGGAAAATTAGTAATGTAGAACACATCATTTACCTGATGGGAACCATCACGATGTGAGTGAAGTTGCTGCCCATTTTCATAGCGAAAATGCATGACACGTGAGTGAGTTTGATTTCCATCATCATAACTTGTAAACCTGCCATGTGAGTGATGCATGCCACGTTAATGAAAATGCTTTTCCTTATCATAACTTGCATGCCTTCCATGTGAGTGAAGCTGCCGAGACCCAAAAATCATCTTCCTGTCACACAAAAAATTTCTACCTGTTGTGCTTCTGCCTCGCGATCCCACACAAAGACGAGAAGAACGATCACTACGGCGCACAAGGGAACAGCCACGGTGGTGATCTCTGCTAACCCTAATTGAATAATCACGATCAGAAAACCTCGCATACTGTCCAGAACCCTTAACAAACCTGACATCCGAACCAAAACCTCCATGCCTGCTGCTCTCCCGCTGTCCGTACTGTCCCTGAGAAACCGGTCCCATCGCTTTCCGACGTCTGTTTCTCACCTCAGTCCACTCTCCCAAATCCCCTCCCATTTGTGCCTCCCTGGCAAATGACCCACCCCTCCCAAGAAACCTCTCTTCCGACGAATAAGGAAGCCGGCGCGGTGGCCCTAGGTGAGACCGGTGACCGCCGCCGCTCTCTCTCTCACGCTCTCTCTCATTCTTAAATCATTTTATTCGATACATATTTTTATAAAAATTTAACGATTGGATTGAATGTGTATATCATATAGATCATCTATATTGCTTATAAAAAAAATATTGATCTTCTTTATAAATATTTACATAAATATAAAATTATTTAATATATTACTGAGGTGCATAAAGATTGTCATGAGAGTTTCAAAAGAAACATAGCAAAATAAAATGAGATTTGACCACATAAAAATACCAATTTAATTCACACACCTCTTGTAATAAAGAATCTAAGAAAAAAAATACATGTATTCTTTTCTTAATGAAAAATGTATCCTATATTTAATGAAAAGAAATACATTGTTTTTTGACTGCATGCAAAGAAATAGTACATTAATGAAAAGAAATACATGTATTTATTCAAATGTATTTGGGTGAAATATTGTACCAAATACGTATGAAATAAAAGTCCTAAAGTTTGTGCTATAAACACTCACCAACATAGTGAAATCACATTCCCATGCCACCTTAGACCACTCCTAACCCAGACGGTGTGTTGTGCTCGTGCATTGCCCATCTCCATTTCAATTTGCCACACTCTCTTCTTTCAAATCAAAAAACCATATACTTATATTTTTTAATAAATCAAAAAACCATATAGTATAGTATAGTAAATAAACATTTTATCATTTCACTTCATTTCATTTCATTTCACATTTCATATTTTATATAAAATATAACAAAACCAAATATCCCAATCGCTTTCCACCCATTTTTTTTTCTCTCATTTTTCTTTTCCTTCCGTTTTCCTTTCTCCGATTCATTCTCAGAGGAAAGAAAATCAAATTTCACCATCATCAATTTCAATCTTCAATCATCAATGGATCTCAGGTTATTCCTGACCGTACAATGATTCTGGAGGTTCAATTTCACGATGGGATTAAAATCCGTTGGTAAATTCCTCAAATTCGTATCGTAGTATTGTCAAAAAAATTGGGGATTTTGGGGTTAGTTTTTTTTTTTCTCACTAAATTTAGTCCCTTTTTTGTTCAATTTATTATGTTATGAGTGATGAAAGTGGAATTGGAATTGAAGAAATTGGGAAAAGGGAAATTTTTGTGAGTTGAAATTGAAAATTAGGGTGTGGGTTGGGTCAGTTTCTGGGTGATGGATGAGGTGGTTAGACCTGTTGGTAGTAGTTGTAGTAGTGAAGTAGAGCAGACTCAGTCTAGAGATACTGTTGTCGAAACGGCGTCGTCTTCCTCTGATTCAGGATGGCGTCCTAGGGAGCTTGCTTTTGCTCCATTTGTGCCGCGGGGCGATGAACAACGAGTTAATGCTGCTGGAAAGTCCTCAAAGTTGCGTGCTTTTGTGAGAAAACCTGTAAGTTTATATTTCTTTTTGTGATTTTGGTTATTTATTTTTGTTATTGATGTTAATTGTTACTTGCATTGGTGTGTGATTTTGTATTAGTGAAATGGTTGTGTGTGTTGTGAAAAGATTGTTGCTTTGACAGTTTTTGACTTGAAAGGTGGTTTTATTTTTTGAGCGAGAAAGTTGTGTTTTTTTGTGTGGGTGAATTTAGAGTTTTATTGGAGGTAATTCTTTTTTTTGGTGCGGTCGTCGGGAGGTAAGGAAAGTCCGGTAGACAATTGTTCCACCCAGGATTTAGTTGGAGAGTGTTCTTCGAACCAATATTGTCAATGTTGGATGGCCTAAAAGATAAAAGTTTTAAGGAATTGTTGCATTGACAGTTTTTGACCCAAAAGGTGGATTTATTTTGTTTTTAATTCTTAGGGTGAGAAAGTGGTGTTTTTTTTTTTTTTTGTGTGGGTGAATTTAGAGTTCTCTTGGAGGTAATCCTATTGGAGGAGTTAGTCAGAGAGAGTTCTTCGAACCAATATTGTCAATGTTGGATGGCCTGAAATGTAAAAGTAAAAACATTTATCTATGGTAATTAATAATCCGAATAATGAGTCAAAACTCCTATCTATGGATATCTATCATCCATAGGTTGATGGTAAGATCCATAAAACGCTTTGTCGGTATGCCCTTAGTCAATGCATTTTTCAATTAATGTCTTGAAGGAGCATTAGATGTGGTTATCAATAAACACGTTAATTATCTATTTGGTTTCTCTTTCGTGATGTTCCGGTTTATCTGACGTTGTTGCCTTATCTGGTTGGGTTGGGTTAGATGCTAATGGCCAATTTGTGGTTTATTCTTACCGTTCCTTGCATTGGAGGTATCCGAATCTTCATGTAAGGTACCATTGGTTAAGTGATGTTTACTTAAGGTGGGGTAATAAGACAAAAAGACGTGGGGAATGTAAGTTCATATTGTTGTTAGTAGTTGTACCCAAGTCAATAACCCATGATACCTCAGATATTATACTAGGACCGTTCAAGCATAGGAAATTGAAGTTATTACTAGTTGTGGCTAGAAAGCAAGTGTAAGAAGGTTTATTGAGAGAAACAATGAGGTCCTGTAGGTGCTCCAACTCAGAGTTATCAAGGTTTGGTGCTTCCTTATCTGCATGCGACTTCACTGTGGGATCAGAGTTTGACGCAATCTGATTGATCTAAGTATCGAATGTTGTGGAAATGGTTGGACCTGAGCTGGTTTGTCCTTGAAGACTTGGTAGTTTCATTGTCAGACATGTAGTACTAATCCAGTGATAGTGGGATCAAAGAAGCTTTTTAAGGAGAGTCAACCTTAACTTTGGGAAACGGCCGTGCAGACAATGCAGATGAGCAAGTCAGGAATGGCATTGCGATGAACAGAGGAAGGACATGCCTCACATGATACCAAAAGAAGGCACACGAGTCTGACTTTTAGGCAAACCGCATGGCGCATATGATGGCGGCTGATGGCATGTCTCTAGTATTTGATCGAATTGGGGGGATCACCTTGGTTGGTGCATTGATATGGTAGATGAGATGCATACACTTGGGCAGTCATTTGCAGGATCTACTTTCTTTGTGTGTTGGTGTGCTGATGATGTGGTTTGCTTGAAAGCTTTGTTGGTGACTAAAGCATGTTCAAACTGGAGTTCAATTAGAAGATATACTTATTATAGTTTTTGTAGGAAGTAGGATAAATGCTAATATGGATGCATACACACACACACACACATAGAGAAAGAGATCACTGCTTTCAAATTTTTGTTTCTAATTACATGTAACCAGCAGAATTTTGCTATTACAATTGCAAGTTTTAATGTTCTCATTGATGTGACTGTTTGGAGCTTAGAGTACCTAAAAGTTTCAACTGATGCTCAATTGTGAATTTGCAGTTGGTGGCAAGATTGACCAAGGGAATAGTTGAAACATACCAAATATGCAATCCAAAGTTTAAATATTCTGACGATCTAAATCCCAAAAGATTTTTGACCAGCCCATCTACTGGAGTGCTTAATGATGGCTTTGATAATGCAAACTCGGATCTTATCCTGACAGTGAATTTGGTCTTGATCCATCTAGAGAAAAATAGAAGGTTTGTCATACATAATTTGTTCCTTCATTCTATGCAATAATTATATATGTTCCTTTATGAATACCAAAAGCAATACTTGTTAATTTTCTGGGGATACCAAATGTGTCACACTAACCATCTGGCAAAATCACTATGTCTTCATATAATTTGCATTATGATATGGTGTAGATATATTGTCAAAGATCTCCTTGGCCATGGGACATTTGGACAAGTGGCCAAATGCTGGAATTCAGATACCAACAGTTTTGTTGCTGTGAAGATCATTAAAAATCAACCTGCATACTATCAACAGGCGCTGGTTGAAGTAACTATTTTAACAACGGTAACCAGTTGTTGTTATTTTTATTTTAAGATGCTAATCATTTTCTTGGAAGCACACCCATGAGAAGCTTCTAAGACACTTTTTTCTTTCTTTCTTTTTTTCCTGCAGTTAAATAAGAAGTATGATCCTGAGGATAAGCATCACATTGTTCGTATATATGATTATTTTGTATATCAACGGCATTTGTGCATATGCTTTGAACTTCTGGACACAAACCTGTAAGTTGCCAACTTCTTTGCTGTTTGATATTTGTCTGGCTTTCATCATTGAGAATGTATCAAAACTTGGATGATGTTCAAGTTCAACATAACTAAAATTCTTGGACGAATTGTGCATTGTTGCTATCCTAGATTTGTTGTTTGCCTCCCTCTTGCATATTTTGGTATTGACATTAAATAGTATACAGGTATGAGCTTATCAAAATGAATCATTTTAGGGGATTGTCACTTGGTATTGTTCAGTTGTTCTCTAAGCAGGTATGTCAATTCTTTGTGTGGACTTTCTGTTTAGTCCTTTTTGGTCCTTTTTGTTGGTTTTGATATCTTACCATAATGTATTTTCTTAAATTTATGTTTTAAGATTTTATGTGGACTGGCTCTATTAAAAGATGCTGGCATTATTCATTGTGATCTGAAGCCAGAAAACATTCTTTTATGTACGAGGTTGGTTTCTTACATAAAGGTGCTCATAAAGAACTGTATGCTGCAGCTATTTTCGTTAACTTTCCATGTACGCTGCAGCTATTTCATCTTGAGATTTTATGTAACCTTATTTTGTGCACAGTTCCGTGAAGTCAGCAGAAATTAAGATTATTGACTTTGGATCAGCATGCATGGAAAACCGTACTGTTTATTCGTATATTCAGGTATATATTCTCTGTCGAGAGCAGGCTTTTATGATCATTCCTGTTGTAATTATAATTATCTGGTACTTACATTACACATCTTACCTGATTTCTGTGCAGAGTCGATACTATAGATCTCCCGAGGTTCTTCTTGGATATCAGTATCCTAACCCATGAAATTAGTAGCTGATAGCCTGATACCTCTCTTTGCAGGCTTTTTATTTTTATTTTTCTAGTTCCTTTTCATTGCTTTATTTTCTTGCCTCATCATCTTTCTACGTTACAAGCTGCATGCAGTTGTCACAGTTTTCTCAGCTACTCTTGAGATAAAGATTGTGTTATAGCATGTGAAGCAATAGTTTGGGTTATGTTAATGATATTAGGCCAAAGCATGAATAATTTTGCGAAAGCTTCATCGTCTAATAATGACAATAAAAGCTTCTACATTTAATCTTTGCTTGCTATTATATTTCTACTACTTAGTTATGCAACATCATTAAAGAACAGTTTTTGTTCAATTGGAGCTAGTAGTACTATCCATCACCTCGTGCTATGTTTTCCTTCCTTTTTTTCGGGGGTGGCAAATGTATTAGTTGACTTGCCAAAGCCCTAATATGTAGAGATGCTATGTGGGGAATGAATTAGTATGATATAAAGAAATAACTCCAGCATACATAGAGATGCTAGATTTACATAGCAGCTCGTCTTTGTCTAAATTGATGGCACACATAGCATTCTTGATATATATTCTTTGGAAGATGTGTTATCTCTTTTTTTTATAACTGTTTTTCAAGTTATCTTCATGCACTCTTTGCATTTATTGGTCCTTAACCCATTATTAGATACACAACAGCTATTGACATGTGGTCCTTTGGGTGCATAGTGGCGGAATTGTTTCTTGGATTACCATTATTCCCCGGGGCTTCAGAATTTGATCTTTTGAAAAGGATGATTGAAATAATTGGGTAAGCTAATATCTCGCAAGGAGAAACATTATTTAGTCATGTGACTATCCATTTTATATACCAAAAGTATGACATCACTTTGAAGATATTTTGCCGCTGTCTATCTAAATTATACTTTATATGTCAGCCAGAGGAAAAATGCTCAAATGAAACATAAGTTCAAGCTTATTTTTATTTAACGAAGTTTTTCTTGCAAACTGAGGGTTACCCTCACTGTCTTAGGTTTTGGGTTGGGACTAACTGAACCCCACAAAATTGACTTGTAAGGTGAGAGATGGCCGCAGCTTATAATGTGGGGCTCTCAACCCCCCCAATAGTGGTTGAACATTGAAGCTTGATCTGGGTGGTCCCGATAACAGGCCACCCAATGGATCATTTGCTTTTGTCAAGCATTTATTTCCTCAACATCCATAGTGTGGGAAGAAGATAGTTTCATTAGTCGTAGACAATTAAATGAAGTATAAAATTGAGCCATGTTCTTTAAGCAGACTAAAATAACGCTTGGCAGAGATATCATATTGTTGAGTCAAATTATCTTTTCCTCAATAAAGTGATTTATGTAAATTGTGAAGCAACTCTTTCCTTGTATTCATGGATAGTTATTAGATTTTGAATAGGAAACAAAAAAGTTTGATCTAGTTATCATCTGCAAATTAGTTTGTTTTGTATATCTTTTGCTATTTTGAATGACGCTAAATGTGTTGTGAATATCTTGTAGAGGACAACCACCTGATTATGTACTACGGGACGCCAAAAACACTAGTAAATTCTTTAAGTGTATAGGGAATCTCCAAAACATAGAAATCAGCGAGGGTTCCAAAAATGGACGTGTTTATCAAGCGTTGACCGAAGAAGAATATGAAGCTGTAAGTTTTATGTTACTGATTTTGCTCTAGGATCTTCCTCCAATATGAACATTGTTGCATCTCTTCATATTATTTTTGTCCTTTTGGTTTCTTTTTAAATATTACATAAATAGTATCATATTTCTGGTTCCTGTTCAGAGAGATTTGAAGAAGCCGTCAATTGGAAAAGAGTATTTTAAGCATATGAATCTTGAAGCAATTGTGACAAACTACCCCTACAGGAAAAACCTACCAAAGGAAGATATTGCCAAAGGTCAGCTTCCTGAGAAGTCTGGAAATTTCTACTCAACATGGTTTTGCTATTATGTTTTGTTTGCATGACTGCATGTTTGGTTTCCATATTCAATTCAAGTGCCACTGATAAATGCTGTTTGAATTGAACTTGTGTTGTAGAAAGTCAAATACGATTGGCTCTTATTGACTTTTTGAGAGGGCTTGTTGAATTTGACCCTGCAAAACGCTGGTCACCCTTCCAGGTAGTTGGCTTTGTCTTCTTGTCTGCATTGACCCATCTTTCAAATTAAATTTTGGCTTGTGTTCATGCGAAGTTTAAGGTATAAATGCCCAATTGTTATTTGTTTCCTGCAGGCTTCAAAACACCCTTTTATAACCGGGGAACCTTTTACTCACCCTTACAGACCTTCCCCTGAGACCCCTCACATTGTAAGTAAATCTCAATTCTAAAACGTATACACTTTTTTAAGTAACTTAAACTATTTATTCAGTTCTTCATGTCCTTTAAAGTGTTATGGGAAATGCTTCACTGCTCTTGCAAAAGTAGTATTTAGGTTGCATGTTTCAGATGTATATGATTTGTTATTGTTCCTGCCCAATCTGCTTTTGAATAATTTTCTGTATCTCTGTTGTGTAAGAAACATGTATATGTGTAGTCTAGGATCGGTGGGAATGTTTAGGTTTGATTTATTGTGTAAATATGATAATTAGGACAATTGCATCTCTGTATTTATTGTATTTGTAAATACCGAATCCATCAGCACCTGCTTCTTTTGTTCTCTTTTTTTTATATATATTTTTTATATTCCTATAATTTAATCAGTCTATTTTATTTGGATGCTGTTTTCCTGCCATTAATTAAGTTATTTGATCAATCAATGGATTCTATTCTCTTCATGAACTAATGTTCATCTAATTTTTCTGTGACTTTTTAGCCGGTAGTTCAAAACATCAAGGTTGATAATCATCCAGGTGGAGGACACTGGTTTGCTGCTGGCCTATCACCAAATGTGAGTCTTCGACGACTGTAACTTTTACTGCCTTTATCTCAAGTATAGGGATTACTTTTTAGCTTACAGAAGACAAAAAAACATAGAGATTTCATAAATAAAATAACCTTTGTACATAAGTTGGGCACTGCTAGGCCCATATTGCAAGTGTATAAGAGATGAGACAGAAAAGGGAATGTGAGGGGTAACGGAGAAGGAAGGTCCAATGACAATGTTGTCTTGATGAAAACAATTGAGGCTGTTGTTGAATGTGAGAACAGAATTGTGGAAGTTGTTGCAGAATGTACAGGTGGCAAACTAAGATCGGAGAGGAGATGCAGGTAATGGGAGAAAAAATGAGGAAGGAAAATAACAAAATGAGGCAGGCAAGAATTCGTGATTGGTGGTGCAAGGTTGAGCTGAGGGGTATTTCTCTCGGTCTCGGGGTTGGTTAGGGGATCTTCTCTATTTTGTTTTCGTTAGTATTTCCATTTACTTATTCCAAGGAGTTAAGCTCCATCCATTGTATTTTGATGTATTGTACTGATTGTTGTTTCGGACTTGAGCAATTTATCGGTCTTCTTCCTTAAGTTCACATTATTTGGGTTCTATCCTATCTTTTCTGGTTCTGTCCTAACAGGCGCAAAGCCTAACCTAAACCGGATTTAAAAGGAGTGAAGACCAACAAAGTCCTGTTGAGTAAAAACTATAGTGATTTAACCTTTTGATGGCCTAGAGAATCTATTTTTGGTTTATATATCCAAATTTTATGCTCTCACCACTAAGTACACAGTTAATGCCATAAAACAGGAGCAGCTTCGTAGATACACTTAGCCATGAACCATTAATATAAGAGAAATGATATTTGTACAACCATTTTGTGACAACTTTTTAACAACTTTCTCTCTCATACTCACATGTTGTTCTTATCCTCTCTCTTCCTTTTTCTCTCTCCATTGTCTTTGACCAATAAGAAGAGAGAAAAACATGGTTGTCACCAAAGTTGTCATTAAATAGATGTACAAATATCATTGCGCTTAATATAATTAGAGTTGTGATGAAGACAATCCAAAATCTAATGAACAGTAGATCAAACTACATTGCTTCCTTAACCAGAAAAAGCTGTGCCCTAAATATTAAGTATTAAGCTTTAGGTATAGGTAACTACTCAATCCGACATTTGTTATCAAAGCCAATCACAAGTTTGATTCCCAGAAAGGTATGGACTGCTGGCACGTGCCTGTAGGGGATGGGTTGTTGTTTGCCAACCTTTTGTCTTAGCAAAGGGGTTTCCCTTATCAAAGCTCCACATGTTTTGAGGATATGTTCAATAATTACCAAATGCTTCCAAAAATATACTGTCGGCTAGGGTAATTTAGAACCAAATGTGCAGTTGTTTATTAACTGAAAATTGATGTCATGCTTATTATAATAACAAAGCATAACTTGAGACTTTTAACACCAACACTATTAGAGTCTCTTAAGGTTTTGTAAGGATGAGTTAGACCCCAAATTTCAACATGGTATCAGAGCTTGTCGAATTCAAGGCCACCTACCTATCCACGCACCAATCCCAAAAAGAGTGCTGGGCGTGAGGGTGTATTGGGAAAAACCCAAGTCCCGCATCGGATAGATAAGACTCTTGATAAGAGTTTATAAAGAGGAGGCACTCCCCATCTTATGAACCGGTTTTGTAAGGATGAGTTAGGCCCCAAATTTCAACAATACTTACCACAAGGCAACCTTGTTAGTAGTTCAAATCTTAAACTTGTGTTAGTATTACTCGAGAGTGACTTGTCTCAGGAAGGATGTTAGATTCCTTAGCTGAAATTTCACCCTGAGATCTGATTAGAAAATAGAGAGACGTCTAACAAACTCATTCCGTCTTTAACTTTAAGAAGCATTACACTGAATATCCACCAACTATATTTCATTGCATATCACTATCGATATTTGCCTGACAGTGAATCATTCGACACATAGAAGTATGCCTTTAATAACCTCAATTTTTTTTATAATACAATATCATTTTGCTGAATGACGATTTTGGTAATTGATACTTAACTATCCTCCCATTCCAAGGAAAGCTCTCTGTAATTTTCTATCTTGCTGCTACATAATTCAGAATATGTGTATATTGGTAGGTACCTTATATGTACTTGTGGACCTAATTGTCCAAGGCTCACTTATAGATCAAAATACAGGCCCAGTGAACTACCTTTCATTCTGATCATAACTTTCGAAAAGAAAGAATAGAAATAAATGGGAGTTGGCGCCTAAAGTCGCCCAAAGAGGGAAACTAGAGAAGGATAAGAGTTAGTTACGAGAGAGAAAGTTGAGTTTGTTATATAGGGTGGAGGATAGAATAATGGGGTGTCTTGGAGAATTAGTGAGTTGGTTATGGGCAGAAGCATTTTGTTTCTCTGAAGGAGCTTAGCTCGTGGCAGTAGGATTGTAGGAATACTAATTCCTCTGTAATTTCTTCATTTCAGAGTATTACAAACATCTTTGGTTAATGAGTTGATCTGTCTTCCTTTAATTTGCGTTACTACTTCTGATTTCCTACCATATATGATTCAGTTTTGAAATAATGATACCCAGTTTTTCCTAGTTGACTATATTTTGTTCCTGCAGGTTGCAGGCAAAAACAGAGCTTCCCTCTATAGCAGTCCTCATTTTCAGATGGCGCAACATCCACCTGCTAATAGCTATGGCAGTGTAGGAAGCCATGGGAGCTATAATGATAGTATTGGGCTTGGAAGCAGCTATGGAAGTTATGGAGAGAGCAGTAACATGTTTGCTTACTATTCACCTATCGCTCCATCTGGGATGAACATGCACAGTCAGGGTGGTATGTCAATGCTTGGAAATAGTCCTGATGCTCGGAGAAGATTTAAGTACCAACCTGGGAATGGGCTGGGTGTAAGTCCATCTGGTGGAAATTTCGCTCCCTTGCCTCTTGGTGCCAGCCCATCTCAATTTACTCCACCAAGTTCCTATAGTCAGATTTCAGTTGGTTCGCCAGGACATTTTGGGCCTACATCTCCTGCAAGAGGAGCTTCTCATGGATCACCTTTGGGCAAGACTGCTGCAGCCAGCCAGTTTAATAGAATGAAAAATTGGGGACATTCTGGAAGTCCTCAAACTCAAGAAACAGCATTTTCTTCACATTGGCATGGTCAATATCCTGATAGCTTTAGCCAAGCTGAGGGGACATCACATGCTCCTGGAAGTTCACCATCATATTCACAATCAAATATTAATCCTGGAAATTGGAAGCAGCGTGGAAGTGGAGGGGTATCTGCTAATCAGAACATTCCATCCATGGTTATGCCTGGTTCTAATATGAACTCACAATCGATGGAATTGGTTCGTGACCATGTGGAGACAGGTTTTTCATTGCCTGATCCTGGAGATTGGGATCCTAATTATAGGTACACAATTGACTCCCAAATAGTGCTTTTGTAATTGATTATCCTGGTGATGTTATTTTTAATTGAAATAAGGAATGAGGAGGTGATTAGTATAAGATTGCTTGAACCAGAGAGATGCTCCAAGAAAACCAAAGTACGAGCAGAATGAATGAAAGAAGAGGTTAAGATGGGTATGAAGCACGGACACTCCTCGGATTACGTGTGTCCCAGTGTCGGACACGCGTCGGTGTCCGACACAGCACCTATGATTACACTGAATTATGTCATTTTCTCAAATTATTATCCGTGTCGGTGTCCGTGTCGTGTCCGTGTCTGTGTCCGTGCTTCATAGATGGAAACAACAGTGAAATAGGCAGAATTGATAAGAAATAGTTTCCCTAGAACGAAACTAAAATCCATGTGTGGCGGAATTCAAGTGTTCAACTTATTTTGGTCCATGATAATTGTAAAACAGACTCAAAATGAATCTTCTAGTTCTCATTGTTTTGCCTTCGAAATTTTTGTGAAGTTAATTATTAACATATGTTGATATTAGTTTTCTTTACAATGATTTTGATTTCATTCCAGTGATGAACTACTTCTGCAAGAAGGTGGTTCAAATGAAAGCTCTTTGACAACTGAATTTGGCAGAAGTATGAATCTTGGTTCCACTGAACCGTGGTCTGGATTTGGAAGGTTCGACCTTGTTTCCACCCTTTTACATTTAGCTTTTATTTATCCTTGGTTCTTGTGATTTCCGAGCTTTCCTTTATCCTTGGTTCTTGTGATTTCCGATATACAGATTTGTGCTTCCCTTGGCTGCAGCTTGGGTTTATTTGTTAAATATGCTGATGATTTTCCTGTGAATTGGACTCTTTAATACATTATTAGTTTTCAAAAATAGGGAAAAAGGAAATTGAATTCCCTTTATCAGCATACCAAAACTTGTGAACGTATTTCCTTATTTTAATCAGACTTAATAGAATCACGAGGACATGAATATTTTTACAATCTACGAACTTTTTTTTATGAACTTAGAGAGAATAAAATTTCATGCAATATTTCCTTTCCTTTATATTTGCTCTTTAGCAAATCTTGATCATCCTTATTTTACTACGATTGATCCTTTATTCTGTCTTTTACTGTGTGCTACAGACTAAATGGACCCGGTCAAACATTATCTAATGTAGAGATGGGTAGCCCCCCGGCACATGATCTCCAAGCAGCATATATACCCTCTATGTCAAAGCCTTTTCATCTCACGCCTCATATTTCACAAAATTCTCCAAGCCGTTTTGGACACCAATCTGTTCAAAGATTTACACATGGCAGACCTCCTCAGGGTAGTGACTGGAATCAAATTAAGATTCAGGCTCCTTCTAATTTCAGCAATGTGGGGCCACGTTCTCCCAGGAATGCCTCATTCGCTGGCAATATGACATGGGGTATGTATTACTTGCCACATGGTTCCATGCATCCACTGTTTTCCTTTTTCTTAAATCTGTTATTTGGTTTTATCACTCCAGTACCCCTATTTTTTTTTCCTGATACCTGGACCCTGGTTAGTTGGGCAACCTGGTTATTTAGAGCTGTTTCTTCGGCAGGGTCCTTGGAAGGGTTGGATCCATTATGGATTTTAGAGTTTGATATCACAACTTGAACCCATGATCTTCAGCCAACATGGAAGCAACTCTTAACGGTTGTATGAAGGCTCCCCTTCGCCTGTACCCTGATTGTGTGTGTGTGTGTATGGAGCGTAGAGGACCATTGATTATGGTGAAGAGTGAGAACATTTTATTACAATTATTATTAGAGATTAAAATTGACGGTTTATATTACATCATTGATTACAAACTACACAGTATTCTCACATATATTTTATTTAAAGATCACGCAAGACTTCTAATTAATTATGTAATATGGAGTGTTAAGTTTAATCTAACATTGTAAAGAAATATTATCATTTCTGACAATAATCAAGAGTTCTCACTTGATACTCTTCTTGTGTGTATCATATTGTCTGATTAAATGATGTAAAAATTTATGATATATGTATGTATCCCTATCAATCTAACTTGGGTGGGTATATATTGCAGGGAGAAGAATGAATCCTCCTCCCATGGCAAGTATTCCTCCTATTGCAAACATGCCACCCACATCTCGTTCAAGAAAAGACTATGCAAGGATAGATTAGCACTAGTCCTGATTGGGTGAACCATCATAGTTTTTTTTTTTTTTAATTTTATTTTTATTGTTTCGGTTCATGACAAGGGTGCTTTGTATGAGCGGAGAACAGAAGGGAGTTGTATGGAGAAAAAGTGAAAAGAAATAGCCGGAAGCAATGGTTCCTTACACACCCATCTATATCTTTGATCATTTGTTGTGCTTGCGCTTGAAAATAATTTATGGTTATAGTTTGCATGTCATTGATCATTTATTAAGGTACTGGTATCAAGTAATTCAAAGGCACTATATGGGCTGATGTCGTAAGAAATCTTAGGAGTTGGTCGCGTGCATAATTTTCTAATATTCAATGCTATTTTCTTTGCCTTTTATTGTATTTTAGAGCCCTTGGAGGTTTCTAAAATGATCTCTTCTACCTATATGTGGTTGCCCTTCACATCTGAACTATTATATATTTGATTTATTTGGTATGCTAGATTGCTAGCTGCCTTGAATATAAATATGCCTATAGGGTGTGTGATGGGGTGTGAATACTATCTCCAGCGGCATGGCCAGAATTTGAAGCTCATGTTGTCTTAAGTTAGAACCATTTTTATGTCAAACTAAGGGAACATCACCATGTCAAGAAAAATGGGGTTTCTTTTAGTTTGTGTTCTGGCACCATACTGTGGGTGCGTGGAATTGAGAATTTTTCTTTGGATAGAGTTTGATCCCCCTTTGATACATATATTTAGTTCTTTATTTTTTATATATATATTTAATTTTTAATTTATTTTATATTTTGATTAATTTAAAATCATGCTTTACATTCAATGTGTTGTATCATTGTTCGTATTATTGTGGTGATATTGCTGAGTAAAAACACAACTTTTGTGATAAGATATTTTTATTTGTGGGTACACTTGTGGTAGATGATTTTAATGTATGATATTAGTTGTATGAATTTTCTTTCGAACACTTCATGCCATTTTTTGTTATTTTACTTGTATTGTGTCCATCTAAATTTTGCTTACTAAAACATGGTCTTGGCTAAATTTGAATATTATTAGTTCTATTGTTTAGTCTAGGGTTGGATTTGGTTTTAAGAATGTGGCCGAATAAAACTCAATCTGATTAGTCTAGTGAAATCTTCAAAAACTTGAGCATTGTATATCCAATAAGTGTAGTTTAGTTAACAATACATGGTGACTTTTGGTGAGAAGATTTTTGACAATAATAAGATCAACTTTTGATCTCCACAAAATGCGATCAAAGGTTCAAGGAGGAGTGAGAAATTTTAAGTTTGGCAATTCTAAATTAAGGATTGATTGCATTATCAGCTCAAAGAATCAAATTTGTGCCGATACATCATGGTGTCATTGGGGATCTGACAGAAGTTTACCGGTATAATAATAATAATATAAATTGTTAAAATATGATTTTGATCATTTATCTTTTATTGAAAACTTATTTTGATCCTTTATCTTCTTTTTATTCACCAAAATGAACTTATGTTATTTCAATTAATATGCATTAAGTAACTAAGTAATACATGTTGGAATCAAATTTTGCAGAAGCCTGGATGAACCAATAGATTTACTGAAATTTGATGTTTATTTACAAATATTCTTTTTAAAAAATGTTTATTTACAAATATCAATGTTCAAAATGCACGCCACAACTTATCTTAGTCGGGGATGAGTAGTTCACTTGGTTGAGCTAAAATATTAAAGGGGTTAAAAGTTCAGAATTCAAGTAAGATAAAATACTTTACATAACAATAAAGATACTGTTAAAAAAAACTTACCTTACTCAAATTAGGAATAAAAAAAACATAGTCAAGTTTTTTTGATAATAAAATATTATTATTTTTTGTTTGATTAAATGCATGTAAAAAAATCTTTTTATAGCGATAAATCGATAATGCATTCTAATAAAAATCATTTTTATTAGATTAAAAAATATTTTTTTAATAAAAATAAAAATTAGATTAGTGAAATTAGTTGAAGAATTAAGTTAATTTTAATAAGTAATTATATTTTATTAGACCGCCAAATGGCGCCAATGCATGTGTTCCATAATTAATTATTGTCTTCTAAATAAATAAAGGGTCTTGTTAACGAAGCACTCTTTAAGGATCCCAAATTTAGTCATTATTCTTTTAAATAGTCAACTATTACAATTTTCAATTTATTTAATACACAACTTTTCATAAAAAATTTACCATTTAAAGTGCTTAAAGAGCGCCTGTAAGCACTCCTTAACATTTTCAATAAATAAATTCTCATTTGTTTCACTCTTTCCACTTTCAACAACATAACTAACTAACAAAACCGCTTTTCGATTCTCGTTTCGTTCTCGTCATGGATTCCGTTGAATCCAAACACAGCAACCGTGAACAGAATGACGACATTGCTTCCGTCGCCGGCGAGTCCTCACGAAGAAGAGACGCTGTGTCAAAACAAGGTGGTTCTGGTAGCGATGATTCTGTAGGGTGTGGAATCAGTGGTAGTTGTAATCCGAATGCTAGGGTTTTGAATAAAGATGATTTTCAGAAAAACGATCAAGATAGTGATCAAGATTTGCTTAGTGATGCACGTGACACAGAATTGAAGCTCGGAGTTGATGATCCTTTAATGGAGTCTATTCATAGCCTTAAGCTTTCTCAGGATGCACTTCAACAAGGTTTCTTCATTTTCTTTTTCTTTCTTTCTTTTTTTGGTGCAAAGTTTCTTCATTCTCTTCTTTTTGCTTTCCTTAACTTTGGCTTATAATAATATATAATAATGTGGAGATTGATTAAATGTTATTTTGTAGCTTAGTTTAAGTTAATTGAATTAGGGTTTTAAATACTGTTACAGCCTCGTCGCGATTCTTGATATTGTGATAATTGCTGTCAATTGCTGCCGATGTGACCTCAACTGCGGCCGTTTTGCAGTTTCGGCAACATAAAGAAACATTATATCGCGGCCCAGATTGCAATTTTGAATCTTTGTATGAAATGAAACCCTTATTGTAACTGATATACAATTTAAATTATGACACTTTAGTTGCATAACCCTGTTTAGTTGCACAATAGTGTTATAGAATATTGGAATGCTCTTTAGTGAAAGGTTCACTTCTTGGTCTGATTCTTTGTGAAAAATTAGGACTTTGGAGAGAGATTCATGTTTGTGTTACTCTGTCAGTTTTGAACAGGATTGCTTCTGTTAGAATGATACTAGTGAATTTCATCTAGAAAGAATGCTCTTTTTTTTCTACTCTTTATATTGTTATTTGAAGATAGCTTACCAAAAAGTGAGCTAAAGACGGTTTTTATGTTTGTATTTTTCTGTAAACTTGATTTTAATTAATTTTGAAACTTGAAAGTCATTGATTCACACACTTATGAAAAGAAAGGTAAAAAGTAGTTTTTTGCCACTGTAAATTAATAGCTGTCTTTGATTGAATATTGATTCAACTTATGCAACTGATATACAATTTAAATTATGACACTTCAGAGTACACACAATATGATGGAAGATTGATTAAAGTTAATATCTAGCTGTCTAACCCTGTTTTGAATTTGGATGCCCTCTCAAAAAAAAAAAACCTGTTTGATAGCATATTGGAATGCTTTAGTGAGAAATTCCTTATTTGATCCTTTGTTAAAAATTAGTTCTTTTTGGAGAGAGGATGTGTCCTTGTTACTCAGTCGGCTCGGAACTTGACTGCTTTTGTTAGAAGGATAGTAGTGGATTTCATCCAAAGAGAATGCTATTATCTACTAAAATAGGTTACCAAAATGAGCTTAAGATGGTTTTTATGATGAGTTTTCGTTTCCTGTAAGCTTGATTTTTTTTAATGTTGAGAGTCATTGATTCACACACTCATGAAAAGAAAGTTAAAAGATGTTTTTGGCCTCTGCAATAGTGTCTTTATTGGAAGTGTGGTGTGTGTCATTGCATTCTGTGAACTCTTCATAACAAATATGCGTCTCTTGCAGAAATTGAAAAATTCAAGGAGATTGGGAATGAAACTTCCTCACCTGATGATGATGGCTCAACCAAATGTAGAAGTGAAGCTGCTGAACCAAGTGCTGTTGATCTAGAATTTCATGATTCATGCTCATCTGGCCATTCTGGTAAACAAAATTCATCAAGTTCCATGGAGCTTCAGGTAGCAAGCCTGACAGAAAAAATAGACATTTTGGAAAATAAGTTAGAACAGTTGAAGTGGGAGCTTGAACTTAAGGATTCCAGGATTTTTGAACTTGAATACGGCCTTACTACTAAGGAAGAATCTACTAGCATGATAGGTGAAAAATTTAAAGAGCTGGAGTCTGAGTTTGAGAGCCTTTTTCAGCAAAAGGTTGAAGCCGAGGTCAAATACCTTACCATCAAAAAGATGATGAAGAGCTTGAAGGTTGAATCAACTTTTACAGAGAAACAAGAAACAATGTCTGGCAGTAAAGTGCAAAATCCAAATAATCTTGAAGTGGCAGGTAGTGAGGATTCAATAATGAAGAACAGAACAGATGAATCAGGAAAATACCGTGGTGAAGTTTTAGGAGCTGAGGAGACTTTTATGATTCAGAGGAGATTATGCAACCTGACATATTGCTTTTTCTTACAGTTCATGATGTTAATCTTGGTCCTTTGGCTTATTGTGTCAAATTCAGAGCCCAATTCCAGGGAGTTTGTGCCCACGTAAATCTGCAAAGTTGTGCTCCCTTTGTGCATTCTCAGAAGTTTATTCACTCATACTTGATGTAAAATTTCATTGTCATCGCACAATGACCTTTCTTTTTGTGTGTTGGGAATGGGAGAGAGCGTCCATGTGCTATAGTTTCATACCATTTTTTGAACTGTTATAACTCATTCATTGTAGTTTTGACTCAATAAAAACAGCTATATAGTGAATTTTGGAGATGGATTTGATAGTTACTGTTATTAGATGAGGTGTGTTATTAGCTTTTATTATGTTGTAAGCCATCTCCAAATTGTATCTTTTGACACCCAGTATTAATGAATTAGTACAGATCAATTAATGCTAATTATGTTATTTTGCTGATTATGTTTTTTAGCTTTTATTGGTGTATGTTTTTACATTGGTTGTACTCCTTCCGGTCCTATATATAAAAAAAATTTCAAAAACAAATTTGGTCCTATTTATAAGAAAATATCACAACTTTTAAGGTGTAGTTATTGTTTAAAAAACTTTTATACCCCTTATTTAATGTTTGTCTTTTTAAAATTAGTGGGTGTATTTAATGTTTCACAATTTTTTATGAGGGTATATTTGTAAAAATATTCAAAAAGTTACACTAATTAATGAGTGTATTGGTTTTGATGTTTTTTTGTTTTTTTTTCTTATAATAAGGACCGGAGGGAGTATAACTTTTTTTTTAACGTGAACATTGGTTGTATAACTTTTTTTTGCTAAAAAAAAAGCTCCTTAAAAAACAAAACAGTAGTAAAAAAAACTTTTTTTTTCGATTAAGAAAAAAACTCATTTTAAAAAAGATACAATTTGTTTTCTGTCTTGTATCCAATACAATCCAGGTCAATACGTATTTTTTATAGAAAAATTGGACAAGGAAAATATTTAACTAATGAAAATTGCTCTTCCCACAAATAAATTTGCTCCCTCCCAAAGAAAAAAACGAAAATACTCTTGCGTGACTTAAGTCACGCTCGGAATCTTCTGTGTGACTTAAGTCACGCTGCGTGGATTACTGTTTTGTGACAAAACCCAGCAGTTCCAACTTCAAAACACCATTTATTTCCCTCTTCACCACTAAAAAAACACAAAAGTGAGAATTTTTGAAGGATAATCTTGAGCCAAAATCATTGCAAATCGTCAGGAAACAAGTTTCTACGTTTATCAAACGTCAAAGATCAGGTAATGTACTATCTAACCTCTCTTGATTTTGCTGGGTTTTGAGCTATGTTTAGCAGTCTGGTACACGACCTGGGTGTGACTTAACTCGCGCTGGAGCTCTGCGTGAGTTAACTCACGCAGATGTTAGCTCAGCGTGACTTAAGTCACGCTGGTGCCCAGTATTTCAAATTTTGCGCCAATTTTATTTTTCTTTCTTAGCTTGTTGAATAAGTTATTTATATTTTTTTTCCTTGTTATTTTTCTATTCAGTAGACATAGCGATGGTTGATAATATGGTGGATGATGGCGTTGAGCCGAAACCGAGCATAATTGAAGCTTCCATTGATGTGAAGCTTAAAGTCAAAATTCCATTTCAAGTTCACATTGAAGAAAACCTAAACTGGTACCTACCGGTGTTGCGAAGCCTCGCGATTATGAAGTAAACATCGCCTGATTTTTTTTTTTACAAACGAAAGATGGCGAGAGCGAGATGAGTTGCTTGGTTGAGTTCGTCGACATTACCGGATATGGGTCACATTGTTGCAACTTACTACAATAGAGTCGTTGTTCAATTGGTTTCGACCGAAAGAGGTATATGTGAGACATATTTCCCAATCCGAGGTGCCCCACCACTTAACCCACATTCCCACATCTTGTGTCTTGGCTTAATTTCCGGCCACTTTCTTCATGTTTATTTGAAAGACGGTTGTCCATTACCACCGCCTTGTATGGAGTGGAAGATTCACAAGATTGGTGTGGCGGAGCAATGGGAGTTTGCATTTATGGATAGACAAGATTTGTTCAAAGACCTCATGTCTAAGGAGCCGAAGCCGCCGAAAAAACCAACAAATCAACTCAATTCAATATATTGCGACACTCCCACTCCGGAAAAACCAAAATGAGAATTTGAAGTAATTGAAGAAGATGAATATTATGCATTATCACTAGCTAGTTAGATAGGCTACACCGAGATATTTTTTGTGGTCGGTCGATTAGGTAATGCCAATTTTTGTGGCCAATATGTAGATAAGATTATATAAATATATAACATTTTTTGTGATGGATAAAACATTTTTATTCGTTATTTTTATTGCTCGGATTTTATAAAATTATATGTCTCTGATTATTCAACTATTTATTTATTTTGTGAAGTGAAACATGTCCCAAGACAAAGTTGAAGCTCATGTCCGATACTCCCACGTGAAGAAGACAGTTAGGGTCTATTTAACCTCAACCAACAAGTTGGATGATTTGAAGGCACAACTTGACACATACTTTGTCCATCTAGGTGAAAATCAAAGAACATAAAATGTATTTGTACAGGTGCCATGCGTGGACTTGGGGGAGGATAAGGAGGAAAACTTTTGGAAGACGGTTTATTATCCAAATATTATCCATGATGATTTCGATGTAGGTTACATGTTTAGGTTATTGGTTCAAAATAACATTTTACATCTTTGTGTCTGATCCATTGAAGTGTAATATTTATTAACGTGTAATAGTGTAATGTGTTCAAATTTGTGTCTGTAATGTTGCATTTTAATGAATTTGTGTATTTAACGACGAATTTGGATCGTTTATGTGTAATTTGGATCGTTAACGACGAATTTGGATGGTTTATGTGTAATTTGGATTGTTTGTGTGTAATTTGGATCGTTAACGACGAATTTGGATTGTTTAAGTGTAATTTGGATCGTTAATGACGAATTTGTATCGTTTATGTGTAACTTGGATCGTTTGTGTAATTTGGATCGTTAACAACGAATTTGGATCGTTTATGTGTAATTTGGATCAATTATGTGTGGTTAAGTGATTATGTGTGATTAACGACGAATTTGGATCGTTCATGTGTAATTTGGATCAATTATGTGTGATTAAGTGATTATGTGTGATTAACGACGAATTATTGTGTAATTTGGATCGATTATCTGTAATTTGGATCGATTGTTTGTAATTTGGATCGATTGTGTTATTGTCTGATTAACGACAAATTTATGTAATTTGGATCGATAATGTGTGATTATGTGGTTATGTGTGGTTATGTCGTTGAAATGGTGTAATTGAGATCAATTATGAGTGTGTATTGCTTTGGGGTCATTAATGGCTTCTTTGACAGCATTCAATGTTGTTTTTCTGCAACACCAGAAGTCAGCGTGACTTAACTCACACTGACCTGTAATGGGCGTGACTTAAGTCACGCTCGCTATTTTGGCCGGTAACCTGCGTGACTTGCTGTTGGATGGTGGACAACGTGAGTTAACTCACGCAGGTTAAAGGCCAGCGTGAATTAACTCACGTAGGTTGGACGGTGATTTGGACGGTGGCCAATCAGGGAGGAGCAGTTACTTCCTTCGACCAATGGAATTCAAGCAAAAAACTTATAAATTGAAACCTTTTCTTTTATTTTTTTTTCATTCTCATTTCTTCTCATTCATTCTCCCATCTCCCATCTCCCATCTCTTCTCTAAAATCTTTTTTTTAAGTTTTGTTACTATAGGCGTAAACAGCCTCAAATTCCTTTGTCGATTAATCATAATGATTTTATACTGTTTTTTTATGACGGCGATTAAGATCATTATATTAATCGACGAAGGAATTTTTGAGTCTTGTTAGGATCATTATGATTAATCGATTTTACCTCTAGCGGTAGAGATGGTTATGGCGGGTTCGTCTAGCGGCCCCCTTACCCCAAGAAGATTGGTCATTATGATTAATCGATTATTTTTTAAAAATTCGTTTAATTTATGTAATGAATTGAAATGTAATGTAATAATAAATTTTTGTTCAATGTAATGAATTGCAAAGTAATGTAATAATAAATCTATTATGAAATAATATTTCTGGTTCGTAATTTGTAATTTTTTTGTTTTTGTAACTACTCAGCGTGACTTAAGTCACGCAGGTTATACACCAGCGTGACTTAAGTCACGTTGATATAGCGATCGTGACTTAAGTCACGCTGGTGTATAACCTGCGTGACTTAAGTCACGCTGGGGGTATTTTCGTCAGTTTGTATGGGAGTGAGCAATTTTCATTCGGAGAAGAAAATTTTCTTTTCCTCTTAATTTGTAATTTTTATTTTATTTTTTTCATTTAGTTAAGAATGGGCCAAAACAAATTATGGTTGAAAATTGATTTTCCCACTTCAAAGAAAGCTAAAACACACCAGTAATTTACGTTTTTACCCCGGCGGCAGTTTGTTGCCGATGGGAAGGATCCGGCGGCAGTTTGTTGCTGATGGAAAGGATCTGGCGGCAGTTAGTTGCCGCCGTCCCCATCGGCAGCGAAATGCCGCTGCGATCATTACTTATGAAGCTCAGCAACCAGAAGCTCCAACTTCATCTCTTCAATCTCAAATCAAATCTTCCAACACTCAACTCTCTCAAATCTTCCAAAAATCTCAAAATTTTCAACCTCAAATCAACCAACACTCCAATAACAAGTAAGTTTCCATAATCAAGTTCATTCTCATTTTATGCTTATATTTTAGTTTAAGACTTTGTTTAATTTTTGATTTTTTTGGCAAGAAATGATAGATTGTTTACATGGAAATGACTTATGTTGCTTAATTGTTTAGATCTTTGCATGTTTATGTTGTAATTTTTAGCTTTAGGATTTATGTATAATTTGCACTCCAAGTGTTTGATGAAATGTTTGAATGAGTTTTTAATTGGATTGTTTTTAATTTCTTATGGTGTAGATCTGAAAAAATGGCTCAAGTATACTTTCATGTATCCTTCAACGGTGGTAACCAACATTTTTTCAAGGTTCGCGACGATGTGACATTAAAAGAATTGAAGGATCTACTTCATGAAATCAACCAACGAATCAACCACGGAGACGCGAGGAGGGTGGAATACGTTTGGTATCACCGTCCATCGTTAGACTCAGACGGGAATTTGTCGTTCACTCGGACGGAGTTAACGAACGACGACGACGTGAGGAGCATGTTCTTGATATTTGCTGAGCCGAACATGATCCCCATCGAGATGGATGTTACGTTGATGAGGTCGCCTGAAGATATTCTCAAGAGTTTGATTCGGCCGGATGAAGATGTTTAGGTAGTATTATTATGTTGTGTCGTTATTTTGTTGGGTTTTTTTTTTTTAATTCTTGAAAGTTTGCGGAAAATCTTGGCATTGAAGTGTCTTATACTTAATGTAAAGGTTTGCAAGTCTTTTTGGAAACTCAAAAGAATGAAGAGAACACAACATGTATTCTGCCGAATCAGCTATATAGGTTCTCACATCGAATTTCTTCGTATAAGATGAGTGTGACAAAAGGGAATGCAGTTCTAAGATGTTGTTTTGTATTTGATCATGCTCCTCTGTCAATTGAAACTTTGTTTGTTGGCAGGGCAGTATGATTAAGTTCAAAATAATATATTAGAATGCATTCTTTTTTGTCATGACTCATCTTATATGAGGGAATTCGATGTGAAAACATATATAACTGATTTGGTAGAATACATGTGTTGTGTTCTCTTCATTCTTTTGAGTCCAACACTAAGTATAAGACACGAGAGCATATATATGTTTTCCGCAAACTTTCAAGAATTAAATTAAAATCCAACATCATTCATGATGATACAACATATTTAGGGATAATGTAATGTAATGTAACGCTTATTGTGCGAATTTTTAGTTCGGATCATGAATGAATTGTTGTTATTGTTGTTTCGAAGTAATCAAAATAAAGCAAAATAAACCCGAAATCATGTTAAAATTGTACCAAAAAAACTACGATAATGTGTCATAAATTTACAAAAAAATCTAACAAATGTCAAAAAAAAAAAACTAACAAAAGTCCTAAAAACAATGTCCTAATCCTGATCCTGGTCATCATGATGCTGCTGCCGCCTCCTCGACCTCCTCGACAGTATCGGTGTCATCATGTCCCTGATATGGCGCATCGCCTGATATAGCTGCTCACTGCTCATCGCCTCCTGACCCAAGTAGTCATCAGCCTGGCTAGCAAGTCCACCAACCATGTCAATGGTATCAGGCGAGCCTCTCTCCTGGTGCCGCTGCTGATGGCGTGCAATGATCTGCTCCTCATTTGCTGGCCTCGGAGGAGATCCATCAATAGGTGGCAGAATCTTTGGGTGAGACACATGTCCGTACCACCTCATGTATCCCTCCTCGTACTGTCATGGCTGATCAACCTCCCTACCCCACGCAGCCTGAGGAATGATGTGCACACGGAAGTCTAGGAAAGCTTGTGCAACGGACTGAAAATGGAGAGGAAGCACAGACGTCGGAGCTCGGGGGATGTCCTGCACGTACCCGTATTGCCTTTTAACCCACTCAGGCAAGTGACGGTAGATGATGTCACGACCACACATGATACAGCCTGAATACTAGCATATCTCCACAAACTCCTGGATCTCCCTATGATCCTCGTATGACATCCAGGTAACATCATCCATCTCCAAACGATCCAGCGCCAGACGGTATTACTTCGGATTCGCATGACCCTTGTGTGGAATCCATCAGGCCGCGAAAGGATAGTTTTGCTTGTATTTATCATTATGGTCATGTGGTTAGACTTCTGGAAAATGTGCCAAGAACCATCCTTGCACAAACCAAACACATTTGTAAGTTATTAGCAAACATAGTAAATTAAAAGGCATAGTAAATTAAAAAGCATAGTAAATTATTAAAAGACATAGTAAATTAAAATTATTACCATCAAAAGTGTCGTACTTCCCCCGATCCTCTTTCCTGCAAGCGAAGAGGCCTCGGATAGAGTGTGGTAAAGGTATGCCAATGCCATTCCTCCCCACGAGTAGTCCCTCATCCCAGCAAAGGTCTCCATCGTATGCAGGTATACCAGGTCGATGTGTTTGTTGCTCAAGTCACTAAACAACGTACATCCAAGCAAGTATAGGAGGAAACACCTCACACAGGCATCCCTACGCCTGGCTAGCTCCTGGAAATGCTCCTGTGTCTCAGCAAGCGCTAATGTGGTGGCCACACTCAGGTGATCTTCATAAAGCTCCTTCAGCGCCTTATAGCTAATGTAGGCACCATACTCAGTCTTGCAGTTTTTCACTGCATACTCCTGGATGACACCTAAGTTCCTCACCATCAATTCCACCCCATCAACCTGAGACACCTTCTTCCTATGGCTCAGCATCCTTCCTTCAACAGGAACATGCAGCAGACACGCCACATCATCTAAAGTGATGGTCATTTCCCCATATACAAAAAAAAAAATATCGACTTCATATATAAAAGTTAAAAAAGAAAAAAGAAAACTTACATTATTTGCATTATACCACAAGGGTAATGCAACGTGTGAAGCGTATGATGACAATAATGAGTCATCATAAGGCCCTCCAGGAAATGGAGCCACATCAGGTAACTCCTTGGGGGCTGTCGCAGCCGCAATCTCATCCTCATCTAGTGCAGCCGCATCGTCGTCCCCACCCTCATCCGCAACATGCTGGACGTCATAGCCACCATCTATGGCATCATGTAAATGCTCCTGATAATGCAGGTACTGTGTGGGGTACTCCACCTGCGACTGTGTCGGCTGCTGAGAAGAACTACCCTCACCCGCAGAATGATCAGGCCTCCGGTCTCTTCCCCTCTTAGGCACATGAGGGTTTGCAGTCTGTCTCTCCCTACGGTAGCTGTCGGTCATCGTCTGTCTACCAGCTCTCAATCTATCTGCATTCTGATCAGACATATCTACACAAAAACAAAACAACATTGTCATCAACATATGCATAATGTTGTTTAACAGAACAAAACAACATTGTCATCAATTATTTTGACAAAACAAAACAACTTTAAAATGGTGTCATAAACACATGAACATAACCCTTAACTATTAATTAAACAAGAATAGTAGATATATAAACCCTAATTCTTCGTAATCTAAAAATCCTCATCCAATGTAACACAATTTAACAACATAAACTAACTAAAAATCTAAACAATTCTCATTTAGGCATTTTATCAAACACTTTGAGTGCAAAGAATGTAACAACTCATCATTGTGTTAATTCAACTTCTACACATTCACATTGCACTTAAACATAATCTAAATTACATTTACAACAACAACATTCATCTATAACACTATAAACTAACAAAAATTTCAATTTTTACATAAACCCTAACCACATAAATCTACCAAAATTAACAAAAATAAACCTACACAAACTAACATTAACAGTATAAATGATTAATACTACTTACTTGTTGTTTTGTGGAGATGATTTGCTTCAATTTCGTGAGAAGGGAATTGGAGAGGATTGGACCAAAATTTGGAAATTTGGAAAATTTGCTTCTGATGCAGGTTCTGTTTTGTTGTTCTGGTTATGTACAGATCGCATCGGCAGTTAGCTGCCGATGGGGACGGCGGCAACTAGCTGTCGATGGAAGGAAACCATCGGCAGTTAGTTGCCGCCGGATCCTTCCCATCGGCAACAAACTGCCGCCGGGGTAAAAACGTAAATTACAGGTGTGTTTTAGCTTTCTTTGAAGTGGGAAAAGCAATCTTCTTATGGTTAGTGAAGAATGGGCCAAAACAAATTATGGGCCTAAAACCTTAACCTAACACCAACACTTCCTCTTGTGAGCTCCTTATAAATGTGTATTTAGTGAAGTTCACTTTAACGATATCTGTGACGCCTCTTGCCTCCCTGTCTCTTTTTTTCTCTTATTTTCTTTCATTTGGTTTTCCAATATCTATCTATCTATCACTGATTCATATTCAAATTGTTTCACTGAAATCTACTTGTATGGTTCAATTGACTATGATATGTAAGTGGAGCACATCCTTTGTGATTTAATTTTAGCAAAATCAATATATCTATACATAAATGTTAAATATAAGGTCATTCATCTTGTTCTACCATTGATTGTATCGATTTTTTTATTGTTGGTTTATTTTCTCATGTTTAACTCTATTTATTTTCTTCTCTACCAGATCTATAGCAAGGCAACAAAATTTGATTCATAGACTATCATTTACGGATTGATCGAAAGGAGATCATTGATGTTTTTGTGTACATCTATGCCTTATCTATTATGATTTGCTTTATTGTTCATTTTTGTAATGTCCAGAACAAATCTCCAACGACTGTGATTTCTTTGATTAAATATGAAAAAATGGTACGTATGAAAGAGAACATGATTTTGTCTTTAATTTCAATAATTAAGAAATTATAATAAATAATTTTTTTTACAAAAATTAATATATAACCTAGTTAAGATATTATAGTTTACTTTGTATTACTTTATTTATTTTGAGGAGTACTATTTTTTTTATTTGAATTAGCTTTTAGTTATCTTGATGCAATCCTTGTTTTTCTATTTTTTTCTCAAGGGATATTGACTGTGATGCAATCCTTGTGTCTGTTTTTTTTTTCAACAACCATTAAAATTTGTGTATATGTAACTGCATAAATTCTTGTTTATGTATCCACTTGTGACTTTCTCTCGCAACAGGAGTGTACACTCGTGCATGACGTCGAAAGGAAGGATGAGGTTTACGTTGGATACTCAACATATCCAACTTTTATGATCAGATATTCGTATAAGATTAAAAAAACTAGTACATCTATCTGTTCTAGCTTTTTACGACGTGGAATTGACACATCTATGCTCTAACTTTCAGAGCAATTGAGTCATATTTGTTGGATATTTGAAGGTTGGTTACATGTTTGGTAAAATCAAAATGTGCAAGCAATGTGTCTTCAGAAGCTGAATATCTCATTTTGTGCATCTTCAGAAGCTGGGTCAGAAGCTACAGTACTTCAGAAGCTGATAACTTTGCTCTGCGAAGCCACTGCGCTCTACGAAGGTCTTCCGACGCTGGTACTGTTCATCAGAAGCTGAACTGGTCATCAGACGCACTGTTCAGACGTTGACTTTTGTTGACCTTCAGACGCTGACTTTTGTTCACCTTCAGAAGCTGCTTTTCAGAAGCAAGTTTTCTGCGTCTGAATTCTGTTAAATCTTTCACAGTATCTTTTGAAGATTTAATTGAAGATTTATCCAAGCTTCATTTCTAGAAGGAAGTATGTTTGCGCAAGATATGTTCTGAAGATTTGATTCAATTATTTGTGAATATATTTTCAAGGAAATCTTTGGAAAATATATTTGTGAATTTTATGTGAGCTTCTATTTGCTTCTAAAGAATTCTGGGATTATATCCTTGAAGATTTGGTTCAGAATTGTGTGCTGCTGAAGCCTATATAAAGAGGACGTTGCTATTGAAGACTTGACTGAAGAAAAACCAGAAGTTTACATTAAAAAAGTCTTAGAGTTTTTGAGTCTGTGAGCTGTTGCTCTGTTTTTGTGTACCACTCATCTGTTAGAGTTGGTTGTTTTTGTTATAGAGTTGTAATTCACTTAAAGCTTTTAAGCACAAGTGATTTTGTTGTTTTGAAGAGTGTCTTCGTATTTGTTTGTTTAAGTGTCTGATAATCACTGGGCTGTGATTACTTGATTGTGAAGTAAGTGGGTTCTTATATCTAGGAGTTCCTAGGTAGAAGTCTATACGGGTAGTGATTAAGTGATAAGGCTGGAAAAACAGGGGTTGTGTCTTAAGTCTTAGAATTAATACTACTTAGTGGATTTCCTTCCTGGATTGGTATCCTCCAGATGTAGGTGAAGTTTGCACTGAACTGGGTTAACAAATAATTGTGTTTCTTTATTTTATGTCCTTTATTTTGCTGCTTCTGAACCTGTGTTTAAGTACTCTGTTTTGTGTTTTTAGTACTCTGTTTTACGGTTCTGATTCAGTACCTGCCAGAATTTCAATATTCAAGTAAGTTGAATCTTTATAATTATGTATAGTTCTTAATATACTTAATTTCTTACTCTTATTCTTTTGTATGATGTATGTATATAGTTATTGTTCTTAAATTTATTGATATTTATTTGTCTTTATGTACATTGTAGGAGTGAATTGATGCAAGAATAAATTCCATACAAAGACAAATTTACGAATCCGATCAATGCTCATGTAAAGTTTATTTAAACTTCTATGATAATCAAAGGTTTACTTGGTACAAATATAAAAACACTTAATAAAGAGGTTTATGCAATGGGAATAGATGAAACTGTCGTCCTTCAAATTGCTTCAGCATAATACTTGTGAAGGCTTGATAAAAAAAATTATAGTTCTAAAGTTGTTAAGCCTTATAGGTGGGATTCATCGGATGATTACTCTTCATTATCACAATCTAGATTAATTTCGGGAAAATTTTATCGAATATTTTGGTGTTCGGTACAACATCTTGTAACACCCCAAATTTTCCATAATATATTTTCTATATATCTAAATATATGTTCATGGTATAAATCTCTAGTTATTATTTTAAGTGATTTTATTTGTACATGTATGTTGCTTATTATTGTGACATCGTGTGAATTAATAAGAACTGTGTACATATTTTATTTTAATTATTTCTAACTATCATCTTATTTAATTATTTATTTTATAAATAATTATCTTGGTGTCTTAGTAATATTTTGATTATTTTTCTTTATATGTGTATTTGTTATGGTGTGATAATTTTATACGTATTTATTTGATTTAGAAGTAAAATAAAAGTTTATATTTTATTTATTGATTTATCATTTTAATCATTTTAGAAAAATGATAGTAGTTTACTATGAGTATTTTTGGGAAAATATTATTTATGAGTGAGTAAAATAAAATTAGTTTATATTATTAGTGGGTGAAGAGAATAAATGGGTGGGTGTATATAGTTGAGTGGACCTAATTAGTAGAAGAGAAGATATGAATGAGTATTAGAATGGATGAGCCCATGTGCAATGTATTTGGAATAGAAAATTGCTCTACTTCCAACAAAAATTGTTCACTCCCATACAAACTGACGAAAATACCCACAACGTGACTTAAGTCACGTTGACATCTACCGAGCGGGACTTAAGTCAACGTGACTTAAGTCACGCAGGTTATACGCTCAGTATGTGAATTATTGTATATCAAATATAGGATGAGTTTATAGTTGATAGCAAATGAACTAGTTGAAAACATATAGTAAATGGTTCATAGCATATATGAAAATAAAAGAAGAAAAAAAATACACACGCACACGCTAAACCATTAACTTTTATTTCACAACATTATTTCTTAATATGTTTTCTTAGATTTTTGGAAAAAGAAATTTTTAATGTTCAAAGAAACTAACAAAGAAAATATTTCTAATTGATATTGTTTTTTAAATGCCAACATATTAAGTATGGTCCTTAATAACATTGAATCAAACAAAATCCGATACACACGTACATACATACATACTATGATGTAAGGGTATTGTACATTGGTTACTATCGTATTGGATTAAGATTTTGAAAGACAATTTTTTTTTTTTGTGAATTTTTAAAGACTGTCAAGATTTACAATGAGGATTTTAGAATATTTATATAATTAGATTTTAAAGGATTTGAAATGACTTTATGGATTTATAAGACTTCAAATGACTTTATGAATTTTAAGGAATCATTGAAAAGAAATGATTACATTACATTCTCTTTACAATATTCTCAATACACACTCTTTATTTATTCATTTTTTTTAGAGAGAGAGAGGGAGGAAGAAGAAGAAGAAGAAGAAGAAGAAGAAGAAGAAGAAGGAGGAGGAGGAGGAGGAGGAGGAGGAGGAGGAGGAGGAAGGAGGAGGAAGAAGCAGGAGAGAGAGAGAGAGAGAGAGAGAGAGAGAGATATTAAAATCTTAAATTAATTTTTTACTCTTATTCTTTTGTATGATGTATGTATATAGTTATTGTTCTTAAATTTATTGATATTTATTTGTCTTTATGTACATTGTAGGAGTGAGTTGATGCAAGAATAAATTCCATACAGAGACAACTTTACGAATCCAATCAATGCTCGTGTCAAGTTTATTTAAACTTCTATGATAATCAAGGTTTACTTGGTACAAATATAAAAACACTTAATAAAGAGGTTTATGCAATTGGAATAGATGAAACTGTCGTCCTTCAAATTGCTTCAACATAATACTTGTGAAGGCTTGATAAAAAAAATTATAGTTCTAAAGTTGTTAAGCCTTATAGGTGGGATTCATCGGATGATTACTCTTCATTATCACAATCTAGATTAATTTCGGGAAAATTTTATCGAATATTTTGGTGTTCGGTACAACATCTTGTAACACCCCAAATTTTCCATAATATATTTTCTATATATCTAAATATATGTTCATGGTATAAATCTCTAGTTATTATTTTAAGTGATTTTATTTGTACATGTATGTTGCTTATTATTGTGACATCGTGTGAATTAATAAGAACTCTGTACATATTTTATTTTAATTATTTCTAACTATCATCTTATTTAATTATTTATTTTATAAATAATTATCTTGGTGACTTAGTAATATTTTGATTATTTTCTTTATGTGTATTTGTTATGGTGTGATAATTTTATACGTATTTATTTGATTTAAAAGTAATATAAAAAGGTTATATTTTATTTATTGATTTATTATTGTAATCAATTTAGAAAAATGATAGTAGTTTACTATGAGTATTTATGGGATAATATTATTTTTGAGTGAGTAAAATAAAATTAGTTTATATTATTAGTGGGTGAAGAGAATAAATAGGTGGGTGTATATAGTTGAGTGGGCCTAATTAGTAGAAGAGAAGATATGAATGAGTGTTAGAATGGATGGGTCCATGTGCAATGTATTTGGAATAAGAGAGACTTAAAACCCAAACCTAAGACCATTTGCATTGGTGGTGTTGAATTCAACTTTCAACATGTGGTGCATGTGCAATGGTGTGTTGAGTGTTCTTGAGAGATGATGTGGAGGAAAGAGATGTTGGATAGATTCAACATAGTTTAAGCATGCAACAGAGGGACACGTGGCGAGACGCGGTTTGCCAAAACAGGCGCGTGTGGCACACACGCTGACAAGAGAGTGTGAGCTGCAGGAATTGAGAGAGAGAAGGTGCTTTATGGATAAGTGGTGACACGTGGCTGATTCTGATTGACTGTCTGAATTTTTCTCATCTTAATAATTTGAACTCAATTATTTCATTGCAAATTAATTTTTTTTAAATTTTTTTTTACCAAAATTCATGATTTTTTTTCTCTATAAATAGAGACTTGGTTCATTTGATTTGGACACAAAAAAAAAACCAAGTTTTTCACTATCTTAATCTTATTATTATCCTTCTATTAGCTTTTCTTTTGAAGTTTTAAACTTCTTTTTAGTGAAATGGATCCCAATAATAATAATTTCAACACCCATACTTTTTCTAATTATCCATTTAGCTACCAAAATCCCAACAATTATCAACATCCAAATCAATTTTCCAACCAACGTCCTCAAAACATGCATAATTTTGGTTTTGCACCAAATTTCAACCACTCATCCTTTGTTCCAAACTTTAATCCATATTATGGATCTATGATGGGATATCCATCTCAAACACCCCCGTTTAATGGTTATATGCCAATGGGGAATGAAAATTTTCCGAGTGTTGGTGCACCTGAATTTCTTGAATTTTCAACACAAATAACTCTTGGTGGCATGACAAGTGCTAATGAAGTCACTCCAAATCCAGAGGATTCAACTCCTAAGAGCAAGAAAAACCAGCAACCAACATGGAACACTGAACAAAATTTGGTGCTAATTAGTCGGTGGATTAAATATGGAACAAGCAGTGTTGTCGGGAGAAACTAGAAAGATGAAACATATTGGGGTAAAATTGCTGAGTATTGTAATGAGCATTGCTCATTCGATCCTCTGCGCGATGGAGTTGCATGCCGAAACCGTTTTAATTATATGAGCAAAATACTGAATAAATGGATTGGCGCTTATGAAATAAAAAGTGGTGGGGTAGAGTGTTGAATGAAAAACCATTGTAGAGGGTATTTGTTGAATGAGTGTTGAATTATTATGTGAAAGAGAGAGAAAATGATGTGGAGTGTTGAGAATTGAAAAAGTGGGTGTTCAATGGTTTTGTCATTGTAAATGGTCTAAGAGGGAGAGAAGAAAAAGAACATTGTTCTTCCCACAAACAACATTGCTCCCTCTCAAAGAAAATGATGAAAATACCCCTACAGGTCATGCTCGATACATCAGTGTGACTTAAGTCACGCTGCGTGCTGTTATAGAAACAACACAACCAGAACACATAACCATTGTGTTCTTGTGAAAAAAATCGAATTTTCTCCCAATTTTTGTGATTTTCATCAACCTTGAGCAAATCAACGTCAACTTCTATGGTTTTTCTCCCAATTATTATCCTTTTGCATTGGCTTTTTATGGTTTAAATTTTGTTTTTTTTTTGTTGAGAAATTTAACATATTTAGGTTTTTATAAATTTGGTTTGCATGTTAGTTTTTAGGATTGTTAATGATGAATTAAGTTAGGAATTGTAGTTTAGATATTGATTAGAGTAAGTTTGACTCCAATGTGGTAGTTTATGGTTTAGAAATTGTTAGATTTTATGTTGATTGAATGTTGCACTCCAGGTGTTTGATAAAATATCTCAATGAAAATTTGTTTGATTTTTTCATTGTTAATGATGAAATTAGTTAGAAATTGGATTGTTAATGTTGATTATATTAATTTTGAGTGCAATGTGGTAGTTTAGGGTTTAGTTAGAAATTGGATTCTTAATGTTGATTATAGTGAGATTGGATTGTTATTTTTGCATTGATTTTTGCTTTTAAAAATGTTGTGTAGATATGTCTCAGAGACCGGACAGGCTTAGAGGTGATATAGAGAGCATGACCAGTAGTGCACGGGCCAAAAAGGCGGCTGCGCGCCCTCCTACTTCTCGACGGAGACAAGGCGTTAGGATACAGCAGGGGGTGGGATCGTCGTCCCAGATAGTGGATCCCATTCAGCATCAGCAGCAGCATGAGGAGTATTAGCCTCAGTATGAGCAGGCGGCTAACCAGCAGGAGGGTGAGGCCCAACATCAGGCTAAGGAGGAGGAGGCGCCGCAGAGTTTTCTTGGGGGCCCATATGACTTGTCGCTCCTACCGAATTTCGGTAGACACATGACATGTCAGCTTTGGAGCGATGCACAAGTAAGTATAATTGTTTAATTTTATTTAATTACGCGTCAATTGATATGTTTATTTTAATTTAATTTTACGATTTAATTTTTATGTTAAAATATTATAATTACGCGCGTCAATTTATTTACGCGTCAATTTAGTTACGCGTCAATTTTAATTAAGCGTAAAATGTTTATTTTAATTATTGTTTTTTTACGATTAAATTGTTATATCTTATTTAGTTATTGAAATGTTTATATTTTTAACGGTTTGTTGTTAGCTTAATTTTTTGTATTTCAGTTGCAGATGACGCATAAGCTGACCGCTGTCTCGCACGGGAAGAAAATTAAGAGACTGACACTCCCGACAAACAATCAGGTCTGATTCTGGCAGCAAGTGAATGCATCTGGTCTTGCACTCCTCCTTCAGACTGGGTACGAGAGCATCTGCCATGCCCTTATCACCGCCTTCTCAGAGAGATGGCATGAGGAGACCAGCAGCTTCCATCTGCCTGTTGGGGAGATGACCGTCACACTAGATGATGTGGCTTGTCTTCTACACATCCTCATCCATGGGAGGCTCCTGAGTGACGATGATGTGGGATACGCCAGAGGTATGGTGCTGCTGCAAAAGGGTCTGGGTTTGACGGCGGCTGAGGCTTATGATGAGACAAAGCCGCAGTGGGGTGGTTATATTAGTATAACTAACCTGAGAAAATATTATGACACACTCTTGCATATGTGCAATGAGTTGGAGCAACCTGCTGATGATGATGAGGAGGAGGAGCAGGCGACGATTAGGGCGCAGTGCATCAAGACGTTTTTGTTGTACTTGGTTGACATCACCATTTTCGCCAACAGGAACAACAAAAACATTCAGTTGCTGTGGTTGGAGATGCTTGTGGATTTGGACACGATAGGGGAGTGGTCCTAGGGAAGGATGACACTTGCTTGGCTCTACCACCAGCTTTCTCATGTTACGGGCCCGACCAGAGGCGCCATTGACAGTTACATGACTCTACTTAAGGTAGTATTTTTTTTCTATAACATGTTATAAATGACTTACGATATTATTGTGTATGTTTATGAGTTTTTTATGCTGATATATTTGTTTGTAGGGATGGATATTGGCGCACTTCAGGAACATGTATCCGAGGAAGTTGAATTCGGACTATCATGTTGATATGCTGCTTGCTGCTAGATGGAGTTGTTGGAACAACATGTGTTAAACAACTCTCATCTGAATTAAGGGGGAGATTTGTTGAAACACTTATGTGTAAACATACCTCTCTTTGTAGTTTTGATGATAACAAGATATTAAAAAGAAAATTGATTATTTGCTAATGCTTTGTTCAAGTGTTTCAGAACCACATGCTTAATAAGTATTGATTGATAATGGTTATGGAGAACAAGCTAAAGAGCAAGAAGGAAAGCCAAGAAGCATAGTTGCAAAGCATAAAGGAAAACTGGTCCTGAAGAAGTGCTCCTGAAGTAAGAGCTTCTGAAGAGATTCTGAAGAAGTGCTACTGAAGTGAAGCCTCTGAAGTACTCCTGAAGTGGTGCTCCTGAAGTGCAGCTTCTGAAGTCTGAAGACAGCTTCTGAAGACTGAGTGCCTCTGATGAAGTCAACGCAACAGTCAACTCCTGAAGCCAGCTTCTGATCCGTACAACTGAAGCAGCTTCTGATCACTGTTCACTGAGAAGCTTCTGAAGCTGATGTGGCATGGATTTTGACCAGTACTGTGCGCATTTAATGCCTGGATGTGTCAGAACAACTCAATGGAACAGTTGTCTCCCTGACCCAAACATTCTCCAGTTTTTAAGGTGGGCCAATTCAAAAATGGCACCTGCCCTGTTCTGACAGAAAAAGTGCAGCACACAATTGCAGTAACCTAGTCCAATTGCAACGGCTAATTTCCTTAATTCAAGCAAATCTTCAACAGCTCTATTTTCATCTATAAAAGGAGGAAGATTTGAAGAAGAAAAATGTCTAAGACTCTTTGAAACGTATTGCTGAAACCTTGCTCTGTTTTCTGTGTAAAAACTGTCAAAGTTCAAAACTCTTAGAAATTCTCATAGTCTTTGTAACTTAGAATTTCTTAAGGTTAAGAGTCTTAACCTGTGTTGTATTAAGAGAACACCTCTGATATTTGATCAAGTGTTCATCCCAAACTCCTTTACTTGTAAACCAGTTTGGTCCCTCAAGTCTTAGTCTGTATACTAAGCAATTGTAACCTCATTCCTTTGTGGTCTGAGTCAGAAGTCTCTTGTCTTAGTGACTTGAGCATTGGAAGCCTCTTCCTTGGTGGTTGAGCATAGAAGTCTCTTTCTTTGTGATTGAGCAGCTGGAAGTCTCCTTCTTAGTGATTGAGCAATTGTAATCAGAACTGATTATAGTGAAACTCTCTTGTTGGATACAAGGGGACAGGACTACTTCTCACATTGAGAAGGAACCTGTATAATTTCTGTGTGCCTCTCTTCCCTTATCTCTTTTACTTGTTTAATCCGCTGCATACATTCTGATAACAGTTCAGAACCTGGTTCTGAACTTGTTTTAAGTCTTTGAAAAAGTAAAGAACAAGTTTTTAGAGTCACACAATTCAACCCCCCCCTTCTTGTGTGTGTGTTTTTCTCACCTTCAGTTGGTATCAGAGCTCCGGTTCTGATATTAACACTTAACAGTGTGTCAGTAGGATCCTGAGAAAAACATGGCCTCAACTAGTGATTCACCTCCACCCTCTCCCAGAAATCCACCATCTCCCAGAAATCAAAGAAATGTACAATATGACTATAGTACTGAAGAAAAGAAGTCTAGGTCACACAATAAACCTCCTATGTTTACTGGTGACCCAGAAAAATTCTCTTGGTGGAAGAGTAAAATGTATAGTCACATTATTGGGGTTGATGATTCACTATGGGACATCATAGAAGATGGAATCACCATTCCTGTTGATGAAGAAGGTGTTGCTGTCAACAGAAGATCTCTGAGTGATGCAGAAAGAAAGATCTATAGGAAGCATCATCATGTCAGAGGTATCATTGTGGACTCATTGCCTCACACTGAGTATCAGAAGCTGAGTGACAAGTCCACTGCAAAGGCAATATTCACATCCCTCTGCTCTAACTATGAAGGTAATCAGAAGGTTAGAGAAGCTAAGGCAAACATACTTGTCCAGCAATATGAATTGTTCAGAATGAAAGAGGATGAAAATATTGAGACTATGTTCTCAAGGTTTCAGACTCTGGTTTCTGGACTTCAGATTCTGAAGAAGAGTTATACCACAGCTGACCATGTGAATAAAATCCTTAGAAGTCTGCCATCCAAATGGAGACCTAAAGTGACTGCCATTGAGGAAGCTAAGGATCTAAATACTTTAAGTATTGAAGATCTTATAAGCTCCCTCAAAGTGCATGAACTGGGACTCAATGAGGATGAGCCTGTTAGAGAACCAAAAACATTGGCTCTGAAGTCTAAAAGAAAACCTGCTAAAGCTTTGAAAGCTATTGAATCTGAAGAAGAGTTTCCTGAGGGAAATTCTGATGAAGATTCAGATGCTGATGAGCTTGCAATGATTTCTAAAAGACTTCAGTATCTGATGAATAGAAAGAAAAAGTTCTCTAACAGAAGCAGTAATTTTAGAGGATCTAGTTCTGGTTCAAAGAGGGATATCCAGAAAGAAAGCTGCTACAACTGCAAAAAGCCTGGTCACTTCATTGCTGATTGTCCTGATCTTCAGAAAGAAAAATCAAAGGAAAAAGCAAAGAAGTCCAGCTCAAAGTCCAGCAATTTTAGAAATAAGCTTAAGAAGAGTCTCATGGCTACATGGGATGATCTGGACAATGAGTCAGAATCTGATGAGGAAGAAGCAAACCTGGCCCTGATGGCAATTGCATCTTCTGATGCAAAATCTTGTTCAGATTCTGATGAAGAAGATGAGGTATATTCTGAACTCTCTAGATCTGATTTAATTGAAACAGTTAATGATCTTATGAGTCATCTTAAAAGCAAGTTAAAAGAAATTAAGTCTTTGAAAAATCAAAACAACTTGCTATCTGAGGAAAACCTTAAACTTCAGAATCAAATTTTTGAATATGATGAGGAAGTTGAGGAACTCAGAAAAGAGGCTCATAAGAAATCTGAAGAGATTCCTAATGATCAGGAAATAGCTCTTCAGGATTTCATGTTAACTGGATTCAATAGAACAAAAATTGCCTCCATGATGTATAATATGATCAGAAATAAAGGTGAAGGCATTGGCTATGATTTATTCAAACCTTCAAATGATTTAAACTCACCTTCATGTTCTGAAAATATCTTAAAAGGCAATGGTATATGCTTTGTGCCTGCTTCTGATAATTCTGAGAAGTTAAAAGTATCAGAATCTCAGACTAAGTCAGAAGTTCTGAACAACTCAGACTCTGAAGCTTCAGAACCTAAGGGTAAGATGAAGGCAGATGTTAAAACCCTGCCCAAATCCATGCCAAAAGGTCCTAAGCCTAAGAGTAAGAGGAAATCAGGCTCTAAACCTGAAAAGGTTCAGAATCTGAAGTGTTCAGAACCTGAAACTAGCAAGTCTCAGAATCTGAATAAATCTGATTCAAATTTTTCTAAGACTGGGTTTATTAAAACTTCAAAATCTGTTAAACCAGTCAATGTAAAACATTTTCAATCTCAGAATGTCAGGCAAAGCAAGCCAAAGCAAACCAATCAGTTTTCTGCTTCAAACTGTTTTAAGAAAGGCAAAACTGAAGCTTGCCTTGTGCCTGAAGTAAACAAAGTTAGAATTCTGAAGAGATCAGAACCACAGTACTCAATGGTTCAGACTCTGAACAAATCAGAACCAAAGATCTCCAAGTCTCAGGTTCTGAAGAAGTCTAAGTCCAAACCCTTGAGAACTCAGGTTCTGAAGTATTCAGATTCTGAAACTCAGACTTATTCTAAATACAAGGATTCATATCCAAAGTATCAGAACAAGTCTGAATACCATAACTTCAGACACAAGAAGCCAAAACCTTTCAAGACTAATCCCAAAGGACCCATGAAAATCTGGGTACCTAAGTCTGAAATTATTTCAATTGCAGATATGCTTGTCATCCAAAGAAAAGGAAAGGTCCTGGTACCTGGACAGTGGATGCTCGCATCATATGACAGGGGACAAGTCTATGTTCCAAACCCTGACTCTGAAAGAGGGAGGAACTGTGGGATTTGGAGGAAGTCAGAAAGGAAAGATCATTGGTACTGGTAAGATAGGTAATTCTTCCCTGTACATTGATAATGTTTGGTTGGTAGATGGACTTAGACATAATTTACTTAGCATAAGTCAATTATGTGATAGTAATTATGAAGTCCTGTTTAATAAGAACACTTGCACTGTAATCAGTAGCAAAGATAAGTCTGTAGTGTTCAGAGGCAGCAGGAAAAACAATGTTTACAAAATAAACCTTTCTGATTTGGTTCAGCAGAAGGTAGTTTGCCTTCTGTCTGTGAGTGATGAGAAATGGGTATGGCAAAAAAGGCTGGGACATGCTAACTGGAGACTTATCTCTAAGCTTAGCAAGTTACAGCTGGTCAGAGGCTTACCCAGTATTGATTATCACTCAGATGCTCTGTGTTCAGCATGCCAAATTGGAAAGTTTTCTAAAACTTCTTTTAAACCAAAGAACATTGTTTCCACCTCTAAACCTCTAGAACTCCTTCACATTGATTTGTTTGGTCCTGTTGGAACAACTTCAATCAATGGGAAGAAGTATGGACTTGTTATTGTTGATGATTATAGTAGGTGGACTTGGGTTAAGTTCCTCAGAACCAAAAATGAAACATATGATGTGTTTTTCAAATTCTGCAAACAAGTACAAACAGAAACTGATTTGAAAATTTTGAAAATCAGAAGTGATCATGGTGGTGAATTTGAAAATGAACCTTTTGAAAACTTTTGTGAAGACCATGGAATTTTCCATGAGTTCTCATCTCCTAGAACTCCACAACAAAATGGAGTTGTAGAGAGAAAGAACAGGTCTTTACAAGAGATGGCCAGAACCATGATCCATGAGTCAAAAATTGCTAAGTACTTTTGGGCAGAAGCTGTAAACACAGCATGTTATATTCAGAACAGGATTTACATCAGACCCATTCTGAATAAAACATCATATGAATTATTTAAAGGAAGAAAACCAAGTATTTCTTATTTTCATCAGTTTGGTTGTACATGTTACATACTAAACAATAAAGTCTACCTAAAGAAATTTGATGCCAAGGCTCAAAAGGGTATCTTTCTAGGATACTCAGAGAGATCTAAGGCATACAGGGTGTATAATTCTGAAACACATGTTGTTGAAGAAGCTATACACATTAGGTTTGATGATAAGAAGCCTGGTAGTGAAATACCAGAGCTGGTTGAGAGTTTTGCAGATGTCAGAATCTCAGAAGAGCCTTCAGAAGCTGAAAACAATGAAGACTCTGAGAAACTCTCCAGCAATGACACTACTCCTGATGCTAATCAAGACCAGCATGGTTCTGAACAAATCCCTGGTGGTTCCTCAGAAGCCAATCCACCCAGAACCTCCTTCAAGTACAAGTCTTCACATCCTGAGGAGTTGATCATTGGAAACAAGAACAGTCCAAGGAAGACAAGATCTGCATTCACTCAGAATGAGTCCATGCTTGGCCTGTTATCCATGATTGAGCCTACAACTGCTGATGAAGCACTTGCTGATGATGGTTGGATTGTAGCAATGCAAGAAGAGCTGAACCAGTTCCAAAGGAATGATGTATGGGATCTTGTGGCAAGACCTAATCAGAAGAACATCATTGGAACAAAATGGGTGTTCAGGAACAAGCTCAATGAACAAGGAGAAGTGATCAGAAACAAGGCTAGATTAGTAGCTCAAGGGTACAGCCAGCAAGAAGGAATAGACTACACTGAGACATTTGCTCCAGTTGCAAGACTGGAAGCAATCAGGTTACTTCTTTCTTATGCTATTAATCATGGTATCATCTTGTATCAAATGGATGTTAAGAGTGCTTTCTTAAATGGTGTGATTTCTGAAGAAGTATATGTCAAACAACCTCCTGGTTTTGAAGATGTTAAATACCCAAATCATGTTTTTAAACTGAAGAAGTCTTTGTATGGTCTGAAACAAGCTCCCAGAGCTTGGTATGAAAGGCTAAGCAACTTCTTAATTAAAAATGGTTTTGTAAGAGGTCAAGTTGACAATACACTCTTTAGAAAAACTGTTAAGAAAGAAATCTTAATTGTACAAATCTATGTTGATGATATCATATTTGGTTCTACTAATGCCTCCCTTTGCAAGGAATTTTCTAAGTTAATGCAGGATGAATTTGAAATGAGCATGATGGGTGAGCTGAAATTCTTCTTGGGAATTCAAATCAACCAATGCAAAGAGGGTGTTTATGTTCATCAGTCCAAATACACCAAGGAGCTTCTGAAGAAGTTCCAGCTGGATGATTGCAAGCTGATGACAACACCAATGCATCCCACCTGCACCTTAAGCAAAGAGGACAATGGCACTAAGGTAGATCAGAAGCTGTACAGAGGTATGATAGGTTCTCTTCTATACTTAACTGCTTCTAGGCCAGATATTTTATTTAGTGTATGTCTGTGTGCTAGATTCCAATCAGATCCTAGAGAATCTCATATGACTGCTGTCAAAAGAATCTTTAGGTATCTGAAAGGTACAACTAATTTGGGACTTCTGTATAAGAAATCTCTAAATTATAAGCTAGTTGGATTCTGTTATGCTGACTATGCTGGAGACAGGATTGAAAGAAAATCCACCAGTGGAAACTGTCAGTTTCTTGGTGAGAATCTGATATCCTGGGCCAGCAAGAGACAAGCAACCATTGCTTTGTCAACAGCAGAAGCAGAATACATCTCAGCTGCAAGTTGTAGCACACAACTGCTCTGGATGAAACATCAATTAGAGGATTATCAGATTCATGCAGATAATATCCCAATTTATTGTGATAATACTGCTGCTATATGTCTGTCTAAAAATCCAATTCTGCATTCTAGAGCCAAGCACATAGAAATAAAACATCATTTTATAAGAGATTATGTTCAGAAAGGTGTTTTGGATATTCAATTCATTGATACTGATCATCAATGGGCTGACATATTCACAAAACCCCTAACAGAAGAAAGATTCAATTTTATTAAAAAGAATCTGAACATGCATTTTGTCTCATGAAAAATGTGCTTGAATCTAAATGTATTCCTTGATTCTGAGTTTATCATAAGCTAAGACTTATCAAACACTCACATTCTGAGAGTTTGAATAAAGTTAAGCCTGAAAAACCTCAGAGTCTAAAGGATCAGAACCTGGATTTTCTGACTTCTGAATCTGATAAAAATCTGATGTTGGTCAGAATCTGATAAGTATAGTTATGGGCAATGATGATTAAAGCTTTGAAAGTTTATACTCTAATCCTCCCAAAGTCATCAAGTAAAAATTGTGATTTTCTACTCTGATATTCATTGGTAAAATTGCTTGACAAACAATTTTCATGTGAAATCAGTCTATTTTTAAACTGTTTAGCACAGACACATTTTAAAAGCCCAGTGTATCAGACTATGTTCAGTCTTTAGAAATGTTTTTATTTGGTATCAGACTCTGAGATAAACCTTCATTTGGTATCAGGTTCTGATATCAGTTCAGCAGTATTAACACTGCCTTTTGGTATCAGACTCTGAGACAACATCCTCATTGGTATCTAGCTCTTTTTTTTTAAAATAGCCCAGAATTGCTCTGATACTTTCTTGAAAGATTTTCTCTGATACCTTCTTGAGTTGTTTTGCTCTGATACTGAACCAATTTATACTGAACAAGTCATGTCTGAACACAGAATGACCTGATCAGAAGCTCTAAACTTTTTTTCTGCTTCTGAACAGCATTCTATTTTTACTGCAAGTCATATACTCATTGAAAATCAAGTAGGCTCTGATGATTATCCTTGCTACTTGGTTATCCATATGATTGCACAAATATCTCACAATCTTGGTTGATTCAAATCCCCCCCAAATTCTGAATCCTTTTGAAATATTTTTTTTCACACTTGATGTCAGAACACTTTTAAAACTCTTTTAAAGGGGAATTTGAACTGCTTTGATACATGCTTTCAAAATCCTTTCTCTGCTCTGATACAGATATATTTTCAAACTCTCTTGAACAAAGGGGGAGAGAAATTTTCTGTCTTAAGGGGAGAAAGTAAAATTCTTTTTGTTGATGACAAAAGGGGGAGAAAAGTAAAACAAGTATTAAAGCACCTGAGCTCAAAAATAAGTTAAAATGTTAAAATTGTCAGAAAATAAGCTTATTGATAAGCCTATTAAAGCTCTGATACAATTTGTTAGGGTTAAGCTCTGATACAATTGTTAAGCTAGCTCTGATACTGATCAGTTAAGCTCTGATACGATTCTGACTATATTTAACTTATGAGAACTGAAGTGAATTTTTTTTGCTCTGATATATTTCTGTGAGATACATTACTCTTAAGTGAGTTATAATGAATTTAAAATAACTTGGATAAGACTCAGGGAGCTTACAAAACTCATCCTGTGGATTATCAGACTTAGGGGGAGAGCTTACAAACCTCAAAACCTGAAGTCAACAAGTCATTTTAAACTCTGAGTGTAAATTTCACCATATTGTTTTAAGTTAAGATTAATTAACATGGATAAGAATCAAGGGGAGCTTACAAACCTAACCTTGAGGATTGTCAGACCTAGGGGGAACTTACAAACCTCTCCTGAAGTCAGATTGTTAATTAAACTTAACAACAATTCTGAAATTTTCACATTTATGTTCTTAACTGAACTTAATTAACTTGGATCAAACTCAGGGGGAGCTTACAAACCTCACACCCTGCAGTTAACTTGTTAATTAAGTTAACAACAATTTTTTGTTTTAATACTTATGTTTGTCATCATCAAAAAGGGGGAGATTGTTGGAACAAAATGTGTTAAACAACTCTCATCTGAATTAAGGGGGAGATTTGTTGAAACACTTATGTGTAAACATACCTCTCTTTGTAGTTTTGATGATAACAAGATATTAAAAAGAAAATTGATTATTTGCTAATGCTTTGTTCAAGTGTTTCAGAACCACATGCTTAATAAGTATTGATTGATAATGGTTATGGAGAACAAGCTAAAGAGCAAGAAGGAAAGCCAAGAAGCATAGTTGCAAAGCATAAAGGAAAACTGGTCCTGAAGAAGTGCTCCTGAAGTAAGAGCTTCTGAAGAGATTCTGAAGAAGTGCTACTGAAGTGAAGCCTCTGAAGTACTCCTGAAGTGGTGCTCCTGAAGTGCAGCTTCTGAAGTCTGAAGACAGCTTCTGAAGACTGAGTGCCTCTGATGAAGTCAACGCAACAGTCAACTCCTGAAGCCAGCTTCTGATCCGTACAACTGAAGCAGCTTCTGATCACTGTTCACTGAGAAGCTTCTGAAGCTGATGTGGCATGGATTTTGACCAGTACTGTGCGCATTTAATGCCTGGATGTGTCAGAACAACTCAATGGAACAGTTGTCTCCCTGACCCAAACATTCTCCAGTTTTTAAGGTGGGCCAATTCAAAAATGGCACCTGCCCTGTTCTGACAGAAAAAGTGCAGCACACAATTGCAGTAACCTAGTCCAATTGCAACGGCTAATTTCCTTAATTCAAGCAAATCTTCAACAGCTCTATTTTCATCTATAAAAGGAGGAAGATTTGAAGAAGAAAAATGTCTAAGACTCTTTGAAACGTATTGCTGAAACCTTGCTCTGTTTTCTGTGTAAAAACTGTCAAAGTTCAAAACTCTTAGAAATTCTCATAGTCTTTGTAACTTAGAATTTCTTAAGGTTAAGAGTCTTAACCTGTGTTGTATTAAGAGAACACCTCTGATATTTGATCAAGTGTTCATCCCAAACTCCTTTACTTGTAAACCAGTTTGGTCCCTCAAGTCTTAGTCTGTATACTAAGCAATTGTAACCTCATTCCTTTGTGGTCTGAGTCAGAAGTCTCTTGTCTTAGTGACTTGAGCATTGGGAAGTCTCTTGTCTTAGTGACTTGAGCATTGGAAGCCTCTTCCTTGGTGGTTGAGCATAGAAGTCTCTTTCTTTGTGATTGAGCAGCTGGAAGTCTCCTTCTTAGTGATTGAGCAATTGTAATCAGAATTGATTATAGTGAAACTCTCTTGTTGGATACAAGGGGACAGGACTAATTCTCACATTGAGAAGGAACCTGTATAATTTCTGTGTGCCTCTCTTCCCTTATCTCTTTTACTTGTTTAATCCGCTGCATACATTCTGATAACAGTTCAGAACCTGGTTCTGAACTTGTTTTAAGTCTTTGAAAAAGTAAAGAACAAGTTTTTAGAGTCACACAATTCAACCCCCCCTTCTTGTGTGTGTGTTTTTCTCACCTTCAGGAGTCCGTCCAGGGGTCATGCTGGATTTGCACACTACCGTGGCCTCATTGGTCTGATGTTCAATTATGATATGACCTGGAGGTCGGACGAGGACCGGCGACACATCATGCCTTTCTAGGACATTTGCTGGTACTCCGGTTGGATCATGGCCGGCAGGACGACTATGTGCCTTCACTTGCCGGAGCAGGTTCTCAGGCAGTACATACATGTGCAGAGGTTCTTCAGGCTCAGACGGTTGTTGTGGCCTTTCAGGACATTATGCTCCATGTCCTTGCACGGGCGCTTCGGGATCGGCCGACATCAGAGGCTTGACAGTGGAGGTATCAAGAGGGGTACATGAGATGGTTCTACATGGTATCTCATCCTATCATGACCAACCTTGATGTTGTTGCTGAGGATGCGCCTCATGTCCCTCCCTACGAGGAGGTTATTGTTGAGCATCAGTATGCTAGACAGGTTCCAGATCCACTGCAGATTATTGCGAACATCAGACGCAGAGTGGACAGTGCAATGGGTTGTCCTGATGTGTTTGGGAATCCAACCGTCTTCGGTATTATGCAGGGCATCCAGTCGAAGTATCACTTTCTTTAGGAGCAGGGGGTTCCCCGGATGAGAACTAGGAGCCATAGTCCAGCGGAGTAGGGTTTTGTAACTGATGTAGTTTTGTATATTTTTAGTTATTTTTATGACATGGACGTATTTCATTTACACTCGCGTCTTTGCGCATTTTTATGACATTTTGGTACATTTTTTGTTTTTATGACATTAAGTGATTATGTGTGATTAACAACGAATTTGTGTAATTTGGATCGATTATGTGTAATTTGGATCGATTGTTTGTAATTTGGATCGATTGTGTTATTGTGTGATTAACGACAAATTTGTGTAATTTGGATCGATAATGTGTGATTATGTGGTTATGTGTGATTATGTCATTGAAATGGTGTAATTGGGATCAATTATGAGTGTGTATTGGTTTGGGGTCATTAATAGCTTCTTTGACATCATTGAATGATATTTCGTGCTACACCAGAAGCCAGCGTGACTTAAGTCACATTGACCTGTAATGGGCGTGACTTAATTCACGTTCACTATTTTGGCCGGTAACCTGCGTGACTTAAGTCACGCTGGTGGACGGTGGACAACGTGAGTTAACTCACGCAGGTTAAAGGCCAACGTGAGTTAACTCACGTAGGTTGGACGGTGGTTTGGACGGTGGCCAATCAGGGAGGAGCAGTTACTTCCTTTGACCAATAGAATTCAAGCAAAAAACCTATAAATTGAAGCCTTTTCTTTTATTTTTTTTTCTCATTCTCATTTCTTCTCATTCATTCTCCCATCTCTCATCTCTTTAAAATATATTTTTTTTAAGTTTTGTTACTATAGGCGTAAACGGCCTCAAATTCCTTCGTCGATTAATCATAATGATCTTATGCTGTTTTTTTTTTATTACGACGATTGGGATCATTATACTAATTGACGAGGGAATTTTTGAGTCTTGTTAGGATCATTATGATTAATCGATTTTACCGCTAGCGGTAGAGGTCGTTATGGCGGGTTCGTCTAGCGACCCCCTACCCCAAGAAGACTGGTCATTATGATTAATCGATTATTTTTTATAAAAATTCATTTAATTTATGTATTGAATTGCAATGTAATGTAATAATAATAATAATTTTTTTCAATGTAATGAATTACAATGTAATGTAATAATAAATCTTTGTTGAATGTAATGAATTGCAATGTAATGTAATAATAAATATATTGTGTAATAATATTTCTGTTTTGTAATTTGTAATTTTTTTCTTTTTGTAACTACTCAGTGTGACTTAAGTCACGTTGATATAGCGAGCGTGACTTAAGTCACGCTGGTGTATAACATGCGTGACTTATTTTCGTCAGTTTGTATGGAAGTGAGCAATTTTCGTTTGGAGAAGAGCAATTTACTTAACTAATTAAGAATAAAAAATAAAGTTGGGCCTATTATAGTTACCCGCAATCCATAAATCTTGGAAAATTCCTATTCGCCCTTTTCATTTTGCTCATTCCCACCTCAAACTTCCAAAATAACTCCAACGTGAGTTAACTCATGTACGGTTGACCCAGCGTGACTTAACTCACGTAACTCATGTACGGTTGACCTTGCGTGTCTTAACTCACGTTGGATAACGTGAGTTAACTTGCGTTGGTTTCAAACATGGTAACAAAACAACAATTCTTGACAGAATTACTGTTTTTTTTAAACACCTAAACACTGTTGAGGCAAAATCCCTAATTAATTTTAAAGATAACAAACTATAATGATTAAAGGATTAATGGACTTTGATTAGTTTTTTGGTACTTAATTTGTGTTCTTGAATGTTTAAATTAGACATGAACAAAGTATGAACCATACCAAGATATAAGGAATCAAAGATCATTAAGAATAAAGAACTCAGTCAGAGTTCAGAAAGTTGAACAAGAGTTCAGAAGGTTGGACAGAGTTCAGAAAATTGTTGTTATGGTTATCAAGAACAAGCCTAGAAATTCATGAACATATACATGAACATTCAAGGCTTACGTGACATAAATAAGATGCCTAGAAAAGTACAATAACTTGGATCAATCAAGGAATAAATGCATCTACTTGGATTAAAAGACATAAAGCACATTCATTGTTCATTGAAGACTTATGAACAAATAAAGTACAAAACATTAGGAATATTCCTCTTGGAATATCATCCTAGATGTTGTACATACTGCACTTCATTGATGTTTTACTATTATGATTTGATTACATCAAATGGAAGTCTTACAAATCATCCAAAGTAAAACAAAAAATCATTCTGAAGTTCAGAAAGTTCAATACAGCACATGCTTTAATTCTGACAGCACAATATTACACACACTATAAAATTCTGTGTGTCTCTCTTATCTATCCCTATACTCTTTACTTTACTGCATACACATTACACACACAATATTTAACTTCAATATTTTATTCTGCACTAATACTTCAGAACGTTCTGAAGTCTGTTTAACATTGTTCTTCCAAGTATCAACTTGAGAAGTAATTTTTTAAGTACAGGATTAAAATTTAAAAAGGGTCACAATTCAAACCCCCCTTTCTTGTGACTATATTATCTACTTCAAACACCACATTCATTCTTTCTTTCATTCAATCATTTTCATCCATTCATTCAACCATTTTCAAAATCAATTATAACTTAAAATACGCAAAATCAAAATCAATTCGAAAACTATTCAAATGTCATAGAAAAATATGCAAATGTGCAAATATCACATAAATGTCATTTTATTACATCAAAAGACAAAATGTCATAAAAAAACTAAAAATATACAATAAAAAAACTAAAAAAACCATCAACCATTACCCCCCCTCCTCCGAACTCTGACTCTCCCTCCTCCCATCCCTCCTCCTCCTCCTCCTCCTCCTCCTCCTCCTCCTCTGGATAATCTGTAGCTCGGTCACCGGGTGGATCTCCTCCTGGATCTTCATCATCATATTCTGATACCATGGATGTGGGTCGGGATAACAGAATGCCTCCTCAATAATGTCGTAGATGTTCCGCACAACCTGGAGTGGGTCGGGAATCTCTCTCGCATACTCCTCTTGAATAATGACCTCCTGATTTGGAGGCCTAGGATGTGGTTCCTCAACGACCACCGCTGGATGGCTCATCACCGAATGAGAGACACGGTAGAACCAAGCTGCGTACCCCGATCTAGTCTTCCACGGATCACTTGCCATCCGACCCCGATCAACCAACTGTATGACATGGATCATATAATCTCTAAAGGCCTGGGCTATCTCCTCTGGCTCAAGAGGTGCCACGTTCGTAGAAGGTCTGGGAATGCCCTGCACACGCCCGTACCGCCTTATCACCCGCTTTGGCAAGTGACGACACTTCCTCTTAGTGTTGGTCATGATCCAACTGGAGTACCAAAATATATCATGGAAATGTACGACGTCTCGGTGATCATCGTACGACCTCCATATGACATCCTCCATCGCCAGCCGATCTAGGAGGCCTTGATAATGACTTGTGGAAGCATTACCCCTTGTCAGACCAAATCGGTTGGCACGTGGGAAATGACGCTCATAATTCGCATTAGCATTCCACATGTATAATTTGGTGAAGTGCTCCATAGCCCAGGCCTACAAATACAAACAAACAATCATATCAACACATGTATATACAAACAAATATTTCATCATCACATGTATATACAAACACACAATTATATCAACACATTTACAATATGATATAGAAAAGATTAAATTACTACCTTAAGTATAGACATGTATCCGGAAATGGAGCCAACTGTAGGGACCGTAGCCTCTGAAAGCTGGGTGTTGAGATGAGCCAGTGCCATCCCACCCCAGGACCACTCGTGCATCCGGTACAAGTCCCGCCCCCTCCAGCCATATTAAACTAATGTGTTTGTTGCTCTTGTTGGCGAAAATGGTGACACCAACCAAGAACAACAAAAAGGCCCTCAAACAACACTCCTTAGTCTGACGAAGCTCCTCCTCCTCCTCCTCCTCCTCCTCCTCATCCTCATGTTAAGGTGTCTCTCGTTTAGCTTATTCATCGAAGGAATACTTGCATTTCCACCCCACAGTTGGTCTGTCTCCACGGTAGCCTCATTATTAGTAACACCCAACAACTCCGTTATCAGCTCAATGCCTAACTCATAACCGCAGTCGCCGAACGCCATCAAACTCCCTTTGATAGGGGATGTGTAGAAGACACGCCACATCATCGAGTGTGACAGTCATCTCCCTAACATGTGGATGGAAGTTACTGGTCTCCTCGTGCCACCTCTTTGACAATGCAGTGATGAAGGCAGGGTTGACGCTAGAAAATCCAATCTAAAGAAGTGGAGCAAGACCGAATCCATTAACTTGATCCCAAAACCAACCTGCACCCTGTCCCGGGACTACAAACTTGTCAGCCTTAAGCTTCTTTCCGTGCGATGAAGGGGTCAACTTATGCATCCTCCGAAACTGAAATACAAAAAAGAAAACAAACAACAAACCGTTTAAAATATAAACATTTGAATAACTAAAAAATAAATATTTTATCATAACAATTAAATTGTAAATAAACAATAATTAAAATAAACAATTTAATATAACAATTAAATCGTTAAAAAAACAATGATCAAAATAAACATTAAACATTTTAACATTACAATTAAATCGTAAAAAACAATAATTAAAATAAACACTTTAATATAACAATTAAATCGTTAAAAAACAATATTTAAAATAAACATTTTAACATAACAATTAAATCGTAAAAAAACAATAATTAAAATAAACACTTTAATATAACAATTGAATCGTTTAAAAAACAATAATTAAAATAAACATATAAACATTTTAAGATAGCAATTGAATCATAAAAAAGACAATAATTAAATAAAATTAAACAATTATACTTACTCTGGTGTCGCTTCAAAGCCTGCAGGTCACATGTCTACCGAACCTCGGTAGAAGCGACAAGTCTCTAGGGCCCCCAGGAAAAACCTCTGGTTCGGGTGCAACCTCTGGTGCCACCTGCCAATGACGGACCCATGATTTTTAAGTAGCGACCATATATATATATATATATATATATATATATATATATATATATATATATGAGATTTCATTCTTAAAAACATAAATATACATTATAATTTTTATGAGAGGAATATAGATTATAATCGTTCTTTATGGTTTTTCATATTTTAAAAATATTGGATGATTTTATCATTTTCAATTCATCTCTCATACAATTTCACATCCAATTCTTAACGAGACTCATAACAGAGAAAACTTGAGACAACTAATATCAGAGACAACTCTATAAACAAATATATCAATAAAAAAAATAAGCGCCATTCAAAATTACAAAATAAGCACTACCAAGATAATAATCAGAGCTCAAACAATAATCCTAAATAAGAACCACCCCGCTTGCTTCTCTCTTTGTGGTGTCTTTTGTCTATATAATATACACCCTTATATTATCCGTTAAGTTCTAGTCAAGAAACTACACATGCACACAAAAGTAAATACTGAAAAATCCTATCTTATCTTATTACATCAGTACAATAGATGGGTAGTATTTTATTTTATTTTATTTTGCAAAAGTAGTGAGGGCCCAGTCCCATAGGAAGCCATACGTGGGGCCGTCCCTACCGCCTGTTGTTCAGGGTCAGCCTCACCCTCCTCTTGAGTCGGCTTCTCATATTGAGGCTGCTCGTAATAGTGAGAGTCCTTCTTATGATGATGCTCATACTGTATAGGGTCACTATCTGGGACGAACCCGTCTGGGACGATGATCCCTCCCCACTCCTATGTCCGCCACCACGTCCCCTTCTAATCACCGGGAGCGCGGCCACCCTCTCTGCCCGTGCACTCCCCGTCATTGTCTCCTTGCCGAGTCTTTGCCGGTTTGGGTTGCCAAACATATCTACACAACATAAAACAATGCAAAAAATCAATTGATTTTTCATTGAGACATTTTATCAAACACCTGGAGTTAAACATAAACATTATGAGTACATTATGTCATTTCAATCTCTAAACTACCACATTGCACTCAAACTTACAATAATCAACATTACCAATCCAATTTCTAACTAATTTGATCATTAACATGCAAAAATCAATTAATTTTTCATTGAGACATTTTATCAAACACCTAGAGTTCAATATAAACATTACGAGTTCATTGTGTCATTTCAATCTCTAAACTACCACATTACACTCAAACTTACTCTAATCAACATTAACAATCCAATTTCTAATTAATTTTATCATTAACATGAAAAAAATCAATCAATTTATCAACCATAAAAACCTAACATTTCACAACTTTTATCAAAAAAATCTAACATTTAAATAAAAAAAAGTCAACGTCAAATGATCATAATCACTTACTTGATGTTGGAGTAGAAGTTGAACTTGATTTGCTTGAGTTTGTGGGAATTCGAATTTGGGAGAAGTTGGATTTAATTTTGAATTTTGAAACACAATGATTTCTGTTTTTGCATGTGCTGTTATAAAACAGAACAAAACACAAGTTAACTCATGTTGGTATTGAGCGTGAGTTAACTCCCGCTAGCTTTCAACGCGAGTTAAGTTACGCTGGGTCTACCGAGCGTGAGTTAACTTACGTTGGGGTTATTTTTGGAACTTTGGGGTGGGAATGAGCAAAATGGTTTGAGAGAAGAGCAATTTTCTATATCTTGAGGGCAAATGCTCTATAAACACTCTAAAAAATATAATAATATGATTTATTTTACGCTAGAGAAAGAAACAATGAGTCAATGAATGTTGACTTTAAGGTTGTTGGTTTAACTTTCGCCGTTGATCTAAGTATAACCTTTTGATTTCATATCATTTAATTTTTTTTTGTATAAAGAAGAAAAGACACTAGTTAGCATTTTCCAAAAAGAAATGCTAACATGTGTTTAATGTCTCAAAAGTCGTGTAATCAATTTTGTACAAAAAAACTACTATTTAAGCTTCTAAAAAAGAAAAGAGTTTAATTAATATGTTTTGTCAATGTATAATTATTTACACATACATATAATGATATGTTGTTTCATCAATTAATGAATATGTTTATCTATTTTTATATTTATTAATGCTCGTAACAACACATTATTGAATGCATGGGTAAAATATTTGTAGAGTATACTAATTAGTTAAATTCAAAAGAAAAAAGAAACAACAGGCAAAAAAAATTAAAATTTATGTGGATGTGTTTGGTTTGAAGAAATATAATATGATTTGTTAAAGAGTCTCACATCAGATAAAAGATGGCTTGAACATGTGTTTATAAGTGGGGGTAATACTCACCTTCCAAGCTGGTTTTGTGAGGTTGTGTTAGGCTTATCCACGGTTTCTAAGATGTTTGATGTATTGTTATGTTTTGCTTTTATTCCAAAAGATTTCTTTTGATGTAGCTTATTAACCACTTGAATTCATTTGATTTGATGTTTTGTTTAATATAAGTCAAATATTATCTGCAATCCTTTAAATTAAATGTTTATAACAAGTCAAAAAATATATATGTTATGATCATATATTTATCAAACTCTATTAAGAAGTGATTATATTAACGTTTAATATTAAGTTTGTATTATTTAGTCTTGATTTAAAATAAAATTGATTATTTATAATATTGATGAAATAAATTTTTTCTATAAAATTAAGCTTATAATAATTCAAGAATAATAATAAGATGCGAGTAAATTCTAGTGAGTTACACTTACACCGAATCAACGATGGCGGAGGAGTCAAGTTTGAAACGGCGGAAAGCAGGAGAAGAGGAGGATGATGACCACACCGACAGGATTAGTTGCTTACCGGACTCCATTTTGTGCCATATACTCTCTTTCCTCCCAACGAGAACATCCGTCGCAACTATGACCCTCGTCTCTCGCAGGTGGCGACACCTCTGGGAACATCTCCAGGTCTTCGACTTCGACGACTGCGACCCTCACTTTTACGACGAAAGTTTCAAAAAGTTTGCATCCTTCGTGAATGCTGTACTCACCCTCCGTAGATCCCGCAACATTCATAAGTTCCGTCTCAACTGTGATTACCCGGATCCGAAAAAGTTTCAGCTGTGGTTCCGTGCCGCCACTGGTCCCCACCTTCAACAACTCTCTCTCACTGTTCCAAACGCCACTGATTTCGTTAAACTCCCTTCTTCCCTCTTCATCAACTGCAACAACCTCGTGTCCCTCTGGTATTAACCTAATTTCAACCTACTTGCTATTTTTTAGATTAGTAATCCCTAACTTGGTATAGTACTCTCAAATTTTATTCACAGTCCTTCGGACTAAATTCATAGTAACCGGATAAACTTAGGGGACAAATTGATCGTAAGTGGTTAAATATAGGGACCAACTTGACATTTGAATAGAGTCAAAGACCTTTTTGAAATACTCATAATCTGAGAACATATTTGAGAGTACACTGCAAAGTCAAAGACTAATTTGGGGCCAATTTTATGGTGCACAAGTGAGACAAGTCTTCCATCATGTACGAGTTAGTTTCCACCGTTAAATTAAACGAAATATGGTTGACTTTTTGATCCAATGGTGAAAAATACACTTATGCAAGATTCCATTTTGCCTGTCCATGTTAGACAAAGCCCTAATTTGGTAGTTTCATCATTTTTAGATTTTGTTTTCCCTAGTTTCATTCAGAAACCTATAAATAAGGTAGAGTCAGCCTCACTTTTGTTTCAAATTTGTTTTTATTCCTATGAAATTGTCAAAATACTCTTGTTTTAAGGGAAAATTACATCCACCTCCCCTAGGGTTTATTAGAATGACACTGACAACCCCTCTAGTTTTAAAACTTACACTAACCTCCCTTGAGTTTTCATCAAATAGACAAACATTTCCCTTCTCTTCTAACACTGTTAATTTTTCCGTTAACGTTTTTTTGAGAGAGTTTTCCATTATCATTTAACGAGTACCAGCTTCCATTGTTGAATCCAAATATGAGTAGATCAAACATTCAACAAAGGTATTAGAAACATTCAAAAAGTTTTTTATTTGAATATCCTTTTATTCAAAATTACCAATATCTCCGTAAGATGTTATACTCCAAATCAAGGACCGATTTGAATCTCGTGTAAGTGATATGAATGATGCTGGTGATTCAGTTGTTTCATGTGATTGAATTGAGAAGGTGAAAGATACACGAAAGATTGTTGTAGAGGCAACTTCATTTCATATACTGGAAAAAAAAAGGTTAAAGAAGATTTTGATGATTTATTTTTTTAATAAAAAAATGGGATTGATTTTGAAAATCTGGCTCCATACACTCAAGAGTTAAGAGTTTGTTGATTCACATCCTCATCTTAACAAAGTGGTTATTCCAATCGAAGAATAACGAATAAAGTTTTTAGATCATCGTGTTTTAATTTTCTGTGTAACAGAAGTTGGATGGTTCTAACGGCAGGGGAGGTGAATGATGAAAAAATAGAGGGGGTGTTGGTTGTATTTACATTAACCTCAGGAGAGGTCGGTGTAATTTACCCTTGTTTTAATGGTGGATTTTACATAATTTCATCTCTTGTTCTCTTTCTATTTCCAACATTGAAACAAATAAAGAATGTTATATATAACCTGTCTTTTGTTAATACTGCAGTCTGTACGGTGTAGAAATCCATATCAAAGTTCAACATTCTCCACTTCATTTTCCATCACTCAAGAGACTGAAACTTGGTGCAGAGACTGTGGATTCGGTAGTTGCTTTTCTCTCTGGCTGCCCGGTGCTGGAGACTCTGGATATTGACTTTTTCTTTGAAGACATACCTTTGACCGAAGTTCCCATTCCACCTTCCTTCAGCTCCAAGAGCTTGAAATCCACCAATGACAACTTCACTTGGACTTACTTTAAGTTTGATATATATCCCCGTGACATCACAATGGGCATCGTTGGCAACTTTCATAGTATGGTGGAAGCATTTCTCGATGTCTTTTCCTCACGTGAAAGTGAATTTGTCGACCCTCTTCTCAACCTTTTCCGAGATAACGAAAATGAAATAAATCTACTTTCGCATCATTTGACATCAAAGGTGAAGTTTTATTTTTATGGTTTGTATGTTTTTATGTATGTAGTTGGTACTAATATTGCGCCATCACTTGTTGTTATCGTGTACATGCAGTGGCCACTTGATGCCCCTGTTCTAAATTATCCAGAATTTCGCAATTTACTTCATCTAAAGTTCATTTTTCCCTGCTTCAACTCGAACCTTCTGGTCAACGTGCTTGAGAAATGTCCTATGCTTCAAGTTCTCATACTTCATAGCAGCAAGGTTTGTTGACTTCTCAAGTTTAATTTAATCAATCTATGGTCTGTCTATATATGCATGCTTATATGGATCTATATGTACATACAAATATATTTTTGTCATGGCATTGTGTCCCTTGTTGCTTGTAGGAGGAACCACTACCATTGAGAACATGGGAGCCGGAGTTAACAACAGTTTCCGAATGTCTCAAATCCCACCTGAGTTATATTCACATAGAAGGATATCAAGGATTTGAAGATGAGCTGACATTTGCTGAATATATTTTGCGGAACGGACTTGTTTTGAAGAAAATGCTTATTTTTTTTGATATTTCAATGGACAAAACAAACAAGTATTGTTTTCTCAAAAGACTAACTGACATACCAAAGGGCTCTGTTACATGTGAACTTAAATTTGACTCAGCTCCGTCTCCAAATTAAGGTGCAAACTCTCACAGTCTCTTTTTTATTTTGCTTACTAAATTAATGTATACCGCTTTGTAAAGTGTTTGATTGACTAGAGTGTCATTGTCAACTATGTTATGCATCTGCTTGACATTCTGTGTGAAAAATAAGCAATCAATTTTGGTGTTTACCAATTCATGGAAAAATTGAGAACAAAATTTACACAGGCTGTGTTTCATTTGAAAGTTGTTTGTGTTAGACTGACATAGATATAGGGTAAGGCCTCGGTTTTGTTCTTTAATAAGGGAAAGTGCACTTGATGGATTTGCATCATCTTTGTCAATGAAGCAATCTCTGTTATAATATGGTTATGGTTTGTGTTCATGAAATAGATAGATCTTCCAGAAAACCCAAAATAAAATAAGTGAAAATGTTATCATGTTTTACAAATATTGAAGAAAACAGCCCACCTAATGTGGCATTTGCATGCATTTAACTGTATATCATTGTTTCTTGGCTTAAACACACATTTGGTCCCCTAACTTTGCACTAGTTGCATTTTTGGCCCCCTATTAAAAAAAAGCACATTCCAGCCCCTTAAGTTTCCCCTCTTTTGCAACTTTCAATTTTCATCATTCAAAATCAACCATTCAAGACAGTAGAAGATCAAAAAACCAGTCCCAAGCCATATTCTTTGCCCTATAAATTTGAAACTTGCTCAACAATACACCCCACTTGTTTTTTCCGTCTTGAATGGTTGATTTTGAATGATCAAAATTGAAAGTTGCAAAAGGAGAGAAACTTAGGGGGCTGGAATGTGGTTTTTTTTAATAGGGGGCCAAAATTGCAAAGTTAGGGGGCCAAAAGTGTGTTTAAGCCTTGTTTCTTTAGATGAATTTGGAAAATTATATTTTGATTTTTTGTCATTGACAACAGTAGATATACTTTGAGTATATATTATGCAAGCATGTTTTCTTTTACTTAAAATAACAATAATGCAATTTACATCTGTTTAGCAGGTTGACTCCCCACCCTTCTTTCTTTGTTAATGTTTTGTATGCTTTGAAGGTATATCTGAACGGCATTTTACTTCTTCAAATGTTACTACTATTTAATGTTTTTGATTGCTTAGAATGTCATTGTCATATATGACTATAAGTGATGCAGTTCTTTGGCTTTAGTGGTAAAAATAATTAATTAATTTGGATGTTAACCAATTCTTTGGTTTTAGTAAACTTTATGGGATTTGAATCACATTTTCTGTTATATGTTTGACAGTGCGCGTTTGGAGTGTTGTGATTTTTCAAGCTGGCAGCATCATCTCTGGTCAGTTGCTTTGGGCTTTCGTTAAAGAGACATTGGGAGCAAACAGATAGATATGTATTTTGCAATTCCGTTAGTATGTTTTTTGGTTGGCTAATATAGACATGCAAAAGGTCATAATTGTGACCAATACGGCTAGTTGTCCTGGTGATGCTCTTAAAAATTGTTATTGGTTTTTTTAGAAGAAAGTCATTGAAAAACCTTATTTATCACCTTTAAATATGGCCTTTGGAGTCACTTGCTTCGAGTTACTACAACTGAGCAATGTCACAACCCAATATCAACTGAGTTAATTGAGATAAATTAGTGGAATGTTTGTAGATGCTACTAAGTTATTGTCCTTAAGATTTTGAGGTCAAACAGGGAATATGCTGCACATTTTAATTACAAGAGTTTGAGTTCCTTTACATAGCCTTGTTAATGGCAGTCATTTCGTCATGAATCACAACGTTGGATTTAATATTAATTTCTAAGGTTCTTAGAATAAATCAGTTTATAGTTGTTCCTAGAATAATGAAAAATATGTATATATAGACATGAGGTGTGAAACTAGCCTGAGGAGCCTGGCTTCTGCATTTTGTATCATCTCAATCCCGGAAAAAATTTTAATTGGATTTTAAAGGACCAGGTATTGATTTTTGTCAATAAAATATTTAAAAAACATTCCTTCAAAAAAAAATTAAAAAACATTGAATTTGAAAAGACAGAGTTATGAAAACACCAACGAAAAAGGACAGAGTTATGAAAGTACACTATAATTTAATTCGTGAGCTATTCCATGCGGAGCAATACTTGCTTAGGGACAAACCTAAATATAAAATGTTTAGGCGCCCTCACACAGATGATATTTTTTAAAAAGGTAAAATGCTTTAATAATTTTGAATGATGTGACTAATTTATTTATCATTTAATTTTTTTTCATTGTTGTGTGTGCTCAAATCAATATTATTTGTATTTGTGACTATATAAGACTTTCTCTTCCATGCGTTATGTTAGCAAAATGGTGGACACTAAACTGAGTTCTTCCACGTTTGTGATTCCCGTCCTTTTTACCTATGTGGCACAAATGGTTTGAGTTCTTTAACCATTTGGTCTAGGATTCAATCCTTGACCATGTGTATGGAAAAACATTAGTTGAGAGAAGTCGATTCTTGAATGGGTGTCAGTTACTGTGAGGAACTTAGTCTCTGCAATTGCGCGCATATAATACATTTGGTTTACTGATAAAATTGGTTTTGAATCAACAGGCTTAGACCTCATTTACTTTGTGATAACATTTTCTATTTCCATTTACTAAAATATGTGTTCAATTGATGTGAGGATTGACAAAAAAACTGCACACAATTGTATTCTTTAAAGGTCTATTATCTCCTTTTTGATAGGTAAAATTAACACAAAATTTAGAAACTAAAAATATAAAATATTCCACGAAGTAAATTTGACAATAATTTTTTCTTCATTAATAGGGCAATTGTTGTCTGTTTGGTTTTCCAACTACATCCATGGCATTTGAACTTGCTTCTTTAGATAACTTAACATATTCAAGTTGTTATATAATGCTAAATGGCATGGTTAAACCTGACTACATCCATTTCTTGTTGATAAACTTCAATCATATGAATTAGTAAACTTAAGTTTATGATGCAGGGTAAAGCAATGTAGATTTAGTATTTGCACATTCTGGTTATTCAGTCTTTCTTGAAGGTAGAATTTGAAATTTTTGGTCAGTTTGGTGGTCAGGATATGATATAGAGCTAAATAAGGATAGATATGATACAGACAATATAACATGTATCATATCATTTGTTTCAAGCATACATTATAACAAACAAGATAACATTATTTTATCATATCATGTTTTTGATACCTCATAGTGTGACACGAATGGTAGATATTTGAGTCCTTTAACTTATCCAAGATTCGATCATTGGTCAATGCGTATGGAAAAACATTAATTGAGAGAGGTCGACCCTTAAATGGATCTCAGTTGCTTTGGGGGATTAGTCTCTGCAATTACACGTGGAAGATATCTTTGGTTAAGAAAATGGTTTTCAAAGAAAAGACTTAGACCCTGATTACTTTGTGATAACATTTTCTATTTCCATTTTCTAAAATTTGTGTTCAATTGTGATGTTAGATTAACAAAAGAAAAGTGCACACAATTGTTTACCTAAAAGGTCTATTATCTTCTTATTAATAGGCAAAATTAACACATGATTTAGAGCTGCATAAAATAAGGGTTAACGTCTCCAAGCAAATGTTTTTCTATACACATCGATCAAGGATCGAACTCTAAATTAGATGGTTAAAAGACAAAAGTATTTACCATTTTTGGCAAAAAAAAAAAAAATAGTATGAATGAGATAATTTTGAAATGGAACACAACATCTAGACAGGTGCATGACATATTGAGCATAAATTGCAATGACATTCTAAACGTGCAAAAACTTTGAACAGAAACAAATATACATTGAAGGAGAAAACATTAAGCAATTGAAGTTTAAGGGAAACTTTCAAACTCAAAGTCTCAAAGCATGCATGCATCAACAAGAGAGGGGAAAGGTCGGTCTCTATTTTCATTCTTTTCTCTCCACTAACTTCCAAAATGAAATGCATTTGTAAAAAAAATAAAACATGGTTGAACCCACCAGTTTAATTACTGCAAAGAAAAAATATAGCCAAACATATTTTCAATTTAGTTTGTTATTTATTTTTGTTTTGAAATAATTAATCATTATAGTTCATGTATAAGTTATTAACGAATTAAAAAAATTAATGCCAAGAGTCTAAGATCCAAAATTATCTGTTCAGTGCTATCTTGCATAAAGAAAATCCAATATTTCTCACAAATTTCAGTTTCTAGAAGGAAACATGAAGAATGGATGGAAAATAGGATATAATCTATCCTTTTTCAAGTGAAATAAGTGCATACTCAGTTTTATGGTTTTGCACCAAGCAAAAACCAAAAATTTTAGAATTGAAGGAATTTAACAATTCTCAATTCAATGTTTACAAGGGCTAAGAGGTCTTCCACATAAACCTCTATTTCCACAATAAGAGCTCTTGGGAAAATCAATCAAAGGCTTACCCTTTGGAATTTCCCCTTCAAGAAAATTGTAAGATAAGTTCAATTCCTTCAACTTTACCAATTTAAGAAACCCAATAGGTATATTTCCATTGAACTGATTTTCCTGCAGCTTCAATATCTCTAATGAGGTTACATTTTCCAGCACCTCAGGTAAGTTGAATCCTAACTCATTGAAGCTCAAATCCAAACTAGTAAGAGAGTTCATTCTCCCAATAGCATTTGGTATCTTACCTTTTAGAATATTATGAGACAAATTGAGAAACTCAATATCACATTGCCCTCTTAAACCGATTTCCTCAATTCCACTTGAGAATTCGTTATCAGAAAGATCAACAAACTTTAATGATCCTCCAAAAATACTTTGTTCAATGTCGAAAATTCTAGATATGGAGCCTGTTAATCTATTTGAATGAAGATCAAGAACTGACAAATCATGCAAATTTCTAAAAGAATTAGGGATGTATGAAGAAATAGAGTTTCTTGAGAGATTTAGCATGTACAGTTGATTGAATCTTCCAAACCATGATGGAATGCTTCCATTGAGAAGGTTCATTGACAAGTCAAGTTCTTGAATTGGACTAATGGTTTTTGGTGAAAACTCTGGAATTTGTCCCTTGATTCCACAACCGGCGAAGTAAATGCGTGAAAGCGATGACATTTTTCCTATCCATTTTGGAATAGTAGAGAGGTTCAAATGGTTGAAAGAAAGATCAAGTGTTTGTAGATTTTGAAGAGAAGACATCTCTTGAGGCAATGGTCCTTCAATCAAATTTCTAGAGATGTTCAACATTATTAGATGAGAAAGTTGGCCTATAGATTTCGGTATTTGGCCAGATAAGAAATTCTCACTAAGATAAAACTCAGTTAATGATACCAAATTTCCTAAATTAGATGGCAATGTTCCTTCAAATTTGTTGTTTGATAAAGAAACTCTTTGAAGTGACACTAGATGACCAAAATTGGAAGGTATGTTTCCAACAAGGTGATTGTTATGAAGTCTTAAGAAGGCTAAACAAGACATTTCACCCGGTCTCGAGGGAAACGGAATGGTTCCCTCGAGATAGTTGGTGTCCAGGTATAAAACCGAAATGACAGTTAAATTAGTTATCGAAGACGGTACCCTCCCACTTAACAAATTGTTTGAAAGGTCAAGCTTTTCTAAAGTCTGCATTTCGCCAAATATATCCGGTATTTTACTGGTAAGAGCGTTGTCATGAGCATCCAACTCTACCAAAATTCTCAAATCCTCAAGTGAGTTTGGTATTACACCTGAAAATTGATTTGAATAAAGCAACAGCCTTTTGAGTTTGTTGAGTCTTCCAATGCTCAAAGGGATAGAACCAGATAGCCTATTTTCATGAAGTGCCAGTTCTTGAAGATTTTGCAACTCTCCAATATTTTCTGGTATTGAACCAGTTAAATTATTGCCATAAAGGTAAAGCTTTTGGAGATTTGTTAGGTGATTACCAAGGGTTAGTGGAATTGTTCCACTAAGACCAACTAAACCACCAAGATCAATAACTTCAAGGGATGTGAGGAGTGTTATAGAAGGAGATATCCACCCTGTCATTTGTGTTTGACATAAACCTTCATCATTTGAAATGAGTCCTTGTAGATTGATCTCTTTCACTCTAAAGGATGAATTTTCACACACAATACCTTCCCATTTGCAGCAGTTGTGTCCAAGCCATTTCGCGAGTCGACCGGATGTGTCTATTTGAATTCCATTCTTGAAACTGATCAAAGCTTCCATGTCACTGGGATTGCAAGCTTCAATAGTCCAACTTGTGTCTCCAAATACTATTACTGTCAACAAAGCAATTATCTGTAGAAGCTGATAATGCATTTTGCTCTACTAAATGGAGTTAGTTCAAAGAAATTTTCTCTCTTAAACTGCAATAGTACTTAAAATTTATAAATGTTTTTCTGTTTTCATTTTGAAAAAAAGATAAAATCGTTATGCACATGATTAAAGGATGCTTAAAGATCTAACTTTTTCTTTTTATTACTTTTATGTTGTGAAAGCATATTTGTGTCTAGGTCTGGGTCAGGATGTCCTTAATAATGCCTTGACTCACTTATTTCAAAAACTCTGGCCCACAAAACATCTTATTCCCCTATAGAAGAAAGAGTTCTTTGTTGAGACTTACCCTGCAACGTAATATACTAAGTTATATTAGGTTTTTATATTTGGGTTTAACTCATCCTTACAAGTAAGCTCTATATTTTTTATGTGAGATAAGTTCTAATATAATCTTTTGGTGATGTAGTCTCATGGTTTTGAAATTTAAAAGTTTGTCAACTTTGCAATTTTTGTGTACTCTAAGGATTGATCTTAGACCTTATTTTGAAAATCCCATGAGATATCTTATATTTGCCAGCCTTATTTTACTCCTTCAATGCAAAACACTTTAACCATTTTATTTTAGGCTTAATTCCACTTTTCCCCCCTATATTTTTCCAATTGTGCGATTTTGCACCCCATGTTTTTTTTTGAGCGATTTGGCACCCCAACATTTACCCCCTTTCTGATTTTGTGGCCCCTTCTCTGATTTTGTTGAATTTTGCTGATGTGTCCTTGCCATGTGTGTAGTTTTGCTGATGTGTCCTTGCCATGTGTGTAATTGGCATTTTTAAAAAAAGAAAATTCCACATATGTTAGCTTTTTTTTGGAATGGCACGTGACCCTCCAAACACAAACTCTCGTACCGCTCCTCTTCTCTCCCATGGCTGTTCGCAAATCACCTTTTCATCTTCTCCTCTTCTTCTCCCAAACGAAACCCTAATCTAATCGCAACTCACAATTTCATCTGTTGAAACGAAACCCTACCCTTTCGCAACTCACCATTTCATCTTTTGAATCGAACCTCTAATCGCAACCCACCATTTCACCTTCTGAGCGAAACCCCTTTTGTTCTTAAACCGTAATTTCGATGGCAAAGGACAACAATGGAAAGGTGAAGATGAAGGAAACAATGGCGAAGAACAAATGTGGAAAGACGAAGAAGACAGAAACGATGGCGAAGAAGAACGATGTGTGTGCGAAGGAGGACGATGGAAACACGCATAAAGCTTGGACGCCAGAGTAAGTGTGATTTTGTAAAGTGTGATTTCAATAGATGTTTTGCTGTAAAGTATGAAATTTATGCATGATTTCAATAGATGATTTTCTGTAAAGTATGAAATTTTTTGTAAAGTATGATTTCCTGTCATTTATGCATGATTTCAATAGATGATTTTCTGTAAAGTATGAAATTTTTTGTAAACTATGATTTCCTGTCATTTATGCATGATTTCAATAGATGATTTTCTGTAAAGTATGAAATTTTTTGTAAACTATGATTTCCTGTCATTTATGCATGATTTCAATACAACTAGGCCATCTGAGAATATGATAAAGATCAGATTCCACTACAAGGGATATTTCACCTCTGACCCTGTAGATGCATATTTAAATGGGGAGGTATATGAAGGTGATGGTGTTTGGGATATGGATGAGATTAACACTTTAGATTTAAGTAAATTTGTAGAATTGATAGGGTACCCTGAATCAACTAGATTTTGGTATGTACTCCCAAAAAAAGGCCTATCTGGTGGGCTTAGACAGTTGGGCTGTGACAAAGATGTCCATGAGTTTGTAAGACAGCATAAGGGCTTCAATTATGCTGATGTGTATTTGGAAACACCCAGCCCTAACCCAACCTACCCAACCTACACAAATGATAAGCCAGCTCATAACCCAAGGCCCTACACAAATGAGAAACCAGCTCATAACCCAAGGCCCTACACAAATGAGAAACCATCTTCTGACCCAACCCACACAAATGAAATACCAGCTCATAACCCAACAACCTACACAAATGAGAAACCGTATTCTGACCCAACCCACACAAATGAAATACCAGCTCATAACCCAACAACCTACACAAATGAGATACCATCTTCTGACCCAACCCACACAAATGAAATACCAGCTCATAACCCAACAACCTACACAAATGAGATACCATATTCTGACCCAAGCAACATAAATGAAATACCAGCTCATAACCCAACCAACACAGAAGAGATTCCAGCTGAGGGTAACAAGGGTAATGAGGGTTGTGATGAGTTTAGTGACTCTGGTGATGATGATTATGATGTAAGTGATGGTGAATTTGATGGTGAATCTGAAATTGGATCTGGATCTGGATCAGAATTTGAGGATAGTGATTTTGATGAAAATTGGGCTTGGACTGATATACTTCCAGAAGAGACAGTGAATCCTTCAAAAGAGGGTAACAATGATTTTGTTGATGCTGGATCTGTAGAGGAGGGGGTTATTGCATCAAGAAATCCAAACCCAACAACTATAGCATGCATGCATTTTAATTATGTTGAATTATTCTGTTTGCAGGAAAAACACATTTATAGCTTGTTATAACAACATCATACTGCCTAACAATGGACCAAAATTATGGCCAACTGTTGATGGATTACCCATCCAGCCTCCATATGTTAGGAGGGCACCAGGAAGACCCAAGAAGGCTAGAAGAAAGACAAATGATGAGCCTACAAATTCTAGAAGATTGAAGAAGGTGGATGGAACTGTCAGATGCAAAAGATGTTTTGAATTAGGACACAATAGAAGAACATGTAAGGGGAAAACAGCTGCAGACAGAACTATACCAAAGGGTGGAAACAAGGTGAATATTATAGCATTTAATACTTTAATCTTATTACATTACATTTATAATTTAGAGCACTAATTATTGTCAATTAATTGTGTAGTCAAATACATGTGTCCTGCAACCTGAGACTCAATCTGCACCTCAATCTGCACCTGTGACACATACTGGAACTCAATCTGCACCAGTTACACAATCTGATAAGAGGCAAGCTGGAACTCAAAATGCAACTCAACCTGGAACTCAAAGTGAGGCAGTTGGAACTGTGTCACACTCTGGAACTGTATCACAATCTGCACAACAAAAGGGTGCCAAGAGGGGAAGGAAGAGAAAGGCCCAAAGTGAGGCACTAGGAACACAACAATCTGTCAACAACTGAAGTGCTATTTAATTAGCCATTTTGATGTACATTTAGTCTTTTTGAAGTGCTATTAAATTAGCCATTTTGATGTAATTGCTATTAGACAATCTGTTTGAATTTTATGAGGCATAACTAATTTGCCTGTAGACATTTATATGAGGCATAACTAATCTGTCAATCTGTTTGAATTTTGATGTAATTGCTTTGGAGATGTAATTGCCATGAGGCATAACTCAATGATGTTATGTTTGTTATTTCCATTATCAGCAATGAATATCAATATTATGGCCAAATATTACAGGAACATTATACGCAACAATGTATATATAGAATGAATAATCTCATTTAACCAAACAATAACATTACTTTTTCAATCAAACTTCTTCATCATTACATTAGAAATGAGCCATAGAAATGAACTACTCAATAACATTACATTCTTAATTAAACATCAACATTACCATCACAACCAACAATAACATTACAATCTTAATTAAACATCAACATTACCATCACAACCAGCACTAACATTACAATCTTACTTAGACATCACATTACAATCACAACCAGCAATAACATTACAATCAATCCTAAACATATAACTCCTCTAACAAGCTTTTTGTTCATATTTTGCAATGAATCATTTTGCTTCAACAAAGCATTGATAAGCTTCTTCTCTCTCTCAGAACATGCTTCATCATACCAATTGAAGAAGTTACAGCCCTTACCCTTGCTTTTTGTGTACAACCCGCAACCGAAAAACCTCCTGCCTGGGTTCTCTAAAGTCCATGATGTTTGAAGAGGAGAATCAACGCCGCACCTACACTTGAATTGAGGCCTCTTCCAAGAAGATGCAGATGAAGAACTGGATCTAGAACCAGCACCAGCCATGTTCAGATTACGAAGAAGAAGAATAAGATGCAGGTTATGCGTGACCCAATGCAAGGAAGAAGAAGAAGAAGAAGATGAATATGCGTGAAGAAGAAGAAGATGAATATGTGTGACCCAAAGCTGAAGAACTTGAGTACGGACGAAGAAGAAAAGGAAGAAGAATGTCGAACTGAAGAAGAAGAGGAGGAAGGGGGCTACATGATTCCTGAATCTGTCACGTGATGGTCCAAAAAGCCTTCATTTTTTATTTTTTTAAAAAATTAAATTACACACATGGCAACACATCAGCAAAAAAATCAACACATCAGCAAAAAAATCAGAAGGGGCCACAAAATCAGAAAGGGGGTAAATGTTGGGGTGCCAAATCGCTCAAAAAAAAACATGGGGTGCAAAATCGCACAATTGGAAAAATATAGGGGGGAAAAGTGGAATTAAGCCTTTATTTTATTACTCCCTTCGATTCTTTTTATAAAAAAAATGATATAGACTAGATACATCACCTTTTATTAACTCATTTGTTTTTTTTTTTTATAAAAATGACTAGAGAGAGTATTTATTTATGGATATTGTGGTTATAATTTTGTGCATATTGTAGTTATTAATTAGAATATGCCATAGAAATCTTTTGACAAAAAAAAATACATATGTCATAGAAATCGTTGTTATTTAGTCCCTCAATGCTCTGCACACTCTAACATCTTTGCAAAACGAAAATTATAAAGTACGAGGGTACCATTATATAATATGAAAAATGTTAGAAACATTCTCTTTTTAATATTATCTCTAACGTTCACTCTTTATAAGATGAAATTCATGTGAATCTCACCATTTTATGTGTGATCAATTTCCAAAGTGTGGACCCACATGAATTTCACCCAATAAAAGAGTAGGGTTTAGAAAATAACACTCATCTATATAATATTTGATGTGATCCTCACTTAGGTGCTCTTGTAAGTTTTTCTTTAAAAACAAAAAAATTAAAATATTTTGTAGCTTATGATTATAAGGATCAATGCTATTAGATTGGCAAATGTTGCAATGAAAATAAGGATCAATGAACTAATGCTATAAATTGTCAGGAAATGGACATGAAATATTTACAATGACATAGGAAAGGGCAGGTTCAATAGCCTCTAACTAGCATATAAGAGTAGACTCAAGACAGCACAATACATTCAAAAGCAATTCTCACACTCCTGCCTTAGCCGTTGTGGTTAGATTCAATTGATTTACTTTTATTTATTTAGTTATTTTAAGAACTTTACAAATAAATAACAAATTCAACATTATGATTTGATATGTTCTAAGAACTCATGTCTAGAAATGCAATGACAATTGACTATCATGAACAAGACTCTGTAAAAGAATCAAATTCTTGTTATAAGACACAAAATATGCAGCATAACCTCTATTGAGCCTCAAAATCTCAAGGACAAAATCTTAGTAGCATCAGCAGCTTTTCAAAGATCCACAAGATTCCTACCATATATATAAGACACAGATAAATAGTCATAGTAAGTGACTCAAAATCTCATATTTGAAGGTAAAAAGTGAGGCTTTTCAATGACTTTCCTTTACACACAAAAAAACCAAATATTTTTTTTTTCAAGAACATCACTAGCTATGACCTTTTGTGTACCATGTCTTGATATTGTCCAACCAAAAACACATACTATCTGAAGTGTAAAATCTCTCTCTCTCTCTCTCTCTCTCTCTCTCTCTCTATATATATATATATATATATATATAATAATAATAATAATAATAATAATAATAATAATAATAAATGCAAAAAGTTAATTTCTAAAGTTTTAAGGTGTTGAATGCACCATTTTCAATATAAAATGTTTTTTTTAGACTTTTTAACATTCGTTAGCATTTTCGATGAATGTTTTGTTATCAATCGTTCGACCAACACTGACTATACTGACATCAGAAATCATGGAACTCCAAAAGCACAAACATTTAGTAGAAAAAGTTATACAAAGCCTATAAAATTTACTGCTAACAAGAAAAAAAAAATCTTCAAATACATAAACTATCTACTATAATGAAATACAAAAAATTACCAAATTCACATGATTTTAATCCATAGACACAATAAGGTTTCACAAATCATATTTATAACATATAACATTATTATAATAATTTGAATTTGTTAACTTGTCTTATAACCAGGTAGAGAATGGAAGCAACTTATAACATATCATAGCTTTTTCTTTTCCTTTGCTCACCTACCAAAAATACTTTTACACAACAAACAAACAAACAAACTATAGCTTCACACAAAATTGAATTTTGGCATGCAAGCTAGGCCAATTTAAAGACTATACAAACACAAACATTATCTTGGTTAGAATATACAACAGATGACTATTGCCGAAGTAAAGAACAACAAATTAGGTCTGCTCTTCAACCTTCTAAATCTTGCAAATTTCAACTTTTGCAACGTTTGAAATCCTAAAACAAACATTCTAAATCTTGCAAATTTCAACCTTTGCAAAGTTTGAAATCCTAGAACAGACATTGTAATTGGGGAAAGAGTAGAATATTTTGGTTTAGCAAAGAGGGCCAATCCCAATTAGGCAATTTCATGAGAAAACAAGGCACGTTTAAAATGTGGTGATAGTGACATGCTTATTGTAAAAATCAAGGCACGTTTAATTGTCAAGAAGTTAGAACTAAAGCCAACCTTAATCATCTTTAATTCAATGAGAAAGATAAAAGAGGGACGGGGAGAGTTTTCACCACAAGAAGATACATGTGGGTCAAATATAGCTCCATTGTGAGTTGTGACAATCAAAGCATAAGTTTTATCATATTCATAGAGGCTTGGATAGAGACTTGGTAATAGTCGTAATGTTCACTTGTTTTTCAAGGTATTAAGGTAGGGCTTTCAAAGATGTTTGGTTTAGTAATGATTGCAGAAAAATATTGGTGAAAATATCAAATTAAAAGTTGTGTTTGAGATTAAGTTTCATTAGTTAAACATCTAATGTCTTTCTTTGATCAATTATATACTTCTATCGATGTCCATATATCCCCTTGTCTGGCAAATAACGGGTGATATATTTTATCTTTTAACTTTCGATATCTCGCTCAGTTAACCAATAAAATAGCATTACATTCTGATAATGAGTTGTGATTGTAAATCTAATTTAATATCTCACATCTAACATTTACAAATAAATCTATTCAATGTCACTTATATATATATATATATATATATTACTTAATTAACCAACTAACCAACTATCAACAAACATAACTAGAACTCCCAGCCCATCTTTAAACCATTGCGCTGCCATCCGCGCCTTGTTTGGTCTGTGAATTGCCTCAATCTTCTTCCTGTTATCCACGCACTTCAAATTATCACGCCACTGCAAAAATAAAAAACAACAAATTAACATCAGTTTCACAGTATTCAGAATAATACATGACAATAATCAACAACAATTTACAATCATTATTAGAACAACATAGAAATTCAATTTTCATTAAGCTAAAAGGTGTAGTGTTTTACCACTCCGTCAGCCGCCATCCTAGCCACATGAACATGGTGCTTCGTCAGCACCGTCAAGTCGTGTGGGCCACCAGGATAGTCGTCAAGCTCCTCTGGCTCTGACACACGATCCTCCTGCTCCTCATCATCGTCCACCTTCACTTCCTGGTCACCCTCCACCTGCTCCTCCATCTCTATCTGAGGCTCGTACTGTGGCTCATCATAGTTCCCCTGAGAGGTTTCCTCGCCATCAGCACCGGCATGGCGTGCCTTGCCCTGCCCCTGCCCATGCCACGCATGGGCTCTCCCCCCTCTGCTTGCATCCTCTCCATACGCTCCCTCATAACAGAAGCATGCATATCTGTTCTTTAACCCATGATGTGATCAACATGTTGTTCCATACCTGTAACATGCATAAAAGAGTTAAGTACTATCAATAGAAATACACAAAATTAAAAAAATCTTCATACTGTACGTACTGGTACAATTCATATTATAAAATTGAAACTGCAACAATCCAGTTTCAATTTTAAAATCCGAACTGCTTCAGTACCCAGGAAAAAAAATTCCAACTCAAAGGGAATGAGACCTAACCTTCAGTTTGGTGTTTGATAAACCTTGGAATGTGATGATTTTGAGAAAAAAAAAGCCAAGATTCGACCGATTTGTTGATTTTCTGATTTTAGGATAAGAAGAGAGAGAAAAGAAAAGTGAAAAGTTAAACTGTAAAAATGGGGGAAGTTGCTGCTCTTGCATATATATATCGAAATGGTTCGGATTATATAATTGAAACTGGTTTCCGGATTATATAATACGAGGGGCATTTTAGGAAAACATAGGGCGCGTGAGAACCTCATAAGTTGGGAAAAGTAATAGCCCGTCCTAAAAGGTGAGTCGAGGATCTGCATGCGATGATGTAGCTAGACACTATAATTATTAATAAAATTCTACTTATCGAAAAAAATGTCTCCATAATTATTAAAAAAGTATTTTTATTTAAAAATGTTTTTTTTAAGTTTATCTTTTTTTGACAAAAAAAGTAGTACACAAATACAATGTCGCCGTGTTTGTGTCAACTTAGTGTGTTTAGATAAAAAAAACTTAAAAAAATAATCAATTCTAAAAGACACATCATCGTATTCAATAAAAGATTGCGTGTATTCAGATGAATTTTTGTTATAGTATTTTATTCTCTATAAATTTGCCGTTTTTGAATAAACGCATATCCAATCTCTATTTCATTTACAATTCTTTCAGCACAACAATGACATTTGCAAAACTGATTTCTCTATACTTTTTCAAGTATTTAAGCAATTTTTTTACTAGTTATATAGTTGAATGAACACATGTGCGCACATGCACACACAAACAAAAATGAGTCAATCTCAAAACTTAGGCTCGATTATTTTGTTTATAAACACCGCTTGTAAATCTCTTCATAGAAACACACAATCAAACAATACAACTTATTTCACTCTCATTTACCTATGTTTTTCTTCCTGTGGCATTTACTTATGTTTTTTTGTTGATGTTGCCGAGTAAACCACCATTTTAGGTCATTAACGTATACGTGTCTAGCAATTTGAGGGATTTGGATCCTATGTTGCCCATTCCCCATCTGTGTTGCATTTTATGTTTCTATCTATCTCATCTACTTTTTATGTTTCCATCCATCTCATCATGAACCTCTCACGTCCTCATCTCTTTTTAATTTTCAATTTCTTTATCCTCGCTAACAAAAACCACATGGGATGCGGTCATGTAACAACATGTGATCCATTTCCCAATTTGAGACCTTTAATTTGTGAAATATTGAATTGTTTCCCCAAATTATTATCTAACGTAAGTAAGAATGCTCTCTCCATCAAGTCGCTTAGTTGGAGGTGTTGTTGTGTCTCGTTAAATGACGGTTTGACCAGCCCAAATTGATGTCACGTCAAACGAAACTATAAACACAACTTTCATACTAGTTATAAAAATTGTAAGTAAACTCCTTATCAATGCTCATCTTGTGGTTAGTTGTAATTAGTAAATGGTTAATAAATAGTTACAAAGGTTGTTTGCGACTTTGGAGAGTGCTCCTCTCAAGGTCTCAAGTTGATTCCTCCTTGTGCCAATTTTAGTGAGTTGTCCATACAAAACTTTGTTATGACTTTAAATGGATTTCCCACAAGTGGACGGTGAGATTGGACCATTCAAATTAATTGGTTACTGGGCCAGATACCAAGTTTTAAAAAATAAAATAAATTGTTACATGTGTATTTGTTATATTCATTAATTAATCAATCAGCTCAACCTAATTAACTAGATATTCTTTAATCGTATTGCACGCAACGCCAATAAATGTGTAAACCTTCTTGCACATCAAACACATTCGACTTTTTTTAACGTAGTTGTGATGAAATTTTCTTTTCCTTTTATTAGACATTCTTGTAAGGATTATCCTAGTGTGAGTTCAAAAAATGTTTTTTTTTTTCTTTTTTGAAAAACAAAATATTAGTAATAAATTATTAGATTAATTTTTTTGACCGGATTTAAACTCATGATCTCCAACTTTTTATCCTTGATTCAAACAAGTTGAGCTACCTATTTATATAGTGAATGAAAATCCATTATTAGAAAAAATAAATAAACTAGATATTGTATCTTTTTTATTTTTAGAGGATTAAAAATAAATATATTTCATCTTGTCATCAATGAGAAAGTTTTTGTAATTAAATTTGCAACATTGCATTCATTCTTATATCGTTCCTGTCTCACGCTCGACACGCGCTCTTCGTCTTTTCTCTCTGCCAGAGACCAAAACCCTAGATCTTCAATCGCGATTTTGGACACAGCATAATCTCGGTAAAAACCCTAACTCTGGCATGTCTCTTTTTCAATTCATCGGATTTTGACATGCCAATTGAAATTTTGATTCGATTATTAGGATCATAATTGTCTGTGTAATATCGTTTAGGTTTTTCATAGATAAATGATTGAATGAATTAATTGACGAATTTTAAATTAATCTTTGAAATTAGTTCTAGAGATGATGGATTTGTTGTGTGTAAAGGGAGGATTTTGATTGTATCTGAGGATTACATTCGAATTGGGAGGCTAACAAGGTTCAAAACTCATGGGAGTTATTGGTTATTGAATCATGGTAGATAATTCTATCTGTTTGTGCATATGTTACAGGGGAGAAAGGTTTTGATTCTGAATCTAGAGCTACCTGGGGCGAAGAAATGGATCCTGGTCGCTATGCACTGCATCAAGGCTGGGATAATAACAGCGTAATTGTGGTTTCCTCTTTAGTAAATAAAATTCACCTATGTGATGTGGGGGAAAGAAACTATTAGGGCTCATCCTTAGAGAAATTATCAATGAAAGAAAGCTAGCTAGCTAGCCGTGGGGGCAGTCAGGATAAGGACTCCATTTGCCTATACCTCGTCTCATCATTCATTATTTGTTGCTGACATAACTTATTCTCTTGAATCCACAGGCTCTTGAGGGTTATGGTGCAGTCCATGAGCCAAATTTTCGGTGAGTGCAACTGTTCCTTGCTGCTTACTTATCATCTACATTCCTATGGTAATAGCACATGGGTAAAAATATATGGTTGGACAATTAAGATGCACCTTTCTTTATGCACGATGTTTGTTTAAGAATTTTGTGGGTAGGATATTCATTTTGATGCGCATTGGCAATTGTTTTTTTTCCTTCCTCCCACTTTACCCCTTTTTTGGCAGGGTCGGTGGCGCTTATGATGAAAGACGGTTTATAGATGAAAGATATCCAAGGGAGGCTGTATACCAGAGAAATAATTTCCATCGTGATGCTTTGGATAGGGAGGCCTATTTGCCACCAGGACCTGCTGTTGGCCAATGGAGTCAATCCAAACGGAGGGGTTATGATGAAGATTATCAACTTGAAAGGGAATCTAGACGTTTTCAGAGACCTTATCATGAACCATACAGCCAAATGGATGGTTTTAGGGATCGGGAGATTGACATGTACCCGGAGTATGATAAGTTTCGAGATGGTTATACCAACATTGAAAACTATGGTGATCGAGGCTATGACAAACCTGCCAGGTTTGCAGGGCATGACCGTGATGATTATGCATATGATGATTATGGCCACAAGTCCCGTGTTTCCCATCATCGGAGGGAGGATAGCCACGAGAGGGATTATGATCATGGTCGGCATAGTTATGATTCTGATTATGAAAGAGATGGCAGAAGAGATAGTAATTGGAGGCGACGTGAATCACGTGATCGAGAACGAGACAAGAGATGTCTTAGTCGGGAAAAAGATGCAAGTCCGCATAAGAAACATGAGTGTTCGCGATCGCGTTCACGATCCCTTTCTCGATCCCGGTCTCACTCCCGCTCTCATTCTCACTCTCGTTCCCGTTCCCAATCTCGTGGATATGATGATCATCCAAAGTCTAGGTCTCCTCGAGGTCGAAGCCATAGTAGAAGTTATCGGGAAGACAGCTATGTTGACAATCGATATGATAGAAGTGAAAGACGCAGAGACCGTGATGATAAACGCCCGAGGGAGCATTATTCTGTGGTATGTGTTGAATGGCGCTATTCCTTTTTAGGTGATTATCTTAACACTTGTGAATAATTTGAGAAAGCTATTTTTCTAGGCCCCATCTGCAACAGTTGTTGTGAAAGGTCTTTCACAGAAGACGACTGAAGAAGATCTATACCAAATCCTTGTATGTGCTACTTAATTTGTTTTGTTAAGCCTCTGATTTACTTCTTTATATTTAGATAGTGTCTTCTGACATAATCATTTATATATGTGTAGGCGGAATGGGGTCCCCTTCGTCATGTTCGTGTTATAAAAGAGAGAAGTTCTGGCATCTCTCGTGGATTTGCATTTATTGATTTTCCTTCTGTGGTATTAATCCTTTTGATTTTCCAATATTGTACATTTTGGTTTCATGAATGATACTAAGATTGTTATTATGGATTAGGGTGCTGCGCAAGGAATGATGGACAAACTCGGAGATGATGGTCTTGTTGTTGATGGCAGAAAACTTTTCTTTGAATATAGGTATAATTTTTATTTTTAGGGTTTGTTAACTAAATATTTTTTGGGGTTATATTTTGATGCTTTTAAGACCTGTTCTTTCAAGTGTACTGTATAGATTACAACTCTGCTGTATTTTGTTGCAGTAGTAAGCCAACTGGAGGTGCAGGTTCAGATGGAGCTATGAAACCAGGTCACAGTCATAAGAGCATTACAATACCATCTGATTGGATGTGCATTATATGTAGCTACATCAATTTTGCACGCCGGACTTCCTGCTATCAGGTCCATATTATTTCTTGCATCAATTTTGCATTTCTGTTGCTATTGTTGAATCGGTCTTTCTTCATGCCTATTGCTTTGGATTAATTAGCATGTCTAAATTAGTTGGGGGTAGTAACCCATTTCTTAATTGAGTTGTAAGTCTATCCATGTACATATGTATTGATATGAATGGTTCCATTTTTGTTTTCTCATCGGTGCAGTGTAATGAACCTCGCACTGATGATGCTCCTGCAGCAGATATTTCATTATCAAATTCAACATCCTTAGGAAAGAAAGGTTTAGAGGCGGGTTAGTATAACTGCTTTATCTGACAGATTGTTTGTTTATGTTCTGCAATTAATAAGTTTGCGTGTAATCAGGTCCAACTCATGTATTGGTTGTCCGTGGATTGGATGAAAATGCCGATGAGGAAATGCTTCGTTATGAGTTTTCCAAGCATGCTCCAATCAAGGTTTAATTAAATATCTGTGAAAACTAATTTATCCTTTTACTCGGAGTGGGGGTTGTTCTCGTTTGTACTGCTAGCTATGTGCTTACAAATGCTGGTATTATCAATTACAGGATCTACGTCTTGTGAGAGACAAGTTCACTCACGTCTCAAGAGGATTTGCATTTGTACATTTTTATTCGGTAGGTACACCTTATGCCTTATCCTTTAGTTTTTTCTTCTGATGTTCATGACATGTACGTTTTTCCTGCTTAATGTCATTGTTTAGTTAAAGGAAGGGCATGTATTAAATCATTTGGTGATATCTTGTTTCTACAATTATCTAGTGTATTTGTAATTGTATAAGTGTTTGGAGGGTGAATTCATACTTTCAGTTTTGGTGGATATTATTGATGTATTTGATGGAAAATTTAACATGATCTGTATTTGAATGAATTCTGGCAATTTTGCTGTTTAGATAATGCTTTGAAGTTTATATTTGAACTAATTACCAATAGCTTTCTATTTGTGTTTGCTCCTTGCTGTTGCCAGACGAAGTCCTTTGGGAGTGACGCTGTCTGTTTCACTTTTTTGTCCAAGTTTTTTTCATCGGTATTAACATGCTAATATACTCATTTTTAGGTAGAGGATGCTACCAAAGCTCTTGACTTAACAAATGGAACGGCCCTTGAGAAGAATGGGCAGATTCTAAGAGTAGCATATGCAAAAAGCATACTGGGGCCTGGATCAGGGGCGTCAGGAACTTCACAATCAAGCAGTCTTGCAGCTGCAGCTATTGAGGCTGCAACATTTTCCCAACAGGTGTTCTATTCTTTTTTCATATTGTTGAAATTGTGGGATTTTAGATAAAAAAGATGAGAGAACTCATAAAAGTTTGAACATTGTTGATAATATTTTGATAGTAACTTGATACAAAAAACCAAATCCCTATTTATAGGGATACACAAACTCAATCCTAAATCAAGAACAAATCATAGCAATAATAATAAAGGTCATGCCAACAAGTTCCCTAAGGGTACTTGTTAAGATGTCAAAAGGAAATAAATGATGAATTTAATGCAGAAACAATCAATTTTTAAAGTTTCAAGTGGTTGAATGCACCATCCTCAAGATAAAATTTCCCTTTTGGACTTCATAAAAAGTGCACTAGGGCACTTGTCAGCATTTCCCTAATAATAATATAAAATCTAATCCTATGACATACTCCAAAGATACTTTAAAATAAGATAATAGTATTTAATAATATTCTTAACACATATATATGATGAATTTGTTTTTTGTAATGTTAAAGACATTATATGAGATCGTTGCAGACTTGCAGTTAAATACTGTCAATTTGAAATCATTTCATGCAAGTTAGCCATGTTGTCCCTTGTGATTCTTGTAGATCAGTTATTTTGTGCAAATTTCCTGCCTTGGTTGATGATAAAAAATTATAATAACTAGAGCAATCTGGTGGACATAAACAATTATATGATTCCATTTAACATAAACAATTAATGGAAGTATATTTAACAAACAATTCTTAACTGACTTTCTAATTTGACATACAGCCTCTAGGTTATTTACTTTTCTCATATCCTGGGAGTTTCTCCATATCTGTTCTTTCGCAATTGATTCCATTTGTAGATGGAAATTTCTGACTAGAGTTGTTTCTGATCTATTATATATGCCACACTATTATGTATTTCTTATTGAGGTGGTGTGCTTATTGTAGTTCTGATATAACGTTAAGTTGCCATACATTTGATATGTGTCTTGTGCTTTTCTCTAATCTTCAGTATGATTCTGTCGGATGGGCTCCCAAAGAATACAATCCAGATGACAAACAATCTAATGGTCCTGAGCAGCCTGGTACTGATGTTGGTGCACCACAATCAGGCTTTGTTTGGGACGAAGCATCTGGTTATTACTATGATGCTACTTCTGGGTTTTATTATGATGGGAATACTGGTATGTTTCTATGTCGAGTTTATCCAAAAAGCTTATATTTAGGAACTTGTTAAAATTTTCCCAAAGCACTTTTAGGATATGCATCAACTAATAACTATCATGTACTTCCAAAGTAATTCCACGAACTTTTAGTTTCTCAAGACTTTTGTTATTTTATTTGGACTTTTTTAAATGAGCCAAAGCTCAAAAGTAAGTGTATAGAGTACCCAAAACATGCATGTTGGTTCTTCACTTATAGTTATGGTCTAGGAGTGCCAGTAATTTTCATGCTGTTTTTTTCTTTTTCTGCATTCACCCCTTTTCCTTTTTATTTTCTCATGTAATTGGGTTCTGTTAGAAGGCATGAAGCTGCAGAATTTTGCAGAACTCTGTATGTGCTGTATGTGTCTGCATACACTCACTATTCATGCTAGTACTATTTTAGGCTGTGTCTTGATTGAGCCTATTTTTTTTTTTATCTGCATACTTGGAACACTGATATACTCGTGAAAGTGTTATTTTAATTTCCTTTTGTTATTTTTTAATTTTCTGCATTTTTTGTTATATGTAGGTCTTTACTATGATGGTAATAATGGTATTTGGTATTCATATGACCACCATACTCAGCAGTACATCCCATGCACCGATCAAAATCAGAATAAAACATCTAATAACGAGTCTGAACCTTCTAAGGCATCTGATGGTTCTAGCACTAAAAAAGTGGTGATTTCTGCACCAGCTACCATTGTTACTTCAAACGAGAAGCCAGCTTCACTGGCAGATGCTGTCCAGGCTGCTGCAGCTGCTGCTTTAGCTGCAGAGAAGAAAGAGAAAGAAAGATCAAAGGAGATAAAACTTGCTTCAAAAAGCAGTATTCTGGCAAACAAGAAAAAAATGAACAATGTGCTGACAATGTGGAAGCAGAGGAGTCATGAGGGACAAGCTACTCGTGTGGCACTGGAGGACAATCAGTTATCTGGTTCTGCTGACGATAGGTCATATTCTTCTGCACATTCTGCAAAGAACAAGTTAAAAACTGAGACAGTAGCAAGGGAAATTAACGCGTCTAATCCGGGAGGTCACACAACTGCACAGGTTGCCGCTACTGACTCTCAGGCACAGCCACGACCCTTCAGTAATAGCCTTGGGGGCACTCTGATGGGGGTTATTAGGGGCTCAGGAAGAGGTGTTGTTAAATCAGATACTTCTTATTCTGGCTCTACATCTGCCACACCATCTATGTCCGCTTCATCATCAGCAAATGTTGATACACAAACATTTGCTACTCCCTTTAAAACAGATGTCTCTTCCCTGGGTTCATATACACCATCTGCGTCTGTTGGAAGTGGACGAAGAAGGTTTTCAGAAATGCCTCTTTCTGCTTCAACTCATAAGGAACAGTCCCAAACAACCTACAGGGATCGGGCAGCTGAGAGAAGAAATTTGTATGGCTCGTCATCTTCAGTTGGCAATGATTTGGCTGACCTTGAAATTGGGGATCCAAGTAAGATTGCTTAATTTGTGTAGGTTTCATTGCTTGAGTTCAATTATTATGAAAAATTGCTGAGGTGTACATGAAATATTTGCTTCACAGTTATTTATTATTCACACTCAAAATTGTTTGGTGCCTGATGAAAAGGCTTGGAGTATAGAGAAAGCGTTAGTTTTGCTTTAGGTGTTGAGTTAGATTTAGTTTTATGAGAAATTGAAGAAATCTCCGTGATTGGGAAACCAAACAATTTTCTGTGTAATTGATGTTTTATCTCCCCTTCTCTTTTCCTATAGTTGTAGGTTTATGTCCTTTTGAAAAATATAACAGAAGTAATTTTTTTTTTCCTGAAGCCCAAATTTTACATGTTGAATGGAAGTTCTAAATATCCAAATAGTAGGTTTGCCAACCAATAGGTTTGCTGGTAAATTTTCACCTCAGATATGTAGATTGACTTTTGAGAAAACATTTGTTTCTACCAATTTTGTCCTTGAAGCTAGAGATTTTACATCAAGGAGGGGTGATACAATGCCATTCCCTCCCGGGGTTGGTGGAGGACGTGTGGTTGGTGATGTGAACCTCGATACTTTTGAAGTTATTACAACAGACAAAGCGATTGATGAAAAGAATGTTGGTAATCGGATGCTTCGCAACATGGGATGGCAGGAAGGCTTGGTATCAATTCATTCCCTTTGTACTACATGAGTTTTTATATTTATTATTATGATTAGTTATTTGTATTGGAAGTGGTACTGTTTAGTGGAGAGCTTGATGTAGTCCTTTGTTTACACTTGCAATCAGCTTCAGCTTTTAAAATTTTCTATTTTCGGGGATGTGCTAGAGTGGCGATTTACTCCTAGACCTAGAATTTCCTTTTTCTTCAAACAAGCACCTTAAGAATTTGGATGGGATAACCTCGGGACATTTGGTGTTATCTCAACATATCTTCTGAACGATTCTAACATTTCTACATTATTCTTGTTTCTTGTATTATGGATAAATTGATGCACAGGGACTAGGAAAAGATGGAAGTGGAATGATAGAGCCTGTCCAGACACAAGCCATGGAAAATAGAGCAGGACTTGGAAGTCAGCAGAAAAAGTTGGACCCTAGCCTTGAGGTGCAGGCCGGCGATAGCTACAAGATGCTTATTCATAAAAAAGCACTTGCCAGGTTTCGGGAAATGTAAGACTCAATAGAGGTTTGAGCACATATTCTAGGGTTTTAGCTTTTGAAAATATAGATTAGGTGTCTTCTGACATATTTATAAATGTAAACACTAGTTTGCCATGACTTGAATTTCAAATTTCATTTTTGAAATTATTTATGCTCGAATTTCTCATGATCTTTTCCTTGCTTGAACACTGAAGACATACTGGATTGCCATTTAATTCATGTTTTGCCATGATGGGTTAATATATGAGTGGCTTTGTAGATATTTCTTTTTATTTTTTTTTATTTCCTTCCCTTGAATCTATTCTCTAAAGTGACGCTAAAATTTTAGACAAGTCAAAATCGGTTTTATCAAGCATAAATATTATGAACACATTATTCATAATTTGGAGGTTCTTGCTTGTAGAATTTATACAAAAGTTTATGTAACCTGTAAATTATCATGCCGTACTTTCTTCATTTTTTTTAATAATCTAAAATTTTAATATCCTTTTTTCTGAATTTAATTCTTTTTCATCGGTTTCTTCTTTTGATTTCTATCATTCAGTTTACCCTTCGGTTCTGCGAAGGTAGCTCATAACTTCTAACTTACTAACATTTTCCTATATAAAAAGCTTTTAAATATCTCATTTAATTGTTATCTTGTTTTGTTTAACATTGTTTTTTTTTTGTTACATTTAGCATTGCTAATTAACTTTATTTAAAAAAAATGTTGCTAATTAACGTAACCACACACCATTTCTCTTTTTTTCCCAAGTTTTTTCTCAATCAAATCGCTTTTATCACCTTGGTGTCCTTGTACTCTGTCTTTTTCTTCTCATGCAAACCCAAAAAAAAAACGCCTTTTCAACTAGTTCCAATAAACTGGTCTCATTTTTTAATGGTATGTTTGGTTCCACTTTGAGATGTCAAAATTGATTCTGTAGAATTGATTCTGTCATGTTTGATTGTTATCGAGTAAAATTGATTTTATTTGAAGTTTAAATTTGTAGCTTTTGATTCTAGAACTGATTTTTACACAAATTTATACTTTAACTCACTTTTACGTGAATATATCCAATCATAAATCACTTTACATTTTATTTACTTTTAGTCAGAATCAATTTTACAGAATCAATTCGTTCAAAATCAATTCTCAACACCGTAGAACCAAACATACACTAAGTTGTCCTCGCCACCAACCTAATATATGGGTAATTTACACTAAAAATTCAAATATTTATAAATGTATATCTAAATTAACTTTATTTAACAAAAATAATACTAACAACATACTCTTTAACACACTTAACTATTTGATTGGTTTTACATGGAAACCAGATATGATTGTGGAAATCATGTGGACTTTAACAGATTAAAGAGAATGTTAAAACATTTGTTGCTAACACCTCTTTTATAAATTAGATAACAGGCAGGTCTATTTTAGTTAATATTTTTTCAATTGCTTAAAAAAAGTGAAATTTTGACATTCAATACTAGATAAAGGGGTTAAGAGATATCAAATAAAGTGGTATCTTTTTGCTTTGCTACATCCGGTCCTTCCATTTTTAACTATTTTGATAACGGTTTTTTTTAGCATAATTCAAATTTCAGTTTTTCAAATTTATTTTTTGGAAAACTCATTTGAGTTTTTCAGATCATATTTGTTGTTCCAAAAATCTCAGTTCAAAAACTTTAATATAGAAAAACTCGAATTTGAATTTTTTGAAACATAAGATTTTTTATTTTCTTTGGGGTGGGAGGACTAGCTAGAGTGAAAAAAAAACTAACTTCCTTGATTTTGTCATAATGTGGTTGTTGTCTCTTTACAAAGCCCATCCTTTGTAATTTAGTGTTTGTTGTATTTAACTGACAGATTCTTCCTCTCCACACTGTCCAAATCTAAATAGAGGACCATCTCATACCTATGTTTCTCTATGTAAATGAGTGAAGAGATTTGAAGGGGAGAAAAAAACACTAAACTGTGCATTATAAAACAAACAAGACTGTCCCATCCCTATGTTTCTCTATGGACAGCAACTCATAATAATTGAACCGTGTAATTCCTTGCCTCAGCCTTTTGTGGGTCCAATAAATGAGCTTGCATTTAGTGTTGTCTTCTGTGGGGATAACAACTACTCATCCTCAACAGAACAGTCTTCTTTGCTGCAAGATAATTCTTATGAAGTCAGCACTAAAATTTTAAAATAAATACATAGTAGCCGTACATATAAATAAATTTAACTACTTCTACCATGAAGTCATTCCTAAAATTCCCCTAAATTAACATAGGTTGGTGTTTTTGAGAATACAAATTTTTTATGAGATGAAGAAGATTAAATGTACTTAAAGTAATGTTTCTAATAAATAATATTCCATTCGGTCACATTTATAAGCAATTTTTGCCTTTTCAGATTCATTAAATAACTGATGTATCTGGACTATATTATAATTCAGATACATCAATTATTTAATGAATCTAACAAAAGAAAATTTGCTTATAAATGTGACCGGAGGGAGTACTTATATTCGGCAGTCTTAAGTATAAGCAAGTTTTCATAAAGATTAAATGCACAACATATAAATATAAAATATTACTCGATAAGAAACTTACTTGATATTTTGATGCCTTCAAATTCTCCAGTAGCTCAGCAATCTCAACTTGTTTCATCACTGTATCATGTACCACCTGCATCATATTACAAAAAATTAAGTATCATATCATCAAAACAACAAGTAGTTGTAAATGACTGAAGAAAGTATAGAGAAAAACCCTCTTAGTATTTTCAAGGTCGAACTCGACAGATTTAATCCTATCCAAAGAGCTCATAAGCATTTTCTCCTTTTCCATAGGTATTTCAGCAGGTCTATGGCTAAGTTCCACAAATGCTTTTTCTAGTCTTTGAAGACGTTCTTGTATACATGGAAGAATACGATCCTCTTCAGAAGGTGTTTTGACATCTTCTGTAAGGTTATTGAGGTTATGTTCCACCACAACATTGTTCTGTGTTATCCAAAATTCTAATCCTAAACCGTGGAAGAATATATCGAGTTTTTCCGAAAGATATATCAGCACACTTGACGCGTATAAGAAATTTGTTGTCTTCACTTTTTCCTTAACAAAGCCGAACCAATTTCTGATCGAAGTGCCTGTAAAAAATATGAGAATTTGTTCAACATGGAAGATAAGGAAAATACCGAAATACTTGCTGGTGATACCAATCACACCCAACAGGAACAATACATATGTTGAGTTTCAATTCTCACTTTCAAATGTTACAAAATATTATTGAAATGTCTGTGCCAACAAACATGGCATATGTACAACTTGTTTTCCACATCAAACTGTTACAAAATAAGGAATATGTAAAACTTGGTTCCAAATAGCATAAGCAAAATGGACACAACTGTATCAATAACTTCACTCTAGGGGCCAATAGTATGTAATGTCTCGTTCCTGTGAATCGCGGTTCATACGAGGTGTAATTTAAAAAAAAAATGTTCACCATGTATACAGAAGGTTTCCATCTTTATAGGAATCTTGGATTTTCAACCACTCGTGGGAATGTTATGCCATCAAACACAATTGACAGATATTTTTGGGGGTGTTATTTCGAACGAATATTTTTGTAAGAACATTTAAACCAAACACGACAATCTTAGATTTCCCAAATTAAGATTCATGGAAAACTTAAAAAATACCCCCCCTGCAAGACACACCCTAATAGTACCTTTGGAATTCCCTGTACAAGTTATGCTCCCCATATCATCATTTTGCAATGGCTGTTCCTGAGCAAATTGAAATTGATCACTTTTGAGCGTTTTGTCAGTGCCAGAAGTATTATCTTTACAACTACGGTTGCTATTTGACACCCTAGCCTGCAGACAAAACAGTCTTTTGAATGGTTGAATTGAAGGTTCAAGACACAAACATGATACAAAAACAGTATGTAATAACAAGGCTTCTAAAATGGTTCAAAGGTTCCAAAACTCACTTCTTCATGAACTGAGGCTAAACGAGGATTACTAAGTTTCCTTTGTCTAATGGTTGGGCAAGAATCATTAATTTCTAACCAGGATTCTGCTGTTGACATATCGCTGCTTCGTCCCTGCAAGATGAGAAAAGGATGTCAAAAAGCATGTAATTGTATATTTGCATATAGGGAAAATCATGCTTCCAGTGCTTAAAGTTTGATCCTATATTAGTCCTTTAAGTCTCAAGAAGTACACATCATGGTCGCTTTTCCGTTTAAGTCTCAAGTCCAAATTAGTAAATTATATCATCTAAATCAATCATTTCTAAAATCCAAACCATTTATTGTCAAGAAGAGTTAAACTTACCTTTTGTAGGTGTGTTTGAAAATGGTCAATTTTCTGTTGTTCATTGGAAACTTTGAGGATTTGTCTCACAAATGTTGCCTCCACATTATGAACAAACTAAAATCAGAATACCCAAATTAGCCTCACAATACTCTAGTTCAACATGGTAACTAATTCTAAGCTGTTGATATTTGTAAAAGATAGTAGAGCATTATTACCTTCATTATATTAGGATCATTCCATGGACCCTTACTAGACCTAAGACATCCACCTTCTCCAGGACATTTACACGAGCCACCCAAAAAATCCGGCAATTGACTGTATAGATGCATTTACAAACTACAAAGTAAACAACCATCTGAATAGAAATATAATGTAGTATGATGAAGGCATAGTACATACCTAGAGTCGATGATATCATGTAATTTAAATAAAGACTTTGGTTCAAGAACCTGAAAATTCATGAAAGTAATGCATTATCAGTAAGACTTCAGGCAAAGCCTCTGTAAATATAAGCAAAAAAACACATGTATTGGGTTTAAATTTGGACCAGATATATACTTTTTTGCCTATATTTTGTTACAGAGGGAATATGAAATCCTGCCAGCAAAAAGTTATAATATATATTCTTCACCTGTATCTTTGCGATAGTTTTGGCATCAAGAAACTTCTGAGCAGCAGGCCAAAGCATCTTCCTAAAGCCAGGACCAGCATTGACGATATACATTTGATGTAATGTCTGCAAATACGTGTTTACGGAGTTAGTTTACATAGTAAGAGGACTAAAATTGACGTTATTTTGGGAAGGGACAATGTAAAAACCTCGGGGTAGTAACTGTTATCTATTTTTGTGATAGCAGCCAAGAGATTCGCAGCAGTAGGCGAGAAATTCTTCATTCCCTGTATTACACATAACATTATCAATACAGCATGTTTATTGATTAGTCACACAATTTAGTAAATGAATATCCTACATACCAAGCCATGCACATCTAATATTGTCGTGGTTGAAGAAATCCATCGCTTTGATGCAATGGAGCATGCTGGAAATTTCTCCTGTAGAGTTCTCTCGAACTCCTGGACATGGTATTTTAAATATCGATCCATTGTGGTTATGCGCATCAAGCGGCTAGGATAAGCTTTCCCTAGCCTCTCGATGTAAACTGGGCGGCCTTCCTTATCAACTCCATGATAACCTTGAGGGTAATATTGCAATACTTCTTCCAGCTCTTCAAATTCAAAATCCTTCAAATATCATTAGACACATTTAGTCAACTCAAGTTCATCCTAGCATAGAACACTGCTGATTCTAAAATACACATGCAATCATCACACATCATAGTACGATTATTGAATAATGACCATTGAGTTAAAATTGTACATATTCCTTTAACTGCAAAACTTCTTTTGAAGAAAACAGACAACACTACTTTTCATTGCTAGTCAATTTTTTTTTCTAATTTTTTATTTTTTTTACAGCATGTTTCATTACTGATTTGGATCCTCTTATGTACATTTAGAGAACACTTTCCAATGCAACCTGTTAATGATGAAATTTAGAGAAGATCCAATTACTCTAATTTAATGCTCTAACAATATCCATACTTTTCTAAGAATGTGCTAAACATTGTAGGGATTTAAATTTAATAAAATTAAGACCATAGACATTTATCTTAGCTTTTTTTAGATCAGGTAGCTGCTACTGTGCAATCCTACTGCCAGTGATTGATTGTAGAACATTTAATAGGTCATTAATTCACTGAATAACCGTAGAACATATATGAGGTCGTTAAATCTTGCACTAAATGTCTAGAGTCTAACCAGTACTATAATCAATAGATATCCAACCACAATCCGTACTAGAAACAAAAAAACAAAACAGTACTACTAAAGTATCAACACTTTCCCTAAATGAAAGACACTTTTGAAAAAATTTCTTGTTCCTTTTAATAAGACTCGGTTCAAATTTTGAGAAAGATAAATTAATTCTATTTTATGGAGGATAAATTTGAAAAACAAAACAGCATTTATCAACAAATTTTATACTCCATTATAAATAACTTTCTTAATTCTCATGATTTAGTAAACACGAGCATCCAATGCAACAAAATTAATTACTCCCTACGTCTCAAATCAAGTGTCTGAAAATGTTACGTCTATTACTAATTTCTATGATAAAATGAGGTTTATGGACTAATGCTTAGAAAATGAATATAAGGTTGATTTGGTGACTCATGTGGGAGAGTTAATGAGTGAAGTACTAGAAGTGGTCCAAATTAACAATCAACATAATAACATTGATATTTTGTCAAAAAATAAATAAAATATGTTTTTAATGACTTGGCATATTATCTGATGATGGAAAAATATCAACATTAATCAAAATTGTAATAAAATTTCTTTAAAAACATCATTTAAAACATGCCACATACACCCTTAGCACAAATATTTGATGGAGGACTAGAACCGTCAAATTTTAAAATATGGGGACAAATTTTGGAATATGGTGAAATTAAAGGGGACTAAAACTACGATTAGGCCTTTTAAGAAAAATACAAAGAGAAACCTTACCTTGAGGATGGTATCAGTTCCAAATTGTTTCCTCCAAAGAACCATATCTTCCCACATCTGAATGGTCTTGTCAATGTTAAAATCCCTAGCTTTCAAAAACCTAATATATAATAGCACTTTCAGAAATACTCATTGAAAGAAGGCGAATAGTAAATTTATATAATTGAAAAATGTAAAGAAAATACCTCAACAGTGTGTGATAATGATCATGGTTAGGAGGCATATGAACCAAACAATGACGCAGTTGAAACACAGCTGATTCCTCTTGTTCATCTCTAACATCTTCAATTGGAAATCTATAATCAATTTTACTCTTCCCTCTTGTTTTCTTAAGTGAATGAGTGAATCTACATGAAGCATTTATTGCTTTCTTCTTCAGCCTTCTTATTCTTGACCTTCTTAATCTCTCTTCTTCTGAGTTCTCTTCTTCAACAATAACAACACCTTCTTCCACCCCTTTTTTCATATCACATTTCAACGATAAGAAGAAGAAGAAGAAAAAAAACAGTAATAGTTACTAATTTGATTTGAAGAGTATATAATATATATACCTATACCTGACATAGTATTTGAGCTGAAAAACACAAAAGAAGCGAAAAGGTGGTAGTAAAATGAAAATGTCGGCAATGTAATGAATTGAGTTCACTGAATCTTCCAACAAGAGAACAATGATGATGTGTTGTGTGGATCTCACTCAGATACTGTAGTGAAGAGTGGAGAGAAGGGAAAAAGAAGAGAGAGAATAATGGTTTGGCATATTTCTATTATATATAATAACTTCTCCTAACAATAAGCATGTGGCATGCCATGGTGGAGACAGACATATTGAAGATGTGTAATAGCACGTGATGTCTGTCTTACTCTACAAGTACGGTCAAGATCTATCTATGTATGTAAATGTAATGTATCATGTAGAAATCGTGACACCCCTCAACCATGGGTGCATGTGTATCTATCTAGTTACTTAAATTCCCTCTATTTACCCCAACTTTCTTAGCCTTATAATTTCTCACTTAATTAGTATTAGGTATTTGATTATAGGTATTATATATAAAGGTTGTTCTTGTACAATTTAACTAATTAAAACCAACCAACTCCCCATCCTTATAACGTCATGTCTATAGAATGTCAAATATGTGTTATTTGAACAACCAGTTGTGTGACAAATTTTGGGATAACTATAAATTTACAAAGAAAAATAGGTATTGATATAGAAACCAAATCAATAGAGAGAGAGTAAAAACATAATATAAGTATGAAAAAGAAAGTTACCACAAAAATTATTACAAAATGATTGTACAAATATCATTTATGATATACATTTAATGTAGAACCCATACTCATTCACATAAAAACTTCACCCAAGCATTACATGTGTGTTTGATTAGGCGATAATAAAAATTGACTCTATCAAAATTAATTTTGATTGACTACTTCAGTTGAGTAGTCACCTCTCTCATATGTCACTTACTCGGCCAAAAACAAAAAATATTCCTCCATTCTGCGATCCGTTAGTCATAGTAAAGTGTACTCAACAACGAAAATGAAAGTAAATCAAATTTCTATTATACATCATATTTGGATCCAACTTATTAATCTCTAATTTTTTTTAATAGTTTCTTTTATAGTTTTTTCAGGTCTTCTTTTACCTCTTTTAATCTCACTCACCTCCGCTGATCTACTCTTCTTACTTCAACATCTATAAGCTTTCCCTCTATATGTCCAAACCAATTAAACCTATTTTCTACTATATGTGCAACCCTGACTCTCTTTAATAATGTCATTCATAATCTTATCCTGTCAATTCTTACCAGACATTCAACACAACATCCTCATCTCTACTACGCTTATTTTATTCTCGTGTTGGTTCTTAACCGACTAACACTTCATATCATACAACATCGTCAGTTTGACAGTTGTTCTATATAATTTTCCTTTCAACTTAATCGGTATTTCTTATCACATAGAACACCTGCGACTCTTCTCCATTTCAATCATCCAACTTGAATACGATATTTACATCTGCTTCTATTTCTCCGTCATTTTGTACTACAAACTCAAGATATTTAAACTGTATAACTTGGACTATAACATGATCTCCAACTTTTACCTTCAAGAAAGAACTATTTCTCATTTTGTTGAAGTTACCCTTCATGTTGTATCGAAAGAAAAAAAAAAGTTACACTTCATACGTAGGTCTCAAGAGCCACAATAACAACCATTGCTGGTTGAAATCATCGTTTAATGTGAAATGTTAAACGCACAAACGAAGTAGAATAATCGTTATTTTCAATGCACAAGATGATATGACAATTATGAAAAGGGAATTTGACCTTTGCAATTACCTGGATGTGATATGAAGAGCATCATTAATTTTAGCTAGGAAAGATCTTATGTAATGTCACTTTTATCGCATTGTGCCAGAGAATGTAAAAGTGTAACTAGGTCCACAGGGAATGTCAATTTATTTTATTTTACGGGAAAATTAGAACACTGAACAAACTGTTTTCACATTATAATTTACGCATAAGTAAAATAATTTTGAACATTGGATTATTAATTTTTTTTTTAGGGAAGAATATTGGATTATATATATAGCTACATGTTAATTTAACCGAAAAAATTGAGGGTGAGGTGCTAAATAACCAATTAATCATACAATGAAAGTATTATTTTCAACTAGTTAGAAAAATTTCCAGTGTAACAATAAGAACTATCAAGGCAAAAAATAAAAGATTTTGTCTTCATTTGGTATTTCCATATCTGCATTCAGATGCTTACAGTATAAATGGTGAATTGCAATAAAAAACTACAAGAGCTGAAAATGAAATTGCTTAGAAAATTGCTATTTGCTAGTCCCCACTAGCGATAGTGCCATGTCAATTACCATTAATTCATGATGCCTCACCTCAAGAATAATGTTCCATCAAACTGACGCCACTAGATTACAAGTTTACATAAATATAAATTGCCAAACAACCTATAAATTTGAATCTGATTCAAATAAAACAATCCTTTGAGTCCCGACAAAAATCTTTCTACGATTTTTATATTGATGATTGGTTATGAGTGGTTTTTAAACCCTCTCTATTGTTTAACAGTATATGGTCTTTCTATTGTTTTGTGGTAGATCGAGTACTCATGGTATTTTTCTCGGTTTGTTGGGTTAAGTATTATCTGTACTTCTCTCATTCTATTCAATAAAATATATTTTGCCGTTAAAAGAAGAACTGACGAATGTTTGAAAGAGACAGTGCTATCTTTTTCTTTTGGTTTGATGAATTGAGATGATAATATCAATAGACGTGAGATTAAAAATAAAAAATGTTTTATTGACACCAAATTTATCTTACACATGCAACACTTCGATAATCACATACAAATTGTGGTTAATTTAATTGAGTATATGATTAATTTATATTACGTTAAAAATTGTGTAAATGTGGTTAATCATGTAGTTGAGTTAACTGCAAACTTTAACTGCGAATTAAATTAGCCATCGGTTCAATGAGTTAATCACATTTTTGAATAAGATCAACCAAGTTGTTGCAGGAGTAGAAAAAAATGGGTGCTTTAAAATCATTACTGTTTAAAAATACGGTGATCACATGCTAGCACCTCATGGATTTATAGAATATGGTGATCACATGCTACAAAATTATAACGATATTCAGTTTTGTGGAAATCTTTTTTTTTTATTCGTTGAGGAAATCAAATTTTGTAATTGAAATTGAATTAAGTATCAAGTGAAAGTTGAAACAATATGTGCTAGCTTTTCATGTGATGACAAAACAATTGGGTGAAAGAAACGTAACGAATACTTGGTTTGAGGATATGCTTGGATATGGAAGGTAATAAGGGTATGTATATAGCGATGCAGAGTGATTTGTTTGTAGAAAAGTCACTTTCTGCAAAATGGATGAAGATGTCCATGCATTGTCCATAATTCATGTCAGCTCCCAAAGCTCGAGAGAGTGGCAGTTACTTGTCATTTTCATTAATATGTAGGGTTCTGTATGCTGCAGATATCATGTGCCAATTATGTGCCAAGGCTAAAATTCTAAAAAGGGTTCACACACACACTTGATAGAGTCTGTAAATCTCTGATGAGGTGAGACTAGATAGGCCTAAATGGGCAACTAGTGGTATGGTGTGTGTGGTTTTACTTTTGTGTCTTAAATTGTTGTCGGTAGTGGTTGGAGACAATATTCTACAAGAAGGATGGGTTTTAACAAAATAAAGGTGAAATGAATTAAATTCACTTTGGCTGCATCCTACACAAAAAAAAATAAAAATAATAAAGGTAACTGAATTGAATTTACTTTGGCCCCACCATCCTACACTTGAAATAAGCTTCATCCATTCAAATGATAGAATAGCAACTCTACAATCATGATTATGGGTTGAGACATTGTCTGTCTACATTTTGAGAACAACGCAAGTGATTTAAGATAACTATATATTCTTACTAGTATGCTTGTTTATTTTTTATTTTATAAGTTTTACTAGTGTTTGGTTAGTTAGCTTCAAGAGTAGTTACTTGCAATGTAAGTAACTAAGAGTAGTTACTTGCAATGTAAGTAACTAAGAGAAGTTACTTGATATTACAAGTAACTAACCATACAAGTTTGTTAGATCACTAGTGCAAAAAATACTTTTTAGATTCATGCTTAAGTCGGTTCGCTCTACCACCCATCTTATGAAGTGACGCGGTGGCAGTTTCGCAATTCTTTCAAACTTTCTTAAGTCGGTTATAAGATTACCCGACTTAAGGTTAATAGAATAATGAAAAGAAAAAATTTGTAATAAATTCCTTAAGTCGCTAGGTTGACCAACTGACTTAAGAAGTCGTTTTATTAAGTCTGGTCTTTGACCACCCAACCTAAGAATTTTTTGTTTTAAGAAACCCCTTAAGTTGGATGTTACAAGTTCGACTCTTGGCTCTAGAAAAAACAAATATTATCTCTTAAAATCCCTAAAAAAAACTATTATCTCTCCAAAAAAAAAATACTATCCCCAATTTCTTTTTCTTCTCTTTTGAAGCTAACCATTACACCTCTCTCAAAAATTTGATTTGTCTCTCTCGAACTCGTAGAGATCCTTCACATCGCCGTCGCTGAAACTCATTGAATCCATGGTTGAAATCCATTTCGCCGTCGTTCTCGAACTAGCTATAACGTTAATCCGCAAAACGAATATTTTCCCCTCTGTGAGACCCTAAATTTTGGCTCGATTGCAAACCCAGCTGCAGATCATTCATTTGTTTGTCCTTGTTCGCGAAACAAAATCAGTGGCCAGGCCAGTTCTCTCATCCCTCCTCTTCTCACTGACTCAATCTTGTCTCAGTTCTCACTCTTCCGCTGGTTTCTCTCTTATTTACAATCACCTCTAGTCTCTCCCGCCTCTTGTCAGATAAGGTAAGCCAATTCATTCACCAATTTCTTCTTCCTTTTCCAATTGCTTGTTTTAGGGTTTCAGAATTGGGAATTGGGGATTGTTTTAGGGTTTCAGAATTGAGCATTGGGGATTGTTTTAGGGTGTCAGAATTGGGAATTCGAAATTGTTAATTGGAAAATTGCTTAAGGAAAATTGCTTATCATGATGCTTGTTTATGATAATTGCTTATTGTTCAAAATTGCTTATTGGCTATTTGTGTTGTGTAGAATAGTTTATGGAAAATTGCTTATAGTTCAGAATTAGAATTCTTCATTACTGCTATAATCGTTATTTGACAACACTATGTTGGAAAATTGCTTATTCTTATGCATTATAGCTTCCAAAGTTTATCCATGCTTGTGTTTGAGTTTCAATCTGCAAATGTTCAATGCAACTCAACATAAAAGAACTATGCAGCTTATGAACCTTGGTTCCTTGGAGTTAAAATTTCTTAAAGTCACTGCATTATGTTCGTCTAATCCATTGAATAGAGATCTGAAAGCTCAAATGAGTGTAGTGAGTGTTGACTGCACTAATTATAGGAAATCCTTTTCTGTAGTTAAAATCTAAACCATTACATCTATGTCAATGATCAAGATCACTGACTGTAGTGAGTGTTGACTGCACTGATTATAGGAAATCCTTGTGAGTCTAGAGCCCACTAAGGTATTATTTTGGTGTTGATTTATCTTCTTTTTATTTAACAATGAATTTGTGATTACTTTTTAATAACTTGTATGTGTTACCTTTTTGTCTTAGGTTGCCGAGATTCTTAAAGATAGACTGTCATGGTATCGTGACTGCCGATGCGTTAATGTATTGAGTATTGTTCCCACTGGTGGTGGTGGTACAATAGAGCTTATGTACATGCAGGTCCTAATTTATTCTACAAAAGAAATCATAAAGCAGTTTCTATTTCTGTTGACTTGTATTTAATTTGTTAGTTTTGTTGATGTATCTTTTTTTATGTTATTAGACGTATTCACCTACAACTTTGGCTGCAACACGAGACTTTTGGACACTGAGACATACTACAAGTTTGGAAGATTGAAGTCTTGTGGTACTAAGATGAGCCAATCCTTTTACAATTAAAATTGAGAGTTTTAGATTAATTTTAATTTATTTAAATGATTATGCTGGCAGATATGTGAGAGATCGTTGAATGCTTCTACTGGTGGCCCTACAGGACCTTCTCCGTCAAATTTTGTGAGAGCTGAAATGCTTCCTAGTGGTTTTCTTATTAGACCATGCGAGGGGGGGTGGATCCATTATTCATATTGTTGATCATGTTGATTTAGATGTAAGGGACATATTAAAATTCGTATTGTTGATCCTTTTCTGTAGTTATTTTCTAATTTGATTGTGTAGTGCTTCATTGAGAATTATCTTGTTTTATTTTGAATGGCTAAAGTTTTTTTTAGTATCTTGTGCAAGCAGTTCAACCATCTTGGGTAGCAACTTCACATTGGCTTAGAAATAATAGTAAAAACGGTGCAGCTCATTTTCATTTTCTTGTTCAGAAAACGGACATATTTTGGTTTACTTTCCCACAACAACACACTTATTTTGTTGAGGTTTTTGAATTTGAAAATTGATTAGTTTTACTGATTCTGGCTAGCTATTTTGTAGGTAGGAAAAAAGGTGGGAAAGACAGGTCAACACTTCCATGATCTATGTGGTACAAGGTTGCAATTATGGAACTGAAAGACGAGTTTGTTTGGTTCTTAGAGACATCAAGCCCTCTAATACTTTTCTTTCTTTAAAGAAGACCTCAAAGGTGAGAAGCTTTCTTCTAAATCAAATGTAGACTTGTAGTCTATGTACGTACAACCAACACTTAGATTATGTAATATAGCTACCTGTAGTTAGTTGTTTGGTTTTTGTTGATAAGTGTAATTGAAATCATGATTTAGCTTAGATGTTGAATCAATTAATTTTTTGAGGTTAATTATTTATGATTATGATATACCCATTATGTTTATAGTTGCTTATGAGGGAAAAAAAGTACTAAGCAATGTGCAATGATTTTAACGACACAATTCATCTAGAGTCTTTGTTATTAGAAAATTTTATTATGCACTCTACATGTATTATACTCATGTATATGATATATCAAATGTTATAATGGATTGCAGGGACATGGTGTCTGGATTGGTTGTTGTTAGTGTGTCTTATATCATTTATAATTACTTTTCTTTAATATATTAAAGTCTATCTTTATGTAAAAAAAAAGTCATTGTAAGTAGTTTGATCTTTAAAGTTAATAGTACTATGATTCTCTACAAAAGCTTCTGCTATAAGTTCATATTAGAGCCATTCAACAATTTTTTTTTAAAAATAATAATACATCTTAGGTTGGTTAATAATTTACCTGACTTAAGAAGTCACTTTCTTAAGTCGGGTCAAATTCCGACTTAACACCTCAAAACTTCTTATGTCATCTACTGTTAAGTCGGACGCGGAACCGACTTAAGAAGCATTTTTTAACCGACTTAAAAAGTGTTTTTTGTATTAGTGGATAGAACTAGGCCTATTTGTGATATAGAAAGTTCATCACCATGTTGTATATACACTATTGAGTTCAAGGTATACAACAAGTTGTTGCATACACTAAAATTTACACATTCATTCTCTTTTCACAATTCACTTTTCCTTTCTCTATTCACTCTACAATCATAACAACTAGTATGAGTAGCCTTTAGTTCCAGTTAATCAAGATTCATCAAGAATCATTTGCATCCCTCACTTGCTCATTGATTAGAAGATGACAAGTACTATGAATCAACTTGGAAACAATTTTGGAGGAAAGCTCCCAGTTCCTGATAGCAAGAATTGAGATAGATGGCACAAACATATCAACGTCCTCTTTGACTTTTAAGATGTAGCAGACATCATAGAATCTGGTGTAGAGCCTCTTGCAGAAAACATAACATAAGTACAAAGCACAACTCATAAAGAACAAAAGAAGAAAGACTACAAATAACGATGGGGAAATCTTGCAAAAGGGACACACTGTGATGAGAATCTGAAGCAAATAAGATTACAAATGTGGAAAAGGCAATTTGAATTGCTTTAGATGGAAGCTGATATGTCCGGTAAGAGACCGATGTAGGCAACAGTGACGAAAAATGCTCTGGTGCGGTGTCGGAAAGTCTTCGTGGTGGAACAGAAGGTGTCTGCAGGCACGTTAGCACTTCAATGCTCAAGTCAGTGTTGGAACTGAAAAGGAGTGTAAAAAGTGTGGGAAAAGTGAATCATACATTGGGGGTGAAGCTAAGTCACCCTTATATAGGCGTGTGTGAGAATAACCACTTCCTTGAGATACGACACATGATGAGGAGACAGTTAGAGGACAAGTGTATGGTGTCTGATGCACTGAGGCGTGCTCCAGTGAGGTGAGGTGCACTGATATTGGCGTGTTCCTTCAGGCGACACGCCTTAGTCTAGTGGATGTTTAGTCCACGTGTCATAGTTGGATTGACCTTCTAGCCGGTTCAGAACAGTCGCCCCTAAGCCATTGATGCCTTTATGGCACAATGACTTAATCATGCGAGGCGTTCTATCGAGGCACTCTCAAATGTTGGCGCCTTTAAGAGTTTGGGAAGAATTCCTTTGTCGTTCTCTGCTGGAGGTGGCGGCGCCCTGGATCGATGAGTGGGAGTAGCTGGCATTTAATGCCTTGAACTGAAACGTTTTGGACGTGATGGCTGTTCAACTTTGTTTTCCACGTGTCAGCTTTGTGGGTAACACATGCATTGGGGGAAATGTCTTACGCGCACGCTACTTGAGTGTGCTTCATTGCTCGAGGTTGTTTCCCAACCGTTAGACCACGACCTTCAAGTTTCCCTCCATCTAGGTCGTTGATTTGTATGGTTCAAAGCCTATTTAAGGAGGGAAACTCCTTTGTTTCTTCCATCACGCTTTATAACCTTTCGATATGTTTGAGGGATTTTTTCTTCTTCCTCTGAACTTTCCCGGAATCCTTTGCTGGTTGTTTTTCCTTGTCTTCTTTTCTCTTTCGCATCTTTCCCTTAGTCCTTTATGAGTCAAACAGGGATGATGGGTGTTTTTTCTGTGAATTCTGGGAACCTGGTGGATTCATCATCAAGTGGCTCTCCGCTTCCTAGCAGTTATCAGAACACTGATTCTGGTGGATGTTGTCGTTGTTTAGGAGTTGGTCTGGGCTTCTCTTTGATAACTTTGGGGGAACCATTTTGCTATTGTGGACCTTGATGGTGATGTTCCACCCTTTGAGGTGATGGTGTCTCTCGCCAAGCTGCTTATTGTAAGAGTTTGGTCGTGTGCATCCGATAGGGAGATACACGTTAGGGTTGAGAAATCTAGGTTGGCCAAGAAACTTGCCAAGATTAAGGAAGAACATGGGCTCATGACCGAGGCTGGTGATTTGATGCAAGTTCGATTGTGCCTAGTTCACCGGGATTGTGTCGTGCGCAACTATTAAGAAAGATGAGTCATGAGGCATCTGAAGATTCGGCGGAAGCGTTTCAAGATCTAGTATCCAGAATCATTCAGTTTGCTCTCAATGTTAATAATTATGCATGTTTACAGTTAGAAATAGCTCCTGTTCTGTGATGATTAGAGTTGACTGGAGCAAGCATGCTCTGATCGGCGTGCTCGTCTACTTTTACTTTTATTTGTATATGTAAAATCCGCTGCGGCGGTCCCTATTGTAACCGGTTGACGTTTTAATGAAAAGAGGCCTTTTTGCTTTGTCTACTGTCTTGACTTGTTCTTCTGGCGTCGCGTTTGCATTTTGTTGCATGCAGCGTTTGCGTTTTCTTCGCGCCCGAGGGATCATGACCGGCCAGGGTTTAGTCCCTCCTTTAGAGGGCGTTTAGGGGGCGAGACACTCTACCTGAAGGATGGCTAACCCCCGGGTGGGTCTGCCACGGTTGTTTAGGCTTTCATTCTGCTTAAAAGCAGAAGCCATGCTAACCGTTTAGTCTTTGACGGTTGTTTAGGTCGTTATTCCGCTTAAAAGTAGAGGCCATGACAGCCGTTTGCCTTTGAGGATGCTTCTCCTGTAGGTTTAGGATTTTTGATTATGCCAACCAAAGAATTTAACAAATGTATCTCTTTTTGAGAGAAAAACACTCATTTTATTAATACCACGAAAACAGATTTACAATGGGTCCTATATGTGGACTTTTAAAACTGAAATAGAAATGTAAAGTCTGAATCAAAAACTATTGATACTTAGCTATAGTAGCGCTTGAGCTTGTCTGCGTTCCATGTCCTTGGGATTGGGGAGTCGTCCATAGTCTCCAGGGTGTAGGCGCCTATTCCAGTGATGGCGTTGACTCTGTACGGTCCCACCCAGTTTGCGGACAGTTTCCCTTCTCGAGCGTTCCGCCCGCCTACGTCTGCACGCCTTAGGACAAGATCTCTCGTGTTAAAGTCCCTCGACCTCACCTTTCGATTGTACCTGGTTGTCGAGGTCTGCTTGACGACGACTTCGATTAAGATGACAAAATTCCTTGACTCATCAATGAAATCTAGTTCTTCCAACATTGCTTCAGTATTGGCAACCTAGTTGAGCGGGTGTTCCGTCCTCCAGCTCAATTCTTTCACGTCGACCGGTATCACTGCCCCAGTTCCGTAAGTGAGCCGAAAAGGCGTTTCTCCAGTGGAAAAGTGTGGCGTTGTATGGTACGCCCACAAGACATGTGGGAGTTCTTCCGACCAACTTCCATTTCCTTCTTCCAATCTTCTTTTGAGGCCCCTCAAGGGGACTCTGTTGGCGGACTCTGCTTGTCCATTCATCTGGGGTTGTTCCACTGAAGTGAAATGTTGATTGATATTTAGTTCTTCTAAGAGCGCCCTTGTCTTTTTGTCTGAAAACTGGGTGCCTTTGTCGGTTACCACATACTGAGGTATGCCGAACCTAGATAAGATATTTTTTTTAAATAACTTGATAATGTTTGCCGCCGTTATCTGGGCCAGCGCCTCCGCTTCGATCCACTTGGTGAAGTAATTTTTATCGACGATCAAGAATTTCACTTGGCCAGTCCCCTTCTTGAAAGGTCCCAAGAGATCCATCCCTCATCTTGCAAAAGGCCAAGGTGTGGTGAGGGCACCGAGTTCTGAGGAGGGAGCTGTGCGCTCTCGTTAAAAACGCGCAATCCTCCGAGACGTGTACGAACGCTCGAAAGACTGTTGTGAAGTCGCCACCAAAGTTTTTGTTTAAAGGGAACATTGATAAACCCTTAAGTTTTTATTTGAATGGAAACGATAATAAAACCCTTGACGATGAGGAAAGGATTGGTCATCGCAACCATTGTCGGGTTCGGGAGTCGATTACGCAAGGGGAAGGTATTAGCACCCCTCACGTCCGTTGTACTCAACGGGAACCTCCTATTTAGCTAAAGCTTAAAATGTTTTAAATGTTTTGCGTGCATGCTTGTCTATAAAAGGGAAAAAAGAAAATATGATAAAAGGGGAAAAAGTTTGTTTTTTATTATTGTGCTTGACAAGACGACGATCTTGCTCCTACGTATCTCCCGGTAGACGGAGAATTCAAAGCGTACGTAGTTCTTTGGTAGAAAAACGTATATATGTTGGTTATTTTTTAATGAACGATGTTTTGACCGAATTCTTGCGATTAAACGTAGCTTGTATGCTCGCGCATGGGAGGCTTAAGCGTTTGTTTAGAATCGCGCTAGAATTGATAAAAACATGTCCGTTGGGAAAAAGGGTCGATTGATCCGACGGGATCAAGAAAGGGTACAATGGACTCAACCGAGTCGATCATTGACCGAAGTGACTCAAACGAGTCGAGAAAAGGTTCGATTGATCCAACGGGATCAAGAACGGGTACAATGGACTCAACCGAGTCGAACATTGACCAAAGTGACTCAAACGAGTCGAAGAAATGGTTCGATTGATCCAACGGGATCAAGAACGGGTACAATGGACTCAACCGAGTCGAACATTGACCAAAGTGACTCAAACGAGTCGGGGAATTGAATCTAGTGGCCACGGGGGACCAAAATGTTCAAATTGACCACAAAGGGCCAAGAATTGGTTTGGTGTGGTCGGATACGTTGAAAATAGAATGACGATTGCCCGAACGACGAGACATACGTCACGCATTCATTCAATCGGGGAAATGGAGAGACATACGTCAAACCATCCCTTTTTCATTCAAGTTTTGTTCGAAATTTAAGAAATCCCCAAAGTTTATCAAAACACTTGGTTTAAAACTCATATGAAAAGGTTTTTAACAAAATCGTGCAAAAACGCACAAGTTCGGCTCAAGTTTTAAAAGATTTGAAAAGTGAACAAGTTCGGCTTAAGTTCATGTTTGATTTGAAAATCATGAACAAGGTTTTTGTTCAAGTTTAGTTTTGAAAATGATGAACTTAGCTTATTGCTCAAGTTTGTTTTTGAAAGTTTGTGAGCGTAACTTGTTTTGCAAGTTATCCAAAAAAGTGTTGCTCGAACTTGTGAATCCTTCAATATTATGCAAAATCAATGATATGGTTTGGATAAGATGAGTTTCAATCCTCTTAGGTTCTGAGTTCTAGGGCTAGAACCTCAAAAATTGGCTGTTTGGGAGTCTAAACTCAGATTCTGAGTTCTGTCATGGTCGCACTGCGACCAGAGCTTCACACTGCGAACAATGCAAAATTTTGAGTTCAGAAGCTGCTTCTGAACTGCTGTTCAGAAGCAACTTCTGAACAATCTCAGAACCTTTAGGGAAGTGAAAAGCTTTGAGATTTGGTAATAAAAAGAGCTAGACAAACCAGTTTAAATGTTTTGCAAACCTTGGGATTTCTTTTGAAATTCAAAAGGGGTTTTTTAGAGCAAAATGGATTTGAACAAAACTAAAGATGCAAGCACAACTCTAAATGAAAGATGATGATTTCAGAACACTTACAGAACTCCTAGCAAAGCTTTTGCTGCAAGGAAGTGAAAGGAACCTTGAATGGTTATGGTTCTTTGCAAAGTTGGAATGTTGATGGTTAAGAGCAATGAACTTGTGTAATTGCTTTGTGTTGGAACTGGTTTTTGCTATGTGTTTGTGCTGTTTCAAGTGTTCAAATGCTGGTTTTTCTGGTTGTTTCTAAATGCTTGTAAGTTGGTAAGTCCCTCAAACCTTATACATTGCTTCCTATTTATAGGCCAAAACCAAATCAATTATCATCATGAGAAATCTCCAAAATCCAGCTGATTTGTGGGCTAGGATCAGGCTAAATTACTTTGCATTTAATGCAAAAGTGAAGAGGTGACCTTGCCTTGCTGCAATGGTCAAGACTTAGCCAAATCCAGCCCTTAATTCAATGGATTTTGGATAGAAATGATGATGAAAACAGGGCTGGTTTGCAATTGGCTGTCCCTTGGGATTGGTCCTTGCAATCTTGATGGTTAAGCAATAAAAACGTGCACTGTGATGTGCAGAGGTTGGGGGAAACAAAAGGCAACATGTGGGCTGGTGTGAGGAGAAAGAAAAGCTGCTGAAAAACAGGGCAGCACTCATGGCTTTTGGGCAAGCAAAACCAGCTGGGTTTCACTGGTTTTGGGGGAGAAAGCAGGAAGAAAATCAACAAGCTGGTGGCTGGCAACCTTAGGGTCAGTAGCAGGTCCACTGGGAGGGACAAGAGCTGCCCAAAGGCAAGCCAACTTGCTTGGCACATGCTAGGTTGGAAGAAAAAGCTTCTTTCCTTGGCTTTAATGGCAAATGCTCCAATTCTTGCTTTGCTGAGCTCAATTAGCCATGAATGATGATAAAAACAATAATAAAAAAGATATGTAATAATAATAATTACAAAAATGAAATAAATCAAAGAGATTAAAAAATCTGCAAAAAATTCGCAGACTTCGCAGAGCGAAGGGGACTTTGCTCTGCGAAGTCCTCATTTCAGAAATGTTGACTTTTTTTGTTGACTTTTTGTTGACTTTGACTTTTATCTTTTTTTTTTGTTTTTTTTTTTTTTGTTTTGAAAAGGCTTGGGACAAAATTAGGGTACAACAGCTGCCCCTATTTCATTGTGTCTTTGCATAGAGGATGTGAGTGCCAAGGGCATCTCGTAAACTCTTTGCGAATAGCAATTAAGTAAAAGAAGGACCCGAATTTTGTCCTTCGCGGTACGAAAAGATTGTAGTAAAAGTGAAAGAAAGTAAATGCAGGGTCACCTGGTTTGGCTACTGATGCATAAATTGACAAGGGTAAAAGATCGTCACCTAATCAGGTGATTTCGATCTGACATGATCGTCACCTAAATAGGTGGTTGGATCTGGAAGAGATAAAAAGATTGTCACCTGATTAGGCGATTTCAATCTGACATGATCGTCACCTAATTAGATGGTTGGATCTGGAAGAGATAAAAAGATTGTCACCTGATTAGGCGATTTCAATCTGACATGATCGTCACATAATCAGGTGATTGGATCTGGAAGGATAAAGGATCGTCACCTAATCAGGTGGCCTCAATCTGGAAAGATAAAGGATCGTCACCTAATCAGGTGGCCTTAATCTGACAAAGATAAAGGATCGTCACCTAATCAGGTGGCCTCGATCTAGAAAGATAAAGGATCGTCACCTAATCAGGTGGCCTCGATCTGACAAAGATAAAGGATCGTCACCTAATCAGGTGGCCTTAATCTGGAAAGATAAAGGATCGTCACCTAATCAGGTGGCCTTAATCTGGAAAAGATAAAGGATCGTCACCTAATCAGGTGGTCTTAATCTGGAAAGATAAAGGATCGTCACCTAATCAGGTGGCCTCGATCTGGAAAGATAAAGGATCGTCACCTAGTCAGGTGGCCTCGATCTGGAAAGATAAAGGATCGTCACCTAATCAGGTGGCCTCGATCTGGAAAGATAAAGGATCGTCACCTAATCAGGTGGCCTTAATCTGGAAAGATAAAGGATCGTCACCTAATCAGGTGGCCTTAATCTGGAAAGATAAAGGATCTTCACCTAATCAGGTGGTCTCGATCTGACAAAGTCGTCGCCTGAATAGGTGCTTAGACTTATCTGGGGAAATAGAACATACCGTTGTGGGGATAACGTAATCGTCTCTAGGCGGGGCTAGTACTTAGATTGTTGAAAAGGGAAACATGATTGTATAATGCATGATATGCTTCATGTTGTTTTATGCAATATGTTATGCAATATGGTATAATATGAGGTAGACTCAATCTGAATTTTGTTTGGAAAAGCTCAGCTGGGGCATCCTAATGGTCGTGAGCAGGTCACTTGGGGATGTGATAAATTGGGAAGAAAATCGCTGGGATTATTCTAGAAGAACTTACTGGGGAAGCTCTGGAATGGGTTCACTGGGGAACACTAGAGATGATTGATGGATGTTGGTGAATATGTGATATTCACTGGAGAATCCTGGTTAAGAATGCATGACATGAATATGAAATGCACGTATATGAATGATTTGGATATGCATGTATGAATGAGTTTGATATGATGCATGTATTATGATGATATGTGGGATGACAGACGTCATGTTGGACGCTGGGGATTATGGTTGGATGCCGAGCAAAGTCGGGCTTTGGATGGAATTGTATTTGGATGTGAGCAAAGGTGAGGAATTATGGTGCTCGATCTTGAAGTCTTTGCACAACTCCTTCATTGTCTTATTGTTCAGGTTTTCCCCATTATCGGTGATGATTCTATGGGGAGTGCCGTAACGGCAAATGATTTCCTTTTTGATGAATCGGGCTACCACTTGTTTGGTTACGTTTGCCTATGAAGCTGCTTCGATCCACTTGGTGAAATAGTCGATGGCAACAAGGATGAAGCGATGTCCATTTGATGCTTTGGGCTCGATCATTCCAATCATGTCTATGCCCCACATAGAGAATGGCCAGGGTGAGGTCATGACGTTCAGGGGAGTCGGTGGTACATGCACCTTGTCGGCATAAATTTGGCACTTATGACAAGTCTTGGCATAGCGGAAACAATCAGCTTCCATGGTTAGCCAGTAATAGCCCGCCCTTAGGATTTTCTTTGTCATTGCATGCCCATTGGCATGGGTTCCAAAAGATCCCTCGTGGATTTCTTTGATGAGCATATCTGCTTCATGTTTATCCACACATCTGAGCAAGACCATGTCATAGTTTCTTTTGTAGAGGGTGTTTCCGCTGAGGAAAAACTGGGATGTCAATCTCCTGAGGGTTCTCTTGTCGGTTTGTGAGACATTTTCTGGATACTCTTGTTCTTCGAGGTATCGCTTGATGTCGTAGAACCAGGGTTTGTTGTCAAGTCCTTCTTCGACTGATGCACATACAACCGGTTTGTCCCTACGATCCATCTTTATGATTGGCGCCTCGTTGTGGAAATTTACTTGGTACATTGATGATAATGTAGCCAAGGCATCTGCCACCTGATTTTCTTCTCGAGGTATGTGATGGAAGGTGATTTCATCAAAATGCTCAATCAACTCTACAACCCGGGCTCGGTAGGGAATCAAATTGGGATGTTTTGTTTCCCATTCTCCTTTGACTTGATAGATGACTAAGGCTGAGTCACTGTATACTTCAAGGTTTTTGATCCTTAGATCAATTGCTGCTTCGAGGCCTAGGATACATGCTTCATATTCTGCCATGTTATTGGTGCAGTCAAAGCATAACCTTGCTGTGAAGGGTTGGTACCCATTTCTTGGGGAGATTAGGACTGCTCCGATCCCGTGCCCCATGGCATTTGAGGCGCCGTCGAAAGCGAGCTTCCATCGAGCTCTCGGTTCTGGCCCTTCATCATCGCTTGTGACCTTTTCGTCATTCAAAGCTACAACGTCTTCGTCAGGGAAGTCGAATTGTATGGGTTGATAATCCTCCAATGGTTGGTGAGCAAGGTGCTCGGATAAAACACTCCCTTTGATAGCCTTTTGAGTGACATATAGAATGTCGTACTCAGATAGCAGCATTTGCCAACGGGCTATCTTTCCTGTGAGGGCAGACTTTTCAAAGATGTACTTGATGGGATCCATCTTGGATATCAACCGCGTTGTATGGGTCAACATGTATTGCCTTAAGCGTCGAGCAGCCCATGCTAAAGCGCATCAAGTCTTTTCAAGCGAAGTATACCTTGATTCACAGTCGGTGAACTTCTTGCTTAGGTAATAGATTGCGTGCTCTTTTCTTCCTGTTTCATCTTGTTGTCCTAACACACAACCCATGGATCTTTCAAGTACGGTTAGGTATAAGATGAGGGGTTTACCCGGAACCGGATGTATTAAAATTGGTGGTTCTTGCAGGTATTGTTTGATCTTGTCAAACGCTTCTTGGCAATTCTCGTTCCAATGGACGGCTTGGTTTTTCCTTAGCAGTTTGAAGATTGGTTCGCAGGTAGCTGTCATGTGTGAGATGAACCTAGCGATATAGTTCAATCTTCCTAAGAAACCCCAGACCTCCTTCTCGGTATTTGGCGCTGGCATATCCTGGATGGCCTTTACCTTGTCAGGATCCACTTCGATACTCCTTTGGCTGACGATGAAACCCAATAACTTTCCGGATCTAACACCAAATGTGCACTTGTTAGGATTTAAGCGCAGCTTGAACTTTCTCAGGCGTTCGAAAAGCTTTTGTAGATGGACTAGATGATCCTCCTCCGTTTGGGATTTGGCAATCATGTCATCGACGTAAACCTCTATTTCCTTATGGATCATATCATGGAAAAGAGTTACCATTGCTCTTTGGTAAGTTGCCCCGACATTTGTTAATCCGAAAAGCATTACCTTATAGCAGAAAGTTCCCCATGGGGTGATGAATGTGGTTTTCTCCATGTCTTCTGGAGCCATCTTGATTTGGTTATATCCCAAGAATCCGTCCATAAAGGAGAAGACTGAGAATTGGGCGGTGTTGTCCACCAATATGTCAATATGTGGTAGTGGGAAATCATCCTTTGGGCTTGCTTTATTCAAGTCCCGATAATCCACACACATTCTAACTTTGCCATCCTTCTTTGGAACTGGCACGATGTTGGCAACCCATGTTGGATACTTGGTTACGGCTAAAAAGCCGGCATCAAACTGTTTTTTGACCTCCTCTCTAATCTTGAGAGCCATGTCGGGTCTGGTTCTTCTCAATTTCTGCTTTACTGGCGGGCATTCTGGCTTGAGTGGCAGCTTATGTACGACGATGTTAGGGTCTAAACCCGGCATGTCTTGATACGACCAAGCGAATACGTCCACATACTCTTGTAGAAGCTTAACCAACTTTTCCTTCACATCCTCTTGCAGGGAGGCTCCTATTTTGACCTCTTTCTTATCCTCTTCGGTCCCCAAGTTGATCTTTTCAACTGACTCTTGGTGGGGTTGTATTACCCTATCCTCTTGATCCCCAAGTCTGGACAATTCTTCAGGCGGTTCACAATCGTCCTCTTCATTATCTTTCGTTTGATTAATTGGGAAATTGAAGTCATAAGGGATTAAGGCAATGTTGTTTTTGGAGGGTGGATTTGTGGATCTGCATGAGTATGATTTTTTTTTTTAGGCTTTTTGTAGCAAAATTTTTTTTAAAAAAACAAATGCAATTAAAAGAAAAAAAGAACTCAATTGGACATAAAAGGTGACTTTATTCATGATTGAAAATAACTTAAAACATGGGGGCCCTACACAACTAATCATTTGCCTTGGGCAGAGCTAAATGATTTTTTTTTTAAAAGCAAAAACAAATATGGTATATTACTTGAGCTTGGTAATGATCTCGGGAATTGCGATAGCCCTCCAATTATTCAAAGTTTCATCCGAAGCACAACGGTATAACAAATCAGGCACGTCTTCATCCGTGTCTTCAAGCAGAGCCACTTGATCTTCATTGATAAAACCCGCACTGACAAATGTTTCCAAAATGGAGAGGATCCCTTGCTTTGGAGGCTTTGAGGAGGTTTCGGCTGATGGATGATATCCTAAACCGAAGCGATTCTTCTTCTCCGGTATGTCCACTAATTTGCCCCATCCGGTGGGTCTGCTCTCTTATAGAGCTTCTCTTATTGCCCTCCATGATGACATGGCTGTCCTAGCCTCTTTCTTGGGCTTTGAGCTCAAAGTCACGACATTCGCCACTTCCAAAGATTGGAAGGGAACATCCACAGCTTCTTCGTCCCTTTCTATATAACGGAATGACGAAAGATGGCTTACCATCATATCCTCTTGCCCGGAAACTACAATCATCTGGTTATCGACAATGAACTTAAGTTTCTGGTGCAGAGTAGAGGTGATGGCTCCGGCGATGTGAATCCATGGTCGTCCGAGAAGACAACTGTAAGTTGGATTAATATCCATGACTTGGAAGGTTATAGAGAAAACCTTGGGCCCAATTTGAACTGGTAGGTCAATCTCCCCCACGACGGCTCTTCTTGACCCATCGAAAGCTTTCACTACCAAAGCGCTTGGCTTCATTACCGTCCCTTCACATGATAGCTTTAGAAGGGTAGTCTTGGGCATGACGTTCAATGATGACCCCGTGTCCACTAACACTCGACAGAGGATGTGGTCCATGCATTTCACGGAGATGTGCAAAGCGCGGTTATGAATATGCCCCTCGTCGGGTAGCTCATCGTCGTTGAAACCCAAGTACCTACTCGAGGTAATATTTGCGACTATCCCGTCGAATTGGTCCACAGGGATGTCCTTGGTGACATGTGCCTCACTGAGGATCCGTAGTAATGCTTCTCGGTGTGCTTCCGAGCTTAGTAGTAGGGATAACATGGAGATCTTGGAGGGAGTTTGACCCAATTGGTCAATGATCTTATTCTCGCTCTTTTGGATTATTCTTAAGAACTCCTCGGCCTCCTTTTGTGGTGCTGCCTTTTGAGAAGGTCCCGCTTGGTTCTCATTCTCTTCCACGCTCTTTTCTTTGAGCGGCTCTCTTGGTAGTACGGCTGGTGTCTTCCCGAGTTCTTTCGAAGCGAAGACTCTACCACTTCTTGTCATTCCTCCAACACCGGTAATGTTAGTGATGCTGGATTCAATTTTTGCTAGTGGTTTTCCTTCCACATAGGCCACAGGTTGGTATTTCTATGGTACCCTCTTTGTGCTTTCAAAAGAGAAGGGTGCCCGCACATGGAATGTGATGGGCTGTATAGGTATTGGTACCTCTCTCCTTTGGTATGGGATTTCGAGAGGTTTTGGGTCATGAGACTCCAAGGTAGCAACGTCCGTGCTATCCTTTATATAGCCTATTTGGATCCAACCTTGGTCCATAAGCTCTTGAAGACAACTCTTCAATTTTCCGCACTTGTCCGGGTTGATTTTGCAGGTTTCGCAGTCGGCGTGCATCTCCTCAAACAAACCAAAACCGGTTAATCGCTCCCTTATGACTGACAAGGGAGTCTTTACGTTGGCTACTTCCTTGATTGGGCCAAAGTCCTCTTGTTCTTCCACCGCGTTTACAGAGGGTCCCGCATGCCCCGGTAATGGGTTGCTTTTTACATTGGGATTCTCCTCCTTAAAGGATAGCAATTTCCGATCGATAAGATTCTGGACCTTGTATTTGAATGCTTTACAACCCTCAATGTTGTGCCCCGGGGACCCCGCGTGGTATTCACATCTTGCGTTTGCATCATACCAAGGTGGATATGGTGGCACCAAAGTTGGTAGTGGTTTTATCTCAACCATTCCCTTTTGGATTAAATACGGCAAGATCTGACCGTATGGCATGGGTACAGGATCAAACTGTACATTGTGATAGTTATTCCTCGGGCCCGTTTGGTTCCTTGGTGGGTACCCGCCTTGTTGTTGCTGTCGATTTTGTTGAGGCAACACTGCTGGTTGTCGAGGTGGAGTCGTGGGGATTACTTGAGGTGAGTAATGCCCTTGAGCTGCTGCTGCTGCTGCCACATATGGATAATTGTAGCGAGGCATTTGATTTGATGGTGGGCAAGATGGTCCCACTAAAACAACATTTGTCTCCCCCTCTTTCTTTTTATGAAAGTTACTGGGGGGTCTCCTAGCTCCACTTTGAGTTTCTAGGGGGCCTTGGATCTTTCCCCTCTTTACTCCGTCCTCTATTCTTTCACCAATTATGACTAGATCGGAAAAGCCGGAAGATGTGCTTCCAATCATTTTGTCATAATATGGGCCTTGTAGTGTGCCCATAAAGGTATCGACAAGCTCCCTTTCCAACAATGGTGGCTGTACGCGAGAAGCTAGTTCCCTCCACCTTTGAGCATACTCCTTGAAGGACTCGTTGCTTGTTTGCACGAGGTTCTACAATTGCATCCTATTTGGAGCCATGTCCAAATTGTATTTGTATTGTTTTAAGAAAGCATCGGCTAAATCCTTCCAAGTTTGGACGTGGGTACGCTCAAGCTGCATGTACCAATCCAATGACGCTCCACTCAAACTATCTTGAAACACATGAACCATGAGTTTCTCGTTCTTTGCGTAAGCCGCCATCTTCCTACAGAACATCCGTAGATGGTTCCTAGGGCATTGAATTCCCTTGTACCTCTCGAAGTCCGGTACTTTGAATTTTGGAGGGATTACCACATCGGGCACTAAGCACATGTCCAAAGCGTTGTGGGCACCGTATGAGTTAGATCCTTCGACAACTTTTAACCTTTCCTCCAAAACGCGATACATTTGGGCGGTATCGTTGTCTTGGTGGGTAGTGTCGGGAGCAGAATGTCTTGGCTGATTATCTTCCACATTATGAGAAATAACCTCATGCTGAGCAGTGGAATTTCCTTGAGGACGACGTTCTTCGTTCCTAACGGGGATTGTAAGCGGTGGTGGTGGAGGTGGTCCATGACCCTCATTTTCAAGTGGTGGGGTATATCCTAGAGGTAACCATAAGGAGGCCATTGCACATTGGCTGCATCCGCCGTTGGACGAGGGTTACTCTCTCGGGCCGATAGAGTTTGCATTAATTCTAACATTTGATCCATCTTCCCCTTCATCTCATCAACCTCTTCTCTCAAAGCCGCTTGAGTTTGTTCCAAATTATCCATGATCCTTTGCTTGTTGGCTCGTGTTCCGTACGAGTGTTGGAGATCTGGCTCTTGGACCGAGGGCTTTTTTGGTTTTCTGGCTATGATTGCTTTGAACTGTTTTTAGGGAAATGAATGAGTTTTTTTTTTGAAAAATGCATGAAGATGCATGTGAATGTATATGCGATGAGTATGCAAAAACATGCGTTTTTTTTCATTTTGCTTTACGAAGAAATTTAAAGGTGCACAATTAATATTAGCAATTTGAAATATTAAGGGCCGGGAAATTGATATTGCTTCAAAATATTATTTGATTAGATAACATTTGTTTACAAAGTGTAACTAATGCTAAATACAAATCAAATAGCCGCTCGCTTTTCGGCTTTGTCCATTTCTTCCCTATAGAAATCTACGGTGTCCTTGCAGAACTTCATAAACTTCTGGATCTCCGTAGGGATGACAAAGTAGGGCATGACCATCTCGGCCTTTGCTAGCTTCTTTGGAAGTTGGGTGATGACTAAGTTCGAGAATGCAACCAATTTAGTGAAGTCCTCACTTAATCGGGTGGCGTCTTGCCATACAAACTCAATCACTTCCTTTCGTTGATCTAGCTTGACCCTTGCACTTCTAATTTCATCGTGTAGTTGTGCAATATGTTCCCCGTGAGCTCTTGCAATCTTGTCGAAGTATTCTTCGAATTTCTTGATGTCCGTTTGAAGATGATTGCATTTCAGCTTCTCTTGACGGGAAAGGCCCTCATATCTTTGCCGTTGGACGCGTTCGGCTTGCAGCTGCTCTTTATAGTCCTTGACGACTTCTTGGAGTTGTTGATTTTTCTCTTGAAATTTCAATCTCCATTTCTTTTGAGCTTCGATGGCAAGCTCGCCGAACTTTTTGAGCTCTTGGTTGGAATGCAAGACTCTTTCCAACTCTTCATCTTTGGCCACAAGGTTGGCAGCCGCACTAACCAAGCCGCCTTCTATCCAATCTCTCTTCCCCTCGGAGATTTTTAGCCGCTTTTGGCACACTAGGAGAGAATTTGTCACTTCATCCCGATCTCTCTTCGTCCTAGTGACTTCTCCCAAAGCTTGGAGGTGCTTCAATTCTAACTCTCCATTTTTGTTTTGGAGTTCTCGAATTTTAGCTTTGAGTTCCTCCGCTTCCTTGTTGGGAATGATTGCAATGGGTTTAGGTGTAGGAGGTTTAGGAGGGCATATGACCACAAAGGGTAGCTTGATTGTTTTAACCATCTCCTTCACCCATTGAGTATAAAGAGGTTTGGCCACGCAATTCCTCTTGCCAACCCTTCCTTTGCGCACTTGGTTCCAAGCTCCTCGGATTCTTTCTAGCAATGCCGGGTCTTGATCCCCTTCCCTTAGGAAGAAAGCCTTCAACAAAAGGTCACCGGGTTTGTCTTCCATTGCAAAACCTAGTTGTCGGAGAGAGAGGACCGGATTGTAGTTGATGCATCCCTTAGTACCAATGAGGGGTACATTAGGGAAGTCCCCGCAACTGAGGATGATTTCCGTATCCTCTAAATTTGGAGAAAACCAATGGATATCCTTCTCGGCGAGAGTTGTCATCCGTTGCGACCACTTGAGTTTGGCCCGGTTTTCCACAAAGTCTCGGCTTCTTGGCATATGGGACATCAACCAAGTTTGCACCAAAGGAGAACAACAAGAAATTGTGCGTCCCCTCCCTTGTTCATGCCTAGAATAGAGGGAATGATAAAAATCCGCCAAAAGTGTGGGAACCGGATTTTTAATCATGAACACCTCTAAAGCCGGAAAGTCTATGAAATCGTCCATGTTGGGGAATAAAACGATCCCGTAGACCAAGAGGGCTAGGATGGCGTTGAATGCTTTTCCCTCTTTGCTAGCTAACAAATCCCGAGCTTTGGTCTCCAAGAACTTTCTTGTGAATCCTTTAATGTTTCCTCTAATTTCCAAGTTAGATGCTACTTCTTGGACATTAAGGTATAAGGATTCATCGATGGCCTCTAATGTAGGGTCTTTTCCCGAACCGAGATAGAGTTCATGGCCTTTCATGCTACTACCCAAAATCTTCTCAAATTCTTCCAAGGTTGGAGCTAATTGGAAGTCTTGAAAGGTAAAGCACCGGAGAGGTGGGTCAAAGAATTGAGCCAAAGTGGTTAGAGCCATTGAATCTATCTTCACGGGTAGGAGATCAAGTATTAGCCCATAACTTGCTTCGAAAATACTCTTGTCGACCGAAGAGAGCCTTTTACTCAAAGCTAACAAACTTTCCACTTTAGGAGCCTTGATCTTGAAAGCGAGCGTATTTCTATTCCCGGAATCCATATTTCTCTTTGCTAATATTTGGTTGTTCCTTTTTTAAATTCCTATAAAGCAAAATGGTATGCGAAAATTATTTTCATGAATGCAAATGGATGCAAAGGTATGGTATATGAAGGTTCGAAACTTCCCCCCATCCTCACGTGTAAGCTCTAGAGATGAGATTTTCTAAAAAGGTCCCTAGATTCACGGATCTCACATGGAATTAAGGTCGTCGATTGCGAACTTCGCATGACTTCAATTCATTCCAAGTGAAAATCTCCTCTAGGCGGGGTTTGGCATCCTACCTCACGGACATACGTCGACGCGGGCTTCCGCTCACAACCCCTTCCTAACTTAATTTTTTCTCAAGCTCGGGTAGAGAGCCTCACACGTCCGGCATTAACCCGAACAATGTGGAGTAACATCGCTCAAGTAACATCCCCGCAATTGATATATATGATATGAATATAAAGTAATACAAAGCATTTATAAACACAAAGCAATAGAAGGATATAGACAATAAAATAAAAGCATGCACGCAAAAAGATAAAAACATTTAGCTTAAAAGCTAAATAGGATAGGCTTGACTCGCTATTGAGGAGAGAATCCCCAGTGAAGTCGCCAGCTGTGCGCTCTCGTTAAAAACGCGCAATCCTCCGAGACGTGTACGAACGCTCGAAAGGCTGTTGTGAAGTCGCCACCAAAGTTTTTGTTTAAAGGGAACGTTGATAAACCCTTAAGTTTTTATTTGAAGGGAAACGATAATAAAACCCTTGACGATGAGGAAAGGATTGGTCATCGCAACCATTATCAGGTTCGGGAGTTGATTACGCAAGGGGAAGGTATTAGCACCCCTCACGTCTGTTGTACTCAACGAGAACCTCCTATTTAGCTAAAGCTTAAAATATTTTTAAATGTTTTGCGTGCATGCTTGTCTATAAAAGGGAAAAAAGAAAATATGATAAAAGGGGAAAAAGTTTGTTTTTATTATTGTGCTTGACAAGACGACGATCTTGCTCCTATGTATCTCCCGGTAGACGGAGAATTCAAAGCGTACGTAGTTCTTTGGTAGAAAAACGTATATATGTTGGTTATTTTTAATGAACGATGTTTTGACCGAATTCTTACGATTAAACGTAGCTTGTATGCTCGCGCATGGGAGACTTAAGCGTTTGTTTAGAATCGCGCTAGAATTGATAAAAACATGTCCGTTGGGAAAAAGGGTCGATTGATCCGACGGGATCAAGAAAGGGTACAATGGACTCAACCAAGTCGATCATTGACCGAAGTGACTCAAACGAGTCGAGAAAAGGTTCGATTGATCCAAGGGGATCAAGAATGGGTACAATGGACTCAACCGAGTCGAACATTGACCAAAGTGACTCAAACGAGTCGAAGAAAGGGTTCGATTGATCCAACGGGATCAAGAACGGGTAAAATGGACTTAACCGAGTCGAACATTGACCAAAGTGACTCAAACGAGTCGGGGAATTGAATCTAGTGGCCACGGGGGACCAAAAGGTTCAAATTGACCACAAAGGGCCAAGAATTGGTTTGGTGTGGTCGGATGCGTTGAAAATAGAATGACGATTGCCCGAACGACGAGACATACGTCACGCATTCGTTCAATCGAGGCAATGGAGAGACATACGTCAAACCATCCCTTTTTTCATTCAAGTTTTGTTCGAAATTTAAGAAATTCCCAAAGTTTATCAAAACACTTGGTTTAAAACTCATATGAAAAGGTTTTTAACAAAATCGTGCAAAAACGCACAAGTTCGGCTCAAGTTTTAAAAGATTTTTGAAAAGTGAACAAGTTCGGCTTAAGTTCATGTTTGATTTGAAAATCATGAACAAGGTTTTTGTTCAAGTTTAGTTTTGAAAATGATGAACTTAGCTTATTGCTCAAGTTTGTTTTTGAAAGTTTGTGAGCGTAACTTGTTTTGCAAGTTATCCAAAAAAGTGTTGCTCGAACTTGTGAATCCTTCAATATTATGCAAAATCAATGATATGGTTTGGATAAGATGAGTTTCAATCCTCTTAGGTTTTGAGTTCTAGGGCTAGAACCTCAAAAATTGGCTGTTTGGGAGCCTAAACTCAGATTCTGAGTTCTGTCATGGTCGCACTGCGACCAGAGCTTCGCACTGCGAACAATGCAAAATTTTGAGTTCAGAAGCTGCTTCTGAACTGCTGTTCAGAAGCAACTTCTGAACAATCTCAGAACCTTTAGGGGAGTGAAAAGCTTTGAGATTTGGTAATAAAAAGAGCTGGACAAACCAGTTTAAATGTTTTGCAAACCTTGGGATTTCTTTTGAAATTCAAAAGGGGTTTTTTAGAGCAAAATGGATTTGAACAAAATTAAAGATGCAAGCAAAACTCTAAATGAAAGATGAAGATTTCAGAACACTTACAGAACTCCTAGCAAAGCTTTTGCTGCAAGGAAGTGAAAGGAACCTTGAATGGTTATGGTTCTTTTCAAAGTTGGAATGTTGATGGTTAAGAGCAATGAACTTGTGTAATTGCTTTGTGTTGGAACTGGTTTTTGCTATGTGTTTGTGCTGTTTCAAGTGTTCAAATGCTGGTTTTTCTGGTTGTTTCTAAATGCTTGTAAGTTGGTAAGTCCCTCAAACCTTATGCATTGCTTCCTATTTATAGGCCAAAACCAAATCAATTATCATCATGAGAAATCTCCAAAATTCAGCTGATTTGTGGGCTAGGATCAGGCTAAATTACTTTGCATTTAATGCAAAAGTGAAGAGGCGACCTTGCCTTGCTGCAATGGTCAAGACTTAGCCAAATCCAGCCCTTAATTCAATGGATTTTGGATAGAAATGATGATGAAAACAGGGCTGGTTTGCAATTGGCTGTCCCTTGGGATTGGTCCTTGCAATCTTGATGGTTAAGCAATAAAAACGTGCACTGTGATGTGCAGAGATTGGGGGAAACAAAAGGCAACATGTGGGCTGGTGTGAGGAGGAAGAAAAGCTGCTGAAAAACAGGGCAACACTCATGGCTTTTGGGCAAGCAAAACCAGCTGGGTTTGACTGGTTTTGGGGGAGAAAGCAGGAAGAAAATCAACAAGCTGGTGGCTGGCAACCTTAGGGTCAGTAGCAGGTCCACTGGGAGGGACAAGAGCTGCCCAAAGGCAAGCCAACTTGCTTGGCACATGCTAGGTTGGAAGAAAAAGCTTCTTTCCTTGGCTTTAATTGCAAATGCTCCAATTCTTGCTTTGCTGAGCTCAATTAGCCATGAATGATGATAAAAACAATAATAAAAAAGATATGTAATAATAATAATTACAAAAATGAAATAAATCAAAGAGATTAAAAAATCTGCAAAAAATTCGCAGACTTCGCAGAGCGAAGGGGACTTTGCTCTGCGAAGTCCTCATTTCAGAAATGTTGACTTTTTTGTTGACTTTTTGTTGACTTTGACTTCTTTTTTTTTTTTTGTTTTGAAAAGGCTTGGGACAAAATTAGGGTACAACAGGAGCGTTTAAAACGTCTCCGTGCCTTTGGCATTTGTCACATTTCTTTACGTATTCCATGGCGTCACTTTTCACCGTTGGCCAGAAATAACCCGCTCTAAGAACTTTCCTTGCTAGAGAGCGTCCCCCAAGATGTTGGTCAGTGATGCCTTCGTGGACTTCAGCCAACGCGTAGGCTGCCTCACTAAGATTGAGGCACTTCAGAAGTGGAGTAGAGAACCCTTTTTTGAACAATCTTCCTTCAATGATGGTGTGCTTGCAAGCTCTTCGCTTGACCGCTTTAGCCTCAACGAGGTCCGTTGGGAGTTTTCCTTCCTCGATGTACGCTTTGATGGGCGTCATCCACGTTGTCTGGGCGGCTTCACTCACCGCCAGCACAGTTTTTACATTTCCCTCATAGCTAGGCTTCTCAAGCGTTTCTTGTACAAAAGAGTGATTTACTCCTGTTGACCGTGTGCTGGCCAGTTTGGATAGGACATCCGCCCTGGTGTTTTATTCTCTTGGGATGTGCATTATTTCTACGGGGTCAAACCCGTTGATCATTTCCTTGATGGTCACCATATATTTTTGCAGCAATACATCCTTCACATGTGCCTTTCCCTTTACTTAGGATACCACCAGCTGGGAGTTCGTCTTTATCTTGATTTCTTTGGCGCCAAGATCTTGGTCAAAATTTAGTCCCGCTATCACCGCCTCGTACTCCGCCTGGTTGTTGGTAGCTGAGAAGCCAAATCGAAGGGGCAACTCTAATACCAATCCTTCTGCACTTACGAGAATGACTCCTGCTCCCCCACCTCTCATGTTACAGGATCCGTCAGTGAAGACGGTCCATTTCGAGCATGGTTCAGAGGTTGGAGGGGTAAATTCAGCGAGGAAATCTGTGAATACCTGAGCTTTCAAGGTCCTTCTTGCTATAAACACTATATCAAATTTAGATAGCTCTATGGACCACTTAGTCATCCTTCCGGCCAAATTGGGACGAAATAAGACGTGCTTTAACAGTTGGTTCGTCCTGACTACAATAGAATGGGCTAGAAAGTATCTCCTTAACTTCTTGGCCGCCACCATAAGTGCGAGCGCCACCTTCTCGATTTTTTGGTAGCAGGTCTCTGGGCCGGCTAGAGCCTTTGAACAAAAGTAGACTGGATTCTGATTTGTGCCTATCTCCCTTACAAAGACGGCACTGACGGCTTCTGCCGAAATAGCTAAGTATAGGAAAAGAGTCTCTCCTGCCATGGGTCTGGACAAAACGAGCGGTTGTGTCATTATGTCCTTCAACTTGTTAAATGCTTCTTCGCACTCGGGGGTCCATTCAAAATTTTCCTCTTTCCTCAGAAGTCTGAAAAAAGGCAAGGCGTGCTGAGCGGATTTGGAAATAAACCTGCTCAGAGCTGTCAGCATCCCGTTCAGTTTCATGATCCGTTCCTTGCTTGAAGGAGCTTCCATCTCTAGGATGGCCCTACACTTGTCGGGGTTAGCCTCGATTCCCCTCTCAGTATGGTAAAAACCCAAGAACTTTCCTGCTTTGACTCCGAAGGTGCATTTCTCAGGGTTCAAACGCATGTTGTACTGGCGTACGCTAGCGAACACCGCCTCCAGGTGGCCTCTGTGTTGGTGTTCCTCCGCTCTATTTCACAATCATATCGCCCATGTAAACCTCTAGCATGTCCCCTATTTTGGCACAGAAATCCTTGTTCATCATTCTCTGGTAAGTGGCGCCCGCGTTCCTCAATCCAAAGGGCATGACGTTGTACATGTAGTTTGCTCCTTCGGTCATGAGCTCCGTCTTTTTCCTATCGTCTTTGTCCATGGGGATTTGGTTGTAGCCGGAATTGGAGTCCATGAAAGACAATAACTTGTATCCAGACGAGTTGTCTACCAATTTGTCGATATTGGGAAGGTGATATGCGTCCTTAGGGCATGCTTTGTTCAAATCTGTGTAGTCGACGCACATCCGCCACTTCCCGCTTGATTTCTTCACGAGGACCACATTGGATAACCATTGTGTGTAGTTAATCTCTGAAATAAATATGGCTTGGAGGAGGTCGTCAACAATCTCCTTGGTGGCCTGAGCTTTTTTTGGGGATTGTTGGTGCCTTTTCTGGCTTACGAACATCTCCTATGGATTTACATTCAGCCTCTAGCAGGCGACACTAGGGTCTATTCCTCGCATTTTTTTTGGGGACTAAGAGAAAATATCTGGGTTGGCCCGGAGGCCTTTTATGAGTTCTTCCTCGATCAGTGGTGGCAAGTTCACTCCAATTTTTACCTTCCTTGCAGGATTGTCATCCAACTGGATAGACTTGAAATCCCCGACGGGTGTGGGTCGTTCTAAGGGGAGTTTTGCCTCCAACGGGAATGGCATTTCCTGACCCTTTTTTCCCCTCGGGTGTCTCTCTTCTTGGCGTACATCCAGATCCGCCTCACTACAATCGAAAATATGCTGCTTCGAAGTGCCAATGGATCCTTTCAAGATGGAGGCTGACTCGCGTGCAGGTAATTTCTCCCAGGGTCTATGGCATCTTTTAGCACTGTCTAAATCCGCGTGGATGGAATTACGTCTCCGCTCTCGCCGTGGTACTTCATCTTCAAATGGACCGTTGAAGTGACAAGTCACGCTCAAATTGATGTACCCCCATGGACGTGTACTTGTTTTGTTGAAGCCGTGAAGCTCGGTACCGTCGTAGGATTTCAAATCTTTTTTCCTCAATCCCAACTTCTCAAAAGCGTCTTGGTACAGAATGTTCACGGAGCTGCATTCGTCTATCAAACACCTGGCGACGTCGTGACCGCAAATGTCGGTGACGATGATGAGTGGAAGATCTTCATTGGAACCCCTGTTGACCTTCTCGTCATCACTGAACCCCATGATATGTCTTGTCTTGGCGGCTTTCGAGGCTGGCGTTGCAACATGTACCACCATTAGATCAGCTACCTTCCTCTTAGCCATGATCTTTGAATCGTCCCTAGGGGTGGTGAATCCTCCCATGATGGCGCCAAGAAAGACTCGTTTTTCCTTTCCGTTCGCCGTCACTATCTTGGCTTACCGCTCCCCCTTCAACAGCGTTCAGAACCTTCCTTGGGGGCAAACCCCCGCGCTCTGGGGTTCGCCTCCTCTGCGGGGAATCACTGCGGCGCAAAGCCTTGCACGGCAAGTCCCTTCGTCGTTTGTCCTCCTTCTGACGGGGGCCCGTAATGAAACAGTTCAGCTTCCCCTTCCTAATCAATTCTTCAATTGCGTCCCTGAGTTGACGACAGTCGTTGGTATCGTGACCGTGGCACCTGTGGAAACGACAATACTTTGACTTGTCCGTCCTCGTGGACTCCCTCAGTGGTTGGGGCGGCTTAATGCCTGCCTCTTTGAATTCTGCATTTAGACACTCGTGGAGGATAGTTTCTCGTGTAGAGTTCAGTGGGGTATAGTCGGCGAAATGAGTGTGTTGACTCTTCGCCTTTTCGATGTAGACATATTGTTTATCTTCATTCCCCTTCCCAGACTGCTTGTTTTTGAGCGCCTCCTCAGCTATTCTTTTCTCTTTGTAGTTGATGTACAGTTGAACGTGGGTCAGCATGTCGCTCATGTCCCTTGCCGCCCTGAGGCCCAACTCTTCTTTGAACTTACAGTCATCGTGGAGGTTGTTTTCGAAGATAAAACATTTTAAACAGTCTTGCGCGCCATGAACCTCCACGCCTTCGTGTGTGAACCTCTCAACATACTCCCTCAGGTTTTCCTTCTTTTCTTGGACGATATCGTTCAGTGCGGCCATGGTTTTTGGTTGCTTCCGACTCGCAGTGAAGTGAGAAGCAAACTCTTCGAATAGTTCTCCACAAGAGTCGATTAAATTGTCTTCTAGCCCTTTGAACCACGTCATGGTGGTGCCCTTCAACGTTAGGACGTTGCATTTCATCGCTCCTCGAGCCTGGTGGTAATCGAGGACGTTATCTATGTGCTCCATGTGCTCGTCAGGGTATGTAGTATCATCGTAAGTTTCCAGCTTGGAGCATTTTCTATTGCCTAGCAAATCGTGGCACAATTTATAGCATCATGACACGATTTTGGGAGAGCCAGAATGGAAATTTGAATTTAAAAAAGGCATCGCGACACGATTTTTGGGATCATGACACAATTTTTAGCGTTACAGAACCCAGTCTATAAAAGCCAAACTCGTTTCGGAAGCAAGGGTTCAAATTTTATGGATCTGAAAGACATTTTGAAGCAAGGAACTCAGAATGTTGCGGTGGCTTGCCATCCAACTCATTGTTGATCCTTTTTCATGTAATATTGTCTTTCTTTAACTTAGTTATTTGTGCTTTAGTCATGAGTAGCTAATTTTCCATTGATTAGGTCTTAGATGAACTTGTATTAACCTGTTGGAAACATGTAAACTGTGAAACACTATTTAACACAGTACAATTCTAGTTTTTATTGAGAATTATTTGTTCTTCATGATTTTTGTATATTGTTCCCATATAAAATGATTTCATATATCAGTTGATTACTGCCACTAGCTTTTGAATTGGATCTAATAATTCTGATTAATATAACAAACCAATCTAGAGATAGATGATTGTTAGGTTATGACTTAGAAATTAATGTTCGATATAAAACCTTCAACAATTACCTCTGAAGCATAGATACTTCAAAATGCATGACGTACCGATATATGATATGTATCATGCACCGATACCTGCCCGATACACCCCGATATGTATCAGAAGAGTTTCCGAAGATTAAATTTTATTTTTTAAATGAACAATTGCCCAATACTTATCAGATACATCGGGGGTACGCGAGGGATAGGTGCTAGAAAACCGATATGTGTGGGATACATGATATTTCTATTATTTTTTTGGATATATGTAATAGACTAAGTAATAGTGTTCTCTTTTTGGGATATATCATATATAATTGACTGATTGTTATTTTCATTATTATCAATATTACTTATATTTATATTTCAGTTGTTCATTATCTATTTTGTCTCTTTTTGTTGTTTTTAGAACGTTGGTATTGTCGATTGTCACGTGAAGACAATTTCATTGTTGTGCCTTATTTTGTTTGCTTTTGAATTTTAGTCCATAGTTTGTATTTTGAGTTTTAATCTATAGTTTAAATTTAATTTTTTGTTAAAGTATCTTGGTTGTATCGTATCTTGAATCTTAAAATTTTTCCGTATCGACGTATCGGTGTTGTATCATATCTGTATCGTATCTAGTATCCGAGCTTCATAGACGGTTATCGACTCACCTAAGAGATTAGGTGGTTGTAGCTTTAGAAGAGGGTTCTGATTCAAGGGATTGATCATAACTATTTTGTTAATTTGATGTAAAACTAGAAGAAAATTGTTAGAGAATAGGTGAAATTTACCCAACGGTGAGAACAAGGAACTCGAAAGACCTGATCATAATTCCTAAAAAATTGTTACCAACTTTTATCATAATTTTGCTTTTAGTTTTTGTTAATACCAAACCATTTGCCATGTGCAACGTGTCATTTTAACACATCCTTAATAATAACAACATTGCCAAATAGAAATTGAAACAGTCCATGTAGAGATGAATCTTATAAATTTTATTACTTCGATATAATTTAGTACACTTGCTAAATTTGTATCATGTGTTCCATGTTGATTGTTATTTTTCCACTTAGACCAAAAATCAATGAAACTTTGAGCCAATTTTTTCACTCTCTACTATATTCATGTCATATATGTGTGTTGCATGTCGATTGTTATTTTTGCTGATAAGTGTGGTTGTTTTCTACGGATCATTGGTTATATTATCATACTCACGAGGCACTTGTTTGACACCTTGAGCTTTTTTCAGCCACCCTGATTTATTAATTTTATATCCTATGCTAAATCCCTTTGAATTTTCATGCATTAATTCTTTCTTTGTTACCTAGGTGACTAAATGATGTCACAAGTTTTTGAACCCTACAATGTTACATCTGTTTGATTTCTTTTGGAGTTAGATAGATTAGTGAAATTCTTGTCATTGTTTGAAATTAAGTTTGTAGTTGTTCTTTGGAATGAGTAACATCTTAAGTTTGGGGTGGGGTACTAATAGAACTTGGTTATAAAAGGAAAAAAAAATGAAAAATGTCAACAAAAAATTCAAAAAGATGGTTTAAAAATCAAAATAAATTGAGATGTTTTCGGAATGCTATGAAACTTTTTAGATCATTTATATGTATTTTTATAGAGGTCTCTATAAAAAAAAAATCAGCTTAAAATTTAATTTTTAGATCGAGGTTTCCACTGTTTTGGTTTTTATGTTTTTAGCAGTTTAAAATATCATAATAAATTTGTCCCTTGATGGAAAATTCTAATGTTAAATTTAAGCCTTATTTTGACGTCCTAAACTTGCATTCAAAAAATTATGAAAAAAATTTGACCTCTATGTCACTTTTTCTGGACTTTATATATACATGAAAAAAAAATGATAATTTTTTTTAATTTAATTCCTCAATTAATGTCAAAATAAAAATTTTGAGGCAACAAAGAAAAAACCATATGGAAACAACCACGTGGCAAGATTCTCTACAACTTCAGCGCCTCTTGTGTGATTTGGTTGCCGGAGGACAAACATATTAAGAATATCAAATTACACTAGTAGAATCTGTGTTATATTTTTTTACAAGCGCTATTTCGACAATTAACCATTTATTGTTCTTTCTATTTAAAACATCAATTTTTAAAAACTACAATGGATCCACAATAACATTAATCAAGATAATGGTGTCGACATACTACATAAAAGTCGTGAAATGTGTTTGCATAGTTTTCATGCAACACCGACAATTTGACCACATATAAAAATATGTATATACTTTTTCACATAAAGTGATACACTCTTCTTGATTAAGCTTAATACTTTTGACATTGGACCCACAAATTAAAATGAACACAAAATGAGTTGTTAACACGGTATTTACGTGGCTAACGACAATTAAGCTAAAAAAAGTTTTATTTAATCGTTTTCTCCTAGAGTGATGATCTCTTTTCAGTTTTCTATCTAATCAAGCAAAAATATGGTTTGAGGCCACCATATTGCAATCATTTATTGTTCTTTCTATTTAAACCCTCAAATTTTAAAAATACAACAGACTTACAGTAATGTCAATCAAGCTAATGGTGCCCACATATTAAAGAAAAGTTGTGAAGTAAGGTGGTTACATAGTTTTCATGCAACACCAACATTATGACCACACATAAAAATATGTTTATACTTTTTCACATAAGTGACGCACTCTTTTTTATTAAGCAAAATACTTTTGACATTGGACTCGTGAATAAAAAGGGAATCACATAATGTGACACACTCTTTTTGATTAAGCAAACTGCTTTTGACATTGGACTCACGAGTAAAATGGGAATACAAAATGAGGTGTAACACAATATTCATGTGACTAACGAGTATTAAGATAAAAAAAAGTTTTCTTTAATATTTTTCTCCTAGAGTGGTGATCGTTTTCCAGTTTTTTTGTCTAATTAAGCAAAAATGTTTTGTGCCCTCAAATTGCAATCCTTTATTGTTGTTTTTATTTAACCCATTGGTGTCTCCCAAAACACTGAGTATTTTAAGGTGGAAAACTGAGTGCAATTATACACTGTCTAAATTATAGTATAAAAAGATATCAATCCCATAGGGATTGGGAAGCTATAGCTTCCTATAACTTTCCAGTATAAAACTTGTTTACAAGAAAATAAAATAAATCATTTGTCACAACAGTAAACTAAAAGTAAAGGTTTTGGGAAAGCAGTTGAAAAGACTTAGAAATTCTCAAAGGTAACAGCATAGTTTAAACAAAGACTTAGTTATGACAGAGCTTTGCTACGACCTACAGAGCTAAAGCTTTCTATGGCTTCCTGGCAACCTTGTGGGCACTGGGAGTATATAACAACTCAGCCTTCATGTTAAGTACGTGAAGTCTTCCTCTCGGAAGCTCAATCACATAATCTAAATACGCACATTGCTAGGTTAAGTCATCAACAGTTCAAACTGAGGCAACACTATGATGAGCCTTTGGCCTATGACAAGAGTCCGAGCTAGATCTCAGTGCTTTCACGCTCTAACAAGATATAATACTCGAGCAAAGTAGTCTCTCTTGTTCCCGTCACCTTTCGGTTCATAGGGACATGACTCATATCAAACAAACATTTTCCATTCCCATACACTTTCGGTTTCAGGGAACTATAGCATCAAAAGCAAAATATATTAAGTTTCACTTTTGAAGATTTTGAGTTAAATCGGTTTGTTTGAAAGAAGCATGAAGCTATAGCTTTATAAATCTTAAGAAAATAATATCATAACCTCATCATGTCTAAACCATAAGAAGGGGTTTAGCTCATGATGAGCTTAACCACGAAGATGAAGGTGAAATGCAACATAAATGAAAACATGAGAAACTAAACTGAAAGATAAAATAAAGTTAATAGAAGATTACAATCCAATAAGGAAGGAGGTGAGCTTGAAGCATCGCCCGAATAATCCTAACTCTAAATCCTTAAGAACTAGCTCTCATACTCATCTATGGAGAAGATGAGATGGAGTGAGAACTCTAGCTGGACTTGGCCGCTTAATTCACAAATGTAAAAATTTGGGCCCTTGGCACTAACATGTGGTTTTCCTTTTATAGTACAAGGCCAACCACTACAAGTTGCACCCTTTGGTCATTTTCCTACGAGCTGTCCTTATCTTATCCTACCTACTCCAAGCATATTCCTTTATTCCTCGTACCTCCAATCATTGGCGCCAGCTCATAGAACTTAACCATTAAGCAATGATAGGAGAGGGCCCTATGTACTCGTACTGCTGTACGACCCAGCTGGCGATCCAGAGCGCTACATCTTTCCATATCCTCAGCGAAGCATCATCCAGTCCACGATGTAGCTTTTCAGATCTCCAATGCCATTCTTCGCCATGTTCCATCAAACATCCAAAACAAACATTACTAGTTCAAAATGATCACATAACACTAAAAACTAATTAAAACTATAAAATCATAAATATGCCCTGATTAGATGCTTTAGGCCATACATTCATTCAATTTCTCGTTCATTATGGGGATAAGTGCAATGTGATAACCAACTATTTTGTCAGTTATCACCCCTCAATTTTCAAAAGATATAATGGATCCACAATAATATCAATCAGGCTAGTGGTACCCACATATTAAAGAAAAACCGTGAAACAAGGTGTTTACATAGTATTGACAAAACACCGACAATATGACCACACACAAAAATGTGTTTATACTTTTTCACATAAAGTGAGTCACTCTTCCTGATTAAGCGCAATACTTTTGACATTGGACCCAAAAATTAAAAGGAAGCACAAACCGATGTGTTAGCACAATATTCATGTGAGTAACGAAAATTTAGCTACAAAAAAATGTTTCTTTAATCTTTTTCACCTAAAGTGATGACCTCTTTCCATTTTTCTGCCTAATCAAAAGGAATTATGCTTTGCACAAGGTCCATTTATTTCAATCTTTCTTTCCTTCTTACTGCAATGATTTTTTGTTCTTTCTCTTTGAAACCTTGATATTCAAACACTACATTGGATTCAGAGTAATACCAGTCAAACAAATGGGGACCACATATTAAAAGAAATGTGTGAAACAAGGTATTTACATAGTTTTCATGCAACTTGGACAATGTTCCTGTCTTCTTTTCTATTGCGATTTAATTGAATATTTATTTTATTACACTTGGTTATAAACTTTTGGAATATAAAACAAATAATTTTGGCAAATAAGATCAAAATAAACTATTTTTATAGTGCTCGATAGTATTCCTATTGCAATGAGATTTGACTCATTTTTTTAATTGAATATTTAAATGATATTATAAAATAGATAAAATTATAAATGCAATGGTTTAAATAAAGTGTAGACTTAAAAGAAAATGGCAAGCACCAATGAACTCTCAGAGACAACTGCATAGTCTCATTCTACCCGAGGTGAAGGTGTCAAACCTGGCTATATCAACATTGTCGGTTGAGTTAGATCTTACAGACAAATTTCATTATAATAATATAATTAATATTAATAATGTTCGGTCAAAATAAAAATCGATATTAATAATGTTTAATAAATTTACCTTAATATTTTTTGGTCTCGCGTAATTTTTTTTCTTTGGTCAATGTCGCTCTTAATTTTTTATTTATTTAAGATAATAATATTTTACATTTTTCGATAGATTATATGTTTCTTTAACATGTAAGAAAAACCAAATGTGGCTATATAAACAAATTTCGTATAGTCTTATACATCATCATACCTATAACTATAATTCCTAAATGTCTTGAGAGAGAGAGAGAGAGGTAATTTTTTTTTCTGTCATCAAATTGTTCTCCGCTTTCATATATGTTTTCATTTCATAACCTCACTCCAATGCCACTCTTTCTCTAACCTCCCTCGAAACAACAGAAAAAGTACACAACAACTCTACTTCGCTCAATTCTCATTCAAATTCACCATCATAACTCCAATGGATCCTTTCTCATTAACCCTTGAAACCCCTTCTTCTACTTCTATTTCTCAACCTTCTTCTCATGTTCCTATTCCTACTATCACCCCCAATGTTAGTATTTCTCATCAAACCCCTAACATTTCAACCTTAAATCACACCACTCTCACCCCACCCCCAATCACCACCATTTCCACCGGAGCATCACTAGAAACGTCACTCGTTCCAAACTTGGAACCTTTTAACAATTTCTTCGCCTCCCAAGATTCCCAACAACAACCTAATTTCTCTCCCGAATATGAAACCGATGATCAACCCGACCTATACACCAAATTCTACCGCACCTCACAATTCTACCCTTTTCTCGAAATCGCCGATTCCAACAATGATTTTGTTGTTTCATTGGAGAATACAGTAAATGTTTGTAACCCCGACCTAAATCTGAATCTTAATTTGGGGGTGGATTCTGTAAATGATGGAAATGATAGAGCTATTGGTGTAGTTTCAGAGAATCAAGAGTCGAGTTTGATGGTGGATATGGTTAGGGAGAAGGAGAGCCAGGTTATGGAACTTGTGAGGGTTTCAGATCTGAGTATGAAGGATCAGATGCACTTTCGTCATGAGATAAGGAGGACGCGGATGATTTATGATTCCCTTCGCGTGTTGGCGAGTATTGAGGAGGAGAAGCGAATGAATGAGGAGAAGAAATTGGCTGTTGAAGTTGATATGGAGGAAGAGAATAGATTGTCTGAGGAAAGGAAATTAGACGATGAGAAGATATTGGATGCAGAAGTTGCAGTTGTGGAGGCAGAGATGAGAGTAGGTGAGGAGAATAGGGTGGTAGCTGCCAGGGTGGAGAGGGAGACAATTAATGGAATAAGGCGTCGTAGTCACAACCACATTCATGGCTATATGAGGGCTGCAACGTTAATGAAAGAGTGTGGGTTATGGTTGTATCGTGATCAAAGGATAGTTGGACCAATACCTGGAATTTATGTTGGTGATGTGTTTTTGTTTAGGATGGAATTGTGTGTAACTGGTCTGCATATGCATATGCAAGCTGGTATTGATTATCTATCAAAAAGTAGGTCTTCTAATGGTGAACCAATTGCTACTAGTGTGATTGTTTCAGGTGGTTATGAGGATGATATGGAATTAGATGATGGTGATGTTATAATCTACACTGGCCATGGAGGGCGAGAGAAGATTTCCTCAAGGCAAATTTGTGATCAGAAATTAGAGGGTGGAAACCTTGCTTTGGAAAGGAGTATGCATTATGGGATTGAGGTTAGGGTTATTCGCGGGATGAAGTATGAAGGGAGTGCATCTACTCTTGGTAAGGTTTATGTTTACGATGGATTGTATAAGATTGTTGGTTGCTGGTTTGATCTAGGAAAATCTGGTTTTGGAGTTTATAAGTATAAGTTATTGAGAATTGAGGGGCAGGCGAAGATGGGTAGCATTGTTCTCAAAGATGTAATGGATATTAAGAAAATTGGGTTGGATTTCATGACTATGAGTTGTCTCTCTATTGATATTTCAAATAATAGGGAAAATGTTCCAGTTAGGCTATTTAATGATATAGATGTCAATCAAGAACCTCTTTATTATGAGTATCTTTCGAATACTACTTTCCCTTGGTTTGTGTTTCATCAGAGTGGGGAAGCTAATGGTTGTGAATGTAAGGAGGCTTGTACTGACGGTTGCTTTTGTGCTATGAAGAATGGAGGAGAGTTTCCCTATAATCTACATGGATTGCTTGTGAAAGGGAAGCCTTTGATTTTTGAATGCGGCCCTTTTTGCTCATGTCCTCCTAATTGTCGAAACCGTGTTGCACAAAAGGGGCTCAAATATAGGTTGGAAGTTTTTAGGTCTACACAGACAGGTTGGGGAGTTAGGTCGTTGGACCTTATTCAGGCTGGATCATTTATCTGCGAGTATACTGGTGTTGCTATGATTAGGGAACTAGCTCAAATTTTAACAATGAAAGTGGACTCGATGATATATCCTAGTAGATTTCCAAATAGATGGGTAGAATGGGGTGATTTATCTCAGATATACACTGAATATGTGCGACCATCTTATCCGTCAATACCTCCTTTAGATTATTCTCTGGATGTGTCAACAATGAGAAATGTTGCATGCTATATGAGCCATAGTTCAAGTCCAAATATATTCATTCAGTATGTTCTTTATGATCACAACAATTTGTTGTTCCCTCATGTCATGCTATATGCAATGGAGAACATCCCTCCTATGAGAGAACTCTGCATAGATTACGGCATCCCGGACGAGTGGGCGAGCAAGATGTCTATATGTATGTAACTAAGCAGTTTTGTAAGGTTGCTAAAGCCGAATCTTAGACATGGATAACTTTGGTGTATGATAATTCTTTCAATTATTGTTCTTCTTTTTTTCGTTGTTATCTTTTAAGTATGCCTTCTTATTTGGTAGCTTGTGTTGTCTTTAATTTCAAACTTTATTATAATGATGAGTTATAGGTATAAAATTATTGCAATACTTCAAACATCCAAGTGTACTTTAGATTATGAAAAAAAAATTATAGTTAGGTTGATGTTTGACCTAAATTTGAACCCTAATTTGGTGTGGATTTTGTGGTTTATGATGGAAATGGAAATGATCGAGCTATTATTGTTGTTTTAGAGAAACAAAAGTCAAGTTTGGTTGTGGATAAATATTTTGGAAAAGAGGATATCCCTTCATGGATTCCTTTCATCATTTAGGAGGACCTTTAGAGAATAACATGAATACTTGAAGGTGAAATTCCAACAAGTAAGGATGACAGTGGTAGCCTTCAAACCATCCTACATCGATTGGGATCACTGCCCTAGTACCCACTCATAAACATGAAATCCTCAACAAACTATCCCCTCCACCTTGGAGATATATGTAGAGGTTGCCTGAGTTATAAGGACTAAATGACCGTGTGTTGCTCAAGGGCTTGCTCAAATGCAGCTTTTACAGACGAAAAAGAGTCCTTCAAGAAGACGTATGTTGATTTTAACCAAGAGATGGAGGCCCTTACAGAGTGGAAAATGAAATCAATGAGAAGATTGTTGATCTAATTACTATCCAACTAGAAATAAAGGAAGATTGGAAAATTTGCTTATGAATCTTCACAATTAGCCGAAAAGCTAAATTCAGCCAACAATCACAAATTGAGACTCTATTAGGATTCTATTCGTGTTGATGGTGAGTTAAACCCTATGGACAAGCATTTAGCCACCAGTAAGTAAGGCCTAATTACCCAACATGCAACATAATCAAGCACCCTCATTCTTTAAACAGTAGTCCCTGAGGACGTTGCTTTGGAGGATCTAACAATGAAGACTTATGCAGCCAAGAAGTATCATGAAGAAAATATTACAGTTGTTAGTATCTCTATTGGTGAAAGTTTTGATCAAGAGCAACACAAATAGCTTTATTACCTCATGAATCATCTTGGTAGTCAGCCTTTGTGCCTACATATTTATTTTCCTTCAAACATAATGGATTTTTCCACCATTTATATGCTTTGCAATTATGTCTTCTTTTATCGTATTCTCTAGCCGATAGGTCCATTCAATAAAACACATGTAAGACGATTGAACATGAAATTATATCTATAATCGTTTCAAACTTCTTTTTAATTTAAATATAAAAGGCAACATCTAGGATTCTTAACAAATTCGATTTCATGATAGTAAATATCTTCATAGCTTGATTCCATCTTCCTTGCTTGTTACTCCCTCCGTCCCAAAATATAAGCAAAAATTGGTCAACAAAAGTTAATGTATTTGGTTCAAAATTTGTACCAAATACATCAACTTATGTTGACTCATTTTTGCTTATATTTTGGGACGGAGTAGTATTTATCATTGTATCCTCTATATCTGACTATATGTTAATTTAGCCAATCTAGCAAGCGAAACACTTTTGATATTGGACCTACATGTTGAAAGGGAACAAAAAATGAGGTGTTAACATAGTATTATCGTTCTAACGAAAATTTTAAGCTACAAAAAAAAAATCTACCTATCTTTAATATTTTTCACCACTCTTTCCAGTTTTCTATCTAATCAAGCGAAAATATGTTTCGAGGCCCTAATATTGCAATCCTTTATTGCTCTTTCAATTTAACCCTCAAATTTCAAAAACTACAATGGATCCAAAATAATATAAATCAAGCTAATGGAGCCCACATATGTGTTTACATAGTTTTCACCCATGACCGACAATATAACCACACATAAAAATGTGTTTGTACTTTTTCACTATAAAAGAAATAAAGACAACGGTTAAATCGTATGGTGTCTTACATTTTATCTAACGACTCTTTGTACCCTATTTTGTCTTGTTATCCAATGTCTCTTGTCTTGTTATCCAATGTCTCTTTTCTCAATAGTAATTTTCTTTTCAATATAAAAGGGAAAGTATTCAAGACGTGGAAAAAGTTGATGTTGCTTTCTTCCTTAAGCAAAATTTCTAAGAATTTTTTTGAAGAAGACGACCAATGTAGGTGTTAACAACACCACATTTAAAAGAAAAAGGTTGTGTTCTCATTGAGAGAAAATCAATAAAAACCCTGAACATGCTTTAGGAACTATATGAAAAATCCACTTGATGACAGTCTGTCATACCATGTTTGTAGTGTTTTTAGAAATGATTTTGCAGTTTTGTAATGAATTAGAGAAATTATCATGAAAAGAGATAAGTGCACGGCTAGAATTCACCCAAACAAGACAACTATGTTGTTGTAGTGTCACTTTGGACTTTATGGTGATGAGAAATGGACAAGGAATGAAGAAAATAAAAAAGACCAACTACTAACTTACGCGTATTGCACACGAGGATCTGCGCATCGTGCATGATGAAAGGAAAATCACTTTGCAGCTACTTCCTCATCGCATCATGCACACAAAGCTCCACATTCCACATGTATGTTCCTCAATTAGTGGAACTTTCGAATCTATATAAGGCAGCCAACCCATCTTCCAATAGTTTTTGATGTTCTAAGCAAAGAAAAAAAAGGTTTTTGAAGGATGGAGGTTGTGTAATACAAATGGAAACAAGATTCCATCACCCGGATCATTATTTACTCATGTATTGTTCTTCATAAACTCATAGTCAATGTTTAGCTATATTATGACCATATAAGACTTTTGATTAAGTCAAGTAGATGAACTTCTTCATAGCTATTTGAACCATGTAATCTATTGAGTACTTCTTTATGCGGTTGAATTCCTAGTATTATTAAGTTAATCTTTGTTCTTAATCATTTTTGAACCTTTATGAATATTTATTAATTAATCTAACGGTTGAAACTCAATCTAAGATTAATTGTTCAAACGATAATAGTATAAGAAATATTGTATTATCGCATTTGTGACAATTTATGTATCGTTTCGTAAGACCTTCAGTGATCAAGGACTCGCCTAAGACATTAGGAGGTTGTGATCAAAGAATAGGGATAGGCAACTAAGACTTTGGGATTAAATATATATTCTTAAATCATCGTGATACTAATGCAATCAATTGTAGTGATTTAGATGCATTTAACAAATAGCAAAAAAGAAGGGATTCAAAATGACATAATCACCTTTATTTACTGTTTTTTATCAAAACCTTTTTTTTTTTGTGAACAAAACCTTATGCCATGTGCATTCCCTCCAATTTTTACATCCTAAGCATAATTAACTCAAACAATAAAGTAGTATAATTTAATATAGATCATGATGTAAATAAGTAGTATGAAGTGCTCTTAAATTAATATAGGATTTCCAATGTTATCCCCTCTTAGAGGGTTATCAGTCGTAAAAATTATTTTGTATTAAGCAGATACAAACTCAAACAAACCAATGTACCTCGCCCATTAGTGGAAACTCTTGTAATAGTATGGAGAGACTAGAAACACTTGGAGATAGTCTTAAGAGATTCTAATCACTTGGACCTCACATGTGTAAGGCTGACTAAATTGGTCTAAGTCATGATCATTGTTGGGTGACCCATCATGGTTGGATAATTGGGTAAGTGATGGTAGTATTAGACTTAGAAAAGAATAATGCTTTGTAAAATCTTTGGCTGGGTACTATGAGTACAATAATCACAGGTTATAGGGAAGGAAGTTCATCCTTGTATTATAGTTTTTCTAGGTCATATTTTGCCTCTAGTGATCTGATTGTCCTCTATTTAATCTACTCTCCTTACAACAGAATCAATGGGTCTTCTCTGTAAATACTCAAACCACCTAAGTCATTTTCTACAATCTGGTGAAGCAAAAGCAACAAGGACAAATCACCGTAAAGAGTGACTTTTTCTTCTAAGATAAAATGATGAAATTGGAAGACTTGGTGATTCAACCTTCTAATCATCATCCTCAAAGAAAAAGAAGAAGCAGCACCGCACCGAGAGATTGGTGTCAATCATCTTTATATTGATTCTTTATTTCTCCAAAATTGTATTTGGTTTATTAGAAAAATCCCAGACAACCTTAGGATTTTATGTATTAGCGCTAAACCAAAACAAATTCGCTCCAAATTGTATTTGGTTTATTAAAAAAATCCCAGACAAACTTGTTTTGGTTTAGCGAATTTGTTTTGGTCTAGCGCTTTTGTAATAAATATACAATTTAATAGTTACATCTTGAGTTGATATTAACATTGTAATATGAATTAAAAATTGAATATGTCTTTATATTTTTTTTAGGGAAATTCTTGTTTACCCATTAATAAAAGGTGGGTAATACTACCCATGTTGAGTTGGCCCAATCAAAACAATGTATTTATATAATATTAAAAATAATAGAAAACAAACAAATAACTTTGATTGGTGCCAACTCAGCATGGGTTGTGCTACCCACATTTTATTGATGGGTACCCAAGTTGTCACCTTTTTTTTATGTCTTTATCTTTTTTGTATCTTTGTTTTTTCGTTCATGTTATTTATCATTATATGTGTGGTAGTAAGTTTTTATTATCTGGTAGTTTATATTTTTATTTTCCTCTAAATGCTTCATCTCCTGGGTTACTTTATGCGGTAGTTTATCTATGCACTACCACTACCACTACCCTATGTAGTGATTTCTCTTTAGTTAAACTTTTTTCTTTTGCCTAAAATATGTTTTTGGTCCTTGCAAATATGACTAGTTTGAATTTTGGTGCCGGTAAAAAAAAATTTAAAAATGTTTTTGCAAAATTGTCTTTTAAAAAAGTCTTTGGCCACATTTTCTTAATTATTTGATGCATTTATGCATATGTGACACATGTTGACCGTACCAACTTGAAATCATGACAATGGCAATTACGTGGCATTAATCGATTTACAATCCATTTTAAAAAAAATTAATAAAACTAAAAAGGATTTTCGAAATAAAAAAATTAAAAAAGTCAAATCAACAACATCATCCAAAAATCAAATTACTGACCAAGCCTTCTTCTTTACCCAGAACTATTTAAGTTGCAAACATATGATCCAAAAACTAATCTAAAATTCAATTTTACCCTTCTTTCTTCTTCTTCTTTTTCTTCGGCCAACCAACAACATCATCTCTTCTACAAAAACCAGCCAACAACAACCACATCCACTCTCTTCGCTTCATCGTCCTTCTCTCATACTATGTTCTCCTCTCAAGGATCTTGCTTTCGCCAGCGAATCAAACACTTTTTCATATGATCTCAAAGTCTGTTCGTTCAACGTCATAGTTGGTGAGGTTCTCGTAATCTCGTCGAGGTTCCGGCGTCGGAAATTGGAGTTTTTGCTGATGGTTCGATTGAGGAAGAAGATTTCTGGGTTAAGGATGATGAATTTATGATACCTGAGAAAAATGTTTTTCACTTTTCACTCCCCAACTTTCAAAACCTAGCGATTTTGGCTTCCTATTAAAAAAAACATAGCCTCCCATGTTTATCCTTTTTTTTTTGCAATAGTAGTCCTTTTGTTTAATTTTGATTCAGTCAACGCATATATGACACCTCAGTCAGGTGAATTGACAGAAACAACATAAACGCAGAAAGCTCAACCCCCCATCACTTGGAAAAACCAAAACATAGAAAACCCCATCACCTTCATAGCCACCAACACAAACCCATAAAACCTATAACAAGAAAAAAAATCATCTTCATAACTCATCACCCTAGAAAACTCAAACCCATAAAACATCCGCGAGAATCTCCAACCCACCCAGCACTATCCTTGAAGCAGATGAAAAGGCAGAGGAAGATGACGATGAAACATACACTCTGGTCTTAAAAGTAAGCGCACCAACACCCCTCCGCGGAGGAACCATCATCTTCATAACTCATCACGATGAATTTGGTGAAGAAGCGTTCAACTTCGATGGCGGAGACGTCACCATAGTAGTTAGCCAGACGAGGATGCGGCCTTCGAAATCGAAAGTAGCTAAAGAGGAGATGATGTAGATGATTATCACAAAGATGTTTCTATATATGTCTCTATTGCGTGCTCTGAAATTTGTCTCTCTGCTTTCTCTATTTCAGATATGGTGTTGAGGATTGGTTATATAGGGATTTAGTTTTTTTTTTAATCCAGAATTTTGTTGTTAATGTTGTTTTTGATGATGATGATATGGAGGAGGATGAAGTTTTTAATGTTGTTTAGTCTATATGTCTCTATGTTGTTAATGTTGTTTTTAATCCAGAAATAGGGATGCGACCTTTGATAATATTATTTTCGATCCCCATTTCACGTATTCAATCAATGAGTAATAATGCTCATTACCAAGATTCATTCTGATTTTAGATTCATTATTTATTCTGATTTTAGTTTGAAAGGTTGCGTTGGAGAACGAATCGGAGAAGAAAGAGCGAGAGGTGAAATGGAAGGTGGAGATGACGTGGCAGATACGTGAGTTACCGGGTTTGAAGGGTTGTTGTTGTTGTGTTGTGTGGCGGAGTAGTTGGATTCATTATTTTTGGGTTATGGGTTTAAGAAATGATGAAGAGTACGAAAGATTTAGATGAAGAAGATTAATGACACATGCTCCATTCAATTAATCCTTTCATTTTTTTTATTTTTTTAATTATGTAAATACATGTGTGGCCTTTCCTTTTTTTTTAATTCAAAAATAATACACAGTTGACAATTTTGAGTTATGTGGCATGACACATAGGATTGACCAAGTTAAAATTGAGTTTTACAAAAGGTATTAAACATAAGGGGGGACTTTAGCTATTTTTTTAATAGAGGGCCAAAATCGCTACATTTTAAAAGTTAGGGGGTGAAAAATGCATTTAAGTCTTTTTAATTTTGAAATTTTTTTCATATTTATTAAAATGATATTAAAATATGTTAAATGCCACTTGTATGCCACATGTAATAATTACACAGTCAACAACTACCACATAGATCAAAATACGTCAAATAAGCAAGAAAGTGAGGTCAAAGATTTTTTTAAAAGACAAAAAATTGTAAGGACGTTCTCCATTGACGATGAATCCATCAATGGGGGAAATAAACAAGAAAATCCTTCTAACATTATTGTGGTGACGTCCATTCTATTGGAGGATCGTCCTCCTCCAGAAGTAGAGATTGTTCCCTCTTTATTCCTTATTTCCATAATAGAATAAATTTCTAACGAATAAGAAATGATCATAGAATTAGTGCAAGAGCTTAGATCAAGGGTTGACTAACTCTTTTTTAGTTAGACGAAATGGTAAAGTCATTGTAAACTCACACACACAAGTGAAGCTGCGGGGGGTTCGAACCCTGGTCATGACGTCCGGCCTAACAATTTTGACATTTTTGCCAGTTGAGCTAGGACTCATAAGACGGGTTGACTAACTCTCTAATCAAGTTATTTTTCAACACTTGAGCCATCCTCGTCTTTTCGCAATCAGTAATCAGATGACACATCAACGAGAAAATGAGATTAAGGACTAAAACTCAAGTAATTCGTAATTGCAAAGGCTTTTTGAAAAGATTAGTAAGTGCATAGACGAAAACTCAAATGACGCATATGTGTAGGGACAAATTGCATATTTAAGCCATATATTTATTGTTAAAGTTTATTTTGACTTAATGGCTTTTATGTATTATAAGGGTTGTTGACTTTCATGAAATCCTTTTATATTTAATTTTTTTCTTCCACAAACCATTTTAATTTTGGAGTATATATACACACAAACACTTTGTACGTCATTGATCGAGAAAATAGAGGCGGAAGGCAAAATATATGATGAAAATTGCTCTTCCCCCAGCCAACATTGCCCACTCCAAAATAAAAGACGAAAATACCCCTGCGCGACTTAAGTCACGTTTGGTAGCATCTGCGTGACTTAAGTCACGCTGCGCCAACACGAGTTAACTCACGCTCGCTACATACCAGTGTGACTTAAGTCACGCTGAGTTATGTTATAAAAACACCACAAACGAGAACACAGAACATACTTGTGTTTCCAAATCGAAATTTCTCTCTTTTTGTGATTTCAACTATTTTTGTGTCAATCAGCATCAACTTCTACCCCAAAATCAAGTAAGTGTTTATTATCCTATTGCATTGGCTTTTTATGGTTTAATTTTTTTTTTTGGAGAAATTTCACAATTTTAGGATTTTAGGGTTTGAGTTTTTAGGATTGTTAATGATGAATTAAGTTAAGAAGTGTAGTTTAGATGTTGTTTAGAGTAAGTTTCACTCCAATGTGGTAGTTTAGGGTTTAAAAATTGTTAGATTTTATGTTGATTGAATGTTGCACTCTAGGTGTTTGATTTTATGTCTCAATGAAAATTTGTTTGGTTTTTGCATTGTTAATGATGAAATTAGTTAGAAATTGGATTGTTAATGTTGATTATATTGAGTTTGAGTGAAATGTCGTAGTTTAGGGTTTAGTTAGAAATTGGATTGTTAATGTTGATTGTTAATGTTGATTAATGTTGATTATAGTGAGATTGAATTGTTATTTTTGCATTGATTTTAAAAATGTTGTGTAAATATGTCTCAGAGACCAGACAGACTTAGAGGTTACAGGGAGAGCATGACTAGGGTGACAGGAGGTGGGATCATCGTCCCAGACAGTTGCGTCCCAGATGGTGGACCCGAGTCAGCATCAGCATCTGCCTCGGTACGAGGAGGCGGCTCACCAGCAGGAGGGTGAGGCCCAGCATTAGGTTGAGGAGGAGGGTCAGGCTGAGGAGGAGGCCGGACCGGAGGGTTTTCCCGGGGGTCCTACTAACTTGTCACTCCTACCGGGTTTCGGTAGACATGTGGCATGTCAGCTTTGGAGCGATGCTCAAGTAAAGTATAATTGTTTAATTTTCTTTAATTACGCGTCAATTACAATTTATTCTATTTAGTGGCATGTTAGCTTTATGATTTATTTTTATGTTAAAATATGTTAATGACACGAGTCAAATAAATTAACGCACTTAATTTAATTAGCGCGTGTATTTAAATTAACGCGCTTAATTTAATTGGCAGCGTAATTAAATTGACGCGCGTAATTTAATTAACGCACTTAAATTAACTGGCGCGCATAATTAAATTAATGCGCTTAATTTAATTGGTGCGTGTAACTAAATTGGCGCGCATAATTTAATTAACGCACTTAATTTAATTGGCGCGCGTAATTAAATTAACACACTAAATTTAATTGGCGTGCGTAATTAATTAACACACTTAATTTAATTGGCGCGCGTAATTAAATTAACGCCCTAAATTTAATTGGCGGGCGTAATTAATTAACACACTTAATTTAATTGGCGCGCGTAATTAAATTAACGCGCTTAATTTAATTGACGCGCGTAATTTAGTTAACTTGCTTAATTTAATTGGCGCGCATAATTTAATTGGTGCACGTAATTAAATTGGCGCGCATAATTTAATTGACGCGCGTTTTTTTACGATTAAATTGTTTTGTCTTTTTAAGTTATTGATATGTTTATATTTTAAGCGGTTTATTGTTCGTTTAATTTTTTGTATTTCAGTTGCGGAGGACGCGTAAATGCAACACCGTTTCTCACGGGAAGAAAGTTAGGAAGATCCCACTCCTGACTCACGATCAGGCCTGGTTCTGGAACCGGGTAGATGCATCCAGACTTGTCCCCTCCTTTTCACTAGATACGAGAACATCAACCATGCCCTCATCACCGCCTTCTCAGAGAGATGTAATGAGGAGATCTACAGCTTCCATCTGCCTGTTGGAGAGATGATCGTCACACTCGATGATGTGGTGTGTCTTCTATACATCCCCATACATGGGAGGCTCCTGGAGTTGAGGCCTGCTGATGTAGGATACGATAGAGGTGTGGAGCTGCTGGAGGTCAGTTTGGGTATGACACATGCGGATGCTGATGAGGAGACAAAGGCACAATGGGGTGCTTACATCAATATCACTAACTTGATGATACATTACGACACACTCTTGCATAGGTGCATTGAGTTGGAGCATCCTCCTGCTGATGATGAGAAGGCTGAGGAGCAGGTGACAGTGAGGGCGTAGTGCACCAGGGCGTTTATGTTGTACTTGGTTGGCATCACCATTTTTGCCAACAGGAACAACAGAAGCATTCATCTGTTGTGGATGGAGATGTTCATGGATTTGGACACGTTGGGCCAGTGGTCCTGGGGCGGAATGGCACTGGCTTACCTCTACCACTAGCTTTCTCATGTCACGGTCCCGAAGATGAAAGCCATTGGCGGTTACTCGACTCTACTTATGGTAGCATTTCTTTTCTTTTTACTATAACATTTTTTAAATGACTTACGATATTATTGTGTATGTTTATGGGTTTGTAATGACGAAATATTTGTTTGTAGGGATGGATTTTGGTCCATTTTAGGAACATGTATACGAGGTGTCCGAGTCCTGATCAGGTTGGCGCTCCGCTTGCAGCTAGCTGGAGACCACCCAGGGGTCATGCTGATCCTGCACACTATCGTGGCCTCATTGATCTGATGGTTAATGTTGATGTCACCTGGATGCCGTACGAGGACCGACGGGAGATCATCGTTTTCCAGGACATTTTCTGGTACTCTGGCTGGATCATGGCCGGCAGTCAGATTATGCACCTTCACTTGCCAGAGCGAGTTCTCCGGCAGTACAGTCACGTGCATACGGTCCCCAGATCTCATACCGATCATCAGGCTCTTCAGGCTGCGGCAGTTGTTGTGGTCTTTCAGGACTTTCTGCTCCATGTACTTCCACAGGCACTTCGGGGTCGGCAGACACCAGAGGCTTGGCGGTGGAGGTGTCAGGAAGGGTACATTAGATGATTCTACCGGGTATCTCATCCCATCATGACCGACCTTGCTATCGTTGTAGAGGACGCCCCTTCTGTCCCTCCTTACGAGGAGGTTATTGTTGAGCAGCAGTATGCCAAACAGGTTCCCGACCCACTGCAGATCATTGAGAACATCATACGTAGAGTGAAGCCAGCATTGGAGTATCCTGAGTATCATGCATACTTTACCGGTGTGTTGCAGGGCATCCAGTCGGAGTATCTCATCTTGCAGGAGCAGGGGGTTCCCCGGAGGAGGACTAGGATCCATAGTCCAATGGAGTAGGGTCTTGTGACTGATATAGTTTTGTATATTTTTAGTTAATTTTTTTATGACATTGATGTATTATATTCACACTCGTGCCTTTGCGTATTTTTATTATGACATTTTGGTAATTTTTTTCGTATTATAAATTTACTTGAATTTGTGTATTTTAACTTTGAATGAATGAATGATTGAATGGATGAAAAATGGATGAAAATGGAATAATGAATGGATGAATGGAGGAATGGATGAATGAAAATAGACAAGTACGCGTAATAAATTCCTAAATTAATAGAATACGACAAATTTATTTAGTTATAATTTCATCCCCGTTCAAATTAACGAAGTGTTACGTTACATTACATTAAATCCCTAAGGATGTTGTATCATCATGATGTTGGATTTATAATACTACCTAAACATTTTCATCCGGCCGAATCAAACTCTTGAGAATATCTTCAGGCGACCTCAGCAACGTAGCATCTATCTCGATGGGGATCATGCTGTGTTGAGCAAATATCGAGAACATGCTCCTCACGTTGTTGTCGTCGTTCGTTAACTCCAGTGGAGTGAATGAAAAATTCCCCTCTGAGTCGAACGATGGACTTTGGTACCAAATGTATTTCACCCTCCTTGTGTCTCCATGGTTGAGTCGTTGGTTGCTTTCATGAAGTTGATCCTTCAATTCTTTTCACGTGACATCGTCGCGAACCTTGAAAAAAATGAGGGTTTCCACCGTTGAAGGATACTTGAGCGTATACTTGAGTCATTGTTTCAGATTTACACCATAAGAAATTAAAAACAATAAATGAAAAACTCATTCAAACATTTATCAAACACTTGGAGTGCAAATTATACATAAACCCTAAAACTAAAAACTACAACATAAACATGCAAACATCTAAACATGTAAGCAACATAAGTCATTAACATGTAAATATTCTATCATTTCTTGCCAAAAAAAAATCAAAATTTCAACAAACCCTAAAACTTAAAAATGTCTAATTTAAGAGGAAAAATGTAACATATAAACATAAAATGACAATGGTACTTGATTAAGAAAACTTAGTTGTTGTTGGAGTGGTGGATGATTTGAAGTTGAAGAAATTCGAGGTTGAATGATTTGGGAGATTTTTTAGAGATTTGAGAAGTGAAAGGAAGTGAAATGGAGAAGTGAGGTTCTGCATGAGTTATAAAAAAACGCAATGTGACTTAAGTCACGCTGACATCTTCCGAATGTGACTTAAGTCACGCAAGTTATACACCAACGTGACTTAAGTCACGCAGGTGTATATGATATATACTTTTCTCCTCACCCGATATACCCACTTATCATTGTAGCCCACAAAAAAATATCGGTCAACACTAAAAAATTGGGAAGAAGTTCTATTGAAATTTGAAGTTTTATATGTCATTTGTAATTTATTTTCATCCTCTTTTATTAATTAAACACTACATTATCTAACTCTTTCATGGAACGATCTTTGATGAGCAGTGATTAGATTGGAGCAGTCATGGTAATGATTCCTGGTGTTCAAAATGCTGAGGAATCTGGTTACTCAAAGCCAAATCCAAGAAGAGCTTATGCACATATTGAAGAACTTATTTGCGTTGAGATATATTGAAATTTGATGATGAACTGAGTGACGGTTTATTACTTGAAATTGGAGTGTCTCGTGTAGAAAACCAAATGAATTCCTGCAGTAATGAAGATTGATTAGACCGCTTATTTTGTAATGAAGTTTGGTTTTTCTAATTACTAAAACATAAATTTCAACTTATTTTCATATTCAATGGTGTATAAATTTATTTTTCATCTATTTTTCAACTTTTTGAATAACTGATGTATCTGTCATCCATTATTTAATGAACATAAAAAAAGAATATTTGTTTTTAAACGTGATCAGAATAATGTGAAATTTGTTTCAAAATGATTGTAGCTTTTAATTTCTAATATAACTTTAACATCTTATTTTTCAATTATTATGTTCCAAAAATAAGCTATTAAAGTTATAATAATTTGTCAATTATTATAACTTTAATAGCTTAATTTTAATAGCTTATTCAATTACTCATATTAACTAGTATTGGTGTATTTCCATTTAATAAATCCAAGGTGGAAAATAACAACTTGGGAATATGACATTAAATAGAAGTACAATATTTTTCTTTCATTTATCTTGTAAAAGACACACTTATCATATTTTATATACCTATCTTTATCCCAAACTTTTTTTTTTTTTTTTTAAATCCTATTTATATGCGATTTTTATAGTGGAAACTGCACAAACTTTCTCAATTTTCTTTGTCGCACAGTGAACTATTTCAGTCTCACAACTTATGTACTATTTTTATGCTTTTTACCTTAACCTCTTATATTCTAGTGTTCTACTTCTCTCACTTTTTCTCATACTTCTATATTTTGAAGAGTATAGCTCAAGATGTGCGGTTTTCATTATGGTTATGCAATGAAACATCCAAAATCTTCAATTTATATAAGTACTTTTTTGGTGTACGTATCCAGACGTAAAAAACTTTTTGAGTATAAGAGCTTATGATGTAAGCTTCGTGCTTAAAGGTCTAATTCTATAAGCAACTTTATCCAAACGGGGCGTTGATAATTCATTATTTGTAGTTTTTTTTGCAAACAGTATTATTATTAATCGATATAGACAAGAATTCATTGTAATTTTCAACATTGTTGTATTAGTTTTGTAACAAGACAAGCCAATGTCGATTGTTCATTATCTTTAAAGGATAGCCACACACCTAGTTTGTTCTCAATTTTATACCAAAACCGCACCTGTACTTCAAGTCTTTTCGAAATGAATCATTATCCCCAACAATATACATTTAAGATCCATTTGGATTGATTTTTTTGAACTTATCTACTAAGCTACACCCTTGTATAGATGTTTGGATATATAAAGTACCCATAGGGTGTTGGTATAAAATGACGAGTTAGTCTGATTGATTACTCGTATTCTTCTTTTCTGAAAACTCGGTGATTGATTACACTGATGATTCTAATCTGGTGTTTCTCCTTTTATGTCACTTCCTCTTTTAACACCTCTGTTTAGTATTTCTTACACTAGAATCACGGGCATAAACAATATTGGAACTGAACTTCAAATGTTGCACCAAAAACCATAGTTAGGTCGGATACCCCAACAATTAATAATCCAAATATATAAAAAAGTGCACTATGTAGGATTCACTTGGATATTCATCGAATGTTTGGTTCCACGTCCCTTAAAATCACAACAGGAAACCATGACAAAGTGGAAGCTACACTTCGTAGCTTGGGGAAATCATGGTGAATACCCGGATAACTGGGCCACTGTGTGGTGGAAACATTAAACCAAACATACCCTTAATGTAAACTAAATAAAATAGATGCAGAACATATAAGCGAGCAAGCTGTGTCCATAAACTTCATATATTCGAAACTGCCTTTCCAATAATACAGTTCCAAGTTGGCAGAAAGGAGAGCAGAGTATAAAATTTGTTTAGATCAATTCAAGACTATTTATTAACTACTGCTACTAAAGATAAAATGTAAAATATCTTGGCCATCCCTTAACCCATGGCGTATTTCTGGGTCCATGACCGAGCAGTGGCCTCATACTTAGCTTTGTCACTCTTGTACATATGAGCAATTTCAGGGACCAGAGGATCATCTGGGTTGGGATCAGTCAACAGAGAACAAATGGACAGTAGCACCTGCAAAATTTTAATATTTCAGTTTCCCTGACAAGAAAATTCAAACAAACCAAAAAACTATTCCATTCACTTAATCACTTGTCCAGTATAATTTGTCATTTTAGATTAGCAATTAAACATTAATTACATTTTTCCACTAATATACTCTTATTTATTGTATCTCGACACACCAAACGACTCCATTAACTACTATTAATATGGGTACTTTCGTAAATGAAGCTCATTTTACCATAGAAATTAGTACTCCGCATGATTTTTGTAAGAAATGTATATAATCTTAAAAGACACGAAATATGATATAGATAGAGTATTAAGATCACCTTGGATATTGTGAGGGCAGGGCTCCATTGTTCTTTCAGGATGTCAAGGCAAATACTACCGTTACTGTTGATATTAGGGTGGAAAACCTTTGTTCGGAATGAAACCTGAACATATTGATAATGAATGTCATACAAACACTCACAAAGTGGAATTATGAAGGGTGCTAATTAAATCTCATATCAAATTCAAAATCTAATCAACAACACATGAAAAAACGATTGCAGCATCTCTATAATGAACAACTAGCTACACATAATTAGGGTGGATTGAATCAGATTGGGGATTTCTATGCACAAATATTACAACCTTGCAGGATCAAGTTGTGATAATGACTCCCAATATTACCAACAAAAGGGGGAGCAAAACAAGACAAAAGAATCAACAAATAATCAGATGAGTAAATCAGATCAGATATATAATATCTGAAGATCAAGATTTTGCCAAAGATCGGGAGAGGGGTAGCAAGATCATAACAAGGACTGTAAGATCCTACGAAAATAACTACCTAGGATCAGAATGAGTAGCAAGATGGTAAAATGTAAGATACAAGGATAGTAAGATCCTACAATATATATAAGGTTTGCTAAAATAATTTATAAACAAAGTTTTAAAAAATAAAAATATTAACATTTGGAACTAAATGTCCCAATGCTTCACATGTTGGTCTTGCCATTACCAAATAAAGCCCCGTGACCTCCTGTCAAAAACTCATTACCTTAAAACAAAAACTACCAAACACACACACACACACACACACACACACACACACACACACACACACCCTTTTCTCAAGACAGAAACAGCCTAGTAAGCATAGTTTTCTTTTCAACCTCGGCCATCAAGCTCCAACAACAGTAGAGGTCACAAACTCACAATAGAGATAGGGAAGAAGCAGAAAGATCATGAGGAAAACAGAGCAGCAGCAGGGACAGAAGGGTAGAGATGAACTGAACGAGAGAGCTAAAGAGATGCGTGTGTGTGTGTGCTCCTAAAACGACCCGCAAATGGGGTTTCTGAACGATAGTGTGGGGTTGCAATCTCACCTTTTTCGAGATTTTTCGAGATTTCACTTCGAAATCATAAGGTTCTGCATGCAATCGATAATGATGTAGCAGCATTCGCTACAAAAATTATTGCGAGAACAGGGGTTTAAATCTGGCTTTTTGCTTTAAGGTATTATTTTTTTTCCCAAAAAGGGGAAACGAAGACTAAAATGACACATCAGAATCAAACATAACACATGGGTGCATAACATTAAACTAACCGTTGCGCTACTAGCAAGAGTTGGTATTTATACAAAATTAGTGTTTGTGCACGCGCGCATTTGAAGCAAAAAAAAATTGGGGAAGCCACGGCTCCCACATGTCATAAAGAAGATCTGCCACTACTTGTGTAGAATCGTGAAATTGCACGATCTTGTGATTTAAATCCTGATTTTAACAATGGGAACAATATCAAATGGTCGCAACAAATATCAAATCCACTACAATTGAGATGTAATGGACTACATATTCAGAAGCTTATGAAATTGCTAATCAATTTCAATACAACATCTGTCCTTGCAAAATTTTTTTTTGGAGTTACTAGATTCTCTATCCATCACTATATTGATTTCCATTGTTATATGCAGGCTAAAGAGAAATTTATAACGATAATGCAAAAAATATCTTCGCTAACATAAGAGAAGTAAAGAAAGATCTTCTTGCATAAAGAGTGTACCTACTAGCTAGATATATAATTCAACACGTGTCTGTCATACGTTTTCATAAGGCAGAATTGGGTTTACCTTGGGTGGTTTGAAAGGATAATCCGGAGGGAAGTGAATTTGCACAAGAAACACACCTCCAGCAAATGGGCTATCTCCTGGGCCCATAATTGTAGCTTGCCAATGGAACATGTCATCAGCGACAGGGCCTGCATAAAAATTACAAACAAGAATTATTATACCAACTGAACAGTCCAAGTGTTATTAAGACAACTACGAATCAAAAGAGAATTATTAAAGAGGTCCTATTCTTAATAGCATTGTGTTATTAAATATGCATCCTATCTAAATTTAAAAATAAAAATGAACTGTTTACCCATACTTCAATCACACAATAAAAATTTGAGCGTAAAATTCATGTTCGGAAGTAAAAGATACAAATTTTAATCCAGCTTCAAGTTAGAATAACTTTCATTGGCAAAATCAGTTCTAATCAAGAACCTCAAACATATCAAAATCTCTTAGAATTTGTGGTTGGGCCTAACTCAACCTTACAAAACCGGCTTGGAAGGTGAGAATTGCCCCCACTTATAAACACTTATTCAGTTCATCTCTCAACCGATGTGGGAATCTTTAACAAAATCAATTTTAAGTTTTCATAATCACTTTTCGATCACCCAAAAGTGAATCTGATTCCAAACATTCACTTGAACAAAAAGACTCAAAACACCAAAATCAATTTTAAGTTTTCATAATCTGTTTTGCCTCCACCAAAAGTAAATCCAAACATGCACTTAAACGAAAAACATATCTACACAACCCACACACACATCCATATACATACAGGGCTGCGTACAATCGTACATAATACATATATCAAACTAATGACATAAAACTTTGTTAAAACTTTAATATCAAAAGAAAAAATTTAAAATAAAATCTAGCATCAACAATCAAATCATCATTATTTAATTTCATTAAGTGGTATCTATCATTTTTATTGCTTAAATCCTCTACAATCCATGCCCTAACCCTAACACAAAACATTAGTTATTTTAAATCAATAAACGTAAAATAAAAATCAAATAAAACAAAGAGAATAATCTAGGAAGCACGGACACTCCTCGGATTAGGGTGTCACACCGACACGACACCGATACATATAATTACACTGAATTATGTGATTTTCTCAAATTATTAGCGGCGTTGGCGTGTCAACACCGAAAAAATCTGTGCTTCATAGGGAATAATAAATCAAGGCAGGCTACAAAGCACAGGACACAACACAGACATGTCGACACCGAAAAAATAATTTGAGAAAATGACATAATTCAAAGGTAATTAATTATATGTGTCGGAGTTATCGGACACCACCGGAACACGCCTAATCGGAGGAGTATATGTGTTTGATAGATCAAGGGTAAAAGAAAATACCAGCACTGCAAGAAGCAGGAGGATCCTTCTGCAAGTCCTTCAATTCCTTATTGATCCGCTTTGAGGCCATCTCGTCAACACTGTTCACATCATTATTTCACAAACATGTTAATTTAATCATATCATATCATACATGTAATTAAATAAATATATTGATGGTTATTGAATATTTAGAATAAGAGAAGAGAAATATGAAAGAAAAAAATGATGTGATTACCTGACCTTGCCTAGGGTTTGAGGGTTTGGGGCGATCGGTGGATGAAAAGCAGAAGAAGAAAAGAAGGGTTATGCGTTTGAGGAGCGTTCAGTATTATATAGTGGTAGCAGTTAGTAGCTGAAAAACCGTGCTTTCGGGCCACGCCCTCTGTTACTTGGCACATAATCATACGCAATTTTATTCTTTTTCAAAATCATAAATTAAATATTAATTACTTAAATACTCTCCGACGCGTTAATGCTTGTCTTTCTGCTTTTCTATTTCGCTTAAATGTGTGCTTATTTTATCGTATTGGTTGTAACTTATTTTTTTTAATATGTCATGATTAAATAAAGATTTAATTTAGTTATCAAAAAAAATATTTAACTTATTGTTCATTGTTCTTATCTATACCAATGAACTTTTTCTTCTATCTTTACCTTTCGTTTAAACTATTTTATCACTTTGTTTAAATTATCAATAAAAAAATTAGTTAAATCTCATTGAAATAGGAACAATCCACAACAATAAGAGGAACAATCTGCCACGACAATAACAATATTGGACATTATAAAAATAATATTTTTTCAACCTTATATATATATATATATATATCACTTACATATAAATGTTAAGTAGTCTGATTACATGAATCCCTAACCCTAATGCAACCCTAACACCCAAAATGACACATTTCTCCCTAACTTTTCTTTTGAAAGAAATTTATGAAAAAAAATCCTGGCTGAGAGTTGAACCACAGACCAACTTCTAATAGGTCACAGCTGTAATCACTGGATCACTAATGGTTTTTGTGACTTATAATTGCTTTTATTTTATATATATCTACGGCAATTATAAAAAGGGGGGTTTGAATGAAGGAATTAAGTAGTGTTTTAATTAAATCTAAAATATTTTTATGCACAATCTAATATATTTTGGTTTGTGATATGAAATATATTTTAATACTCAATAATATATTTTTATACTGAATATGATATATTTTGGTACTCAATTTGAGATATTTTTGAATTAAATCTAATATACTATTTTTATATTGAATATGTTAGAAAGTGATTTCTTAGTCCCCAAGTTTTGCTAAAATATTTTTATGCACAATCTAATATATTTTGGTTTGTGATATGAAATATATTTTAATACTCAATAATATATTTTTATACTGAATATGATATATTTTTGTACTCAATTTGAGATATTTTTGAATTAAATCTAATATACTATTTTTATATTGAATATGATATATTTTGGTACTCAATTTGAGATATTTTTGAATTAAATCTAATATACTATTTTTATATTGAATATGATATATATGATATATTTTGGTACTCAATTTGAGATATTTTTGTACTAAATCTAATATATTTTTGTACTTAATAATATATTTTAAAATTGAAGAGTAAACCCGTTAAATAGTTATGAGAGAAACCTAGCTCAGTTAAAAGGTTATAAATAGAGGAGAGCATTAGAGAATTAGGGTAGTCTTGACAACCCTAATGACTAACCCTAACTTTTCTTTTGAAAGAAATTTATGAAAAAAAATCTAATATGATATATTTTGAATATGATATATTTTGGTACTCAATTTGAGATATTTTTGAATTAAATCTAATATACTATTTTTATATTGAATATGATATATTTTGGTACTCAATTTGAGATATTTTTGTACTAAATCTAATATATTTTTGTACTTAATAATATATTTTAAAATTGAAGAGTAAACCCGTTAAATAGTTATGAGAGAAACCTAGCTCAGTTAAAAGGTTATAAATAGAGGAGAGCATTAGAGAATTAGGGTTACAACAAACAAGAAAAGATTAGAGATCAAAGGAAAACTAGGGTTGTGGAGAGAAGAAGCAAGGAGACAAGTGAGAAGAACCTGGAGAGAGATTTTACCGTAGGAATATCAAATTCCACCCAATTGTGATTTCTCTTTCACTTTTCCATCAATAAAATTCATAATTTTCAATGGTTTGAAAATACTTTTTTTGTGGATCCCATTGTGTCTTTTGTTTTCTTAGTTTGAACTTGCAGGTTGTGTTTATAAAAGCCTCAAAGTGAATATGAAATATTTTAGCGGCGCCTCAGTGTGATATTGTAAGATTATTCCTTTTTTTTTACTCTTTTTCTTTTAACATATTTGTTGTTTTTGGAAATCAGATTCTTAATATTGACAGTATATATGAAAGCTCGAAAAGGTGAAACTTATTATGATGGCAATATATCGGATGCTGGAGCACACCTTTAATAATTTTGATTACCAAAGTGACCAGTTTTGTGATGTTAGATTGTTTTAGATTTCGGTTGTAATACGTTTGTACAATACCCATTTATTTCATCTATTATTTTTGAGTTAATCATTGTATTTTTTTAATTGGATTGATTAAGTGTAACTAACTTTTGTATATATATATATATATATATATATATATATATATATATATATATATATATATATATTTTTCTTTGATTTGACATTTTTATTGCAGTCCATCTTTTGTTTTTGTTGCTTTTTGAAGTAGTTTGATAACATAATATTGAATGTAACTATAAAAATAATAATATAACCAATTTGATAGTTATATATGAAACTCTACAAAAACCCGTGCATCGCACGGGTTAGAGTCTAGTATATATATATAATTGTGTTTTGATGTAATCTTTTTTTTTTTTCCAATTTTACCACTTACTTAATTATTTTTTATCATTTATTGTTCATTGTCAATGAGAGCGGAACGTCTTGACGCCAGTTATAATAAGATTTAGCTAATTTTTATAATTAAAGATTTAAATAGTATTATATAAAAAGTAAAAATTATATTAAAAAATTGTAATCTATTCTATACTAGATATAACGGAAACACATGATTTTGGACTGCCTTTTTCACTTCCAATTAAACCCTTCAACAAATGTGCCTATAAAAATGTTATATTGTTGGTGTCATTCAAAAAAATAAGAATTTATATTATATTTGTTATATTGTTTGTATCATTGAAAAAAAAAGTATTGTTTGTTACAATATGAAAGTGCAAAATATCAATACCTATATTTTATTTAAAATAATTTTAATCAAAATCGAAATTTCACAAAAATCACTGTTTGTAAATTTTACATTTAGGAAGATATATTGATCTAGATTTCGGGTAAATTTCAACCACGATTTAAAATTGTTGTTGCGGCTGGAGATGTGGTGATGATCGCTATGATTGCAATCATTGCGGTTGTTGTGATGCATGTGACACCCTAAACGTAAATATTTAATTTTAAAATACAATTTAAAAAATACTTTCATAGGCATTTCGTTGAGGAGAAAAAAATTATAAATATAAAATAATTGACACAACTGGTTCAAGGTACCACATTTGCACTTACACCTCCTAATTAAATATCACTAAATTAAATTATTATTGATATAACAATAAATAGGACTACTTTTTATTCCTTCACAAAAATACAGTATAGATCTTATAACTAAAATAAGGTCACACTGTGTGTGTTTGTGTGTGTTGGTGTGACTCTATAACTCATCCATAGGGGTCACTATTAGAGCGGACATCTTTCAAACTTGATATTCAAAACCCATTAAACAAAGCCAAGTCTTACAAACACAAACAACAAAGGTGTGAGTTTCAAAAACATGTAACAAAATAAATAACCAAGAAGAACATGCAAGAAATCAAATTAAAATTGTATCACATCACGTACATAAAATTCAAAGTCTTCAAGAATATAATATATCATCTCAATCCATACTAGTAACGAAGTCATCACAACATAACCTTCAAAACCTCCATAATATAACACCATAATTCAGCCAAAATAATCACAACAAAACTGTAACACGATAACAAGTAAAGGCCCCGTTTGGTTTGATCTTATTTTGAGCTTATGTAAATAAATAAGCTTTTATTTTAATTTATAAGCTCTCACTAATGAAAATTGTATCTTCATAAACTGTTTTTTCATAAGCTACCATAAAAACTTATAAATAATACATAAAACTTATTTATTTGCATAAGCTTTTTTATATAAGTTCTAAAATAAGCTAATCCAAACGGGCCCAAAAACTTCACTGTGATGTTATGCATGGCATATACTATATACTTCCTTTTTTGGTATCATTCTACTATGAACTACTTATTCTAGAGATCAATAGTTCTATGCCACCATCCCGATGGGAGGACAATTAAAATTCCATGCCCTTATGAATACTTTGAGTTGGTAAATCTAGACGGTACTATCCTCATTGATAATTCGAGTTAGGAGCATAGTGTTGATCTTATCCTCATTGATAATCCGGGTTGGTAACATAAAGTTGGCCTTATGTCGGGTTAGGCATGTCCTCATAGACCCCCCTCCCCCTCAACTACAGACATTTATGTGACTTGTTTAGAAGTATTTCCCCACTTCGCTTAGGTTTGTCAAACCCTACTAATGACGCCTCATCATATAATGTTTTGTTATGTATTGAAGCCTTTTTTCTACAATATAGAGATTTTAGATTGAGTTGCTCATGGTTTGGGGAATGTTTTGTAATGCTTTGGTTTGAGTCGTTGTAATTCTATCTTTTTCTAACTAGACAACTTCATAGATTTTTTGAGTCTTTTAAGGTTTAAATCATGTAATTTGGCAAAACAAGACACCCCATGAAAGTTATGCAAGCTAGAGTGATTTAAAAATAGGGACCAAAAATTCAAAATTTGAATGATAGACGTGAGTTGATTTAAAAGTAGAGACAAAAAATGGTGATGTAAAACATTTGAGAGACCATAAGTCAAAAGAAATTTTTAAGAGGACTAAAACAAAAAAGTTAGAATAATATTTATAAAAACAAAATACATATTTAACACTTTCTTTTATGTTGTTTATGCTATGAGGTGAGAAATAGACATTTTAAATATATTCACAAAATATTAGCAATATAAATAAATAAATAAAGATGTTCACAAAAAAACATTTAAAAGAAGGATTATAATGCTGGTGTCAAAATCGTTTATGACCAAATTTGCCAGCGCTTTATTTCACATTTGGCAGCGCTACTATTCACATTTAAACACATCATCACGTACTGCTCATTCAAACCTTCTCATTTGGTATCATAATCTTTTATAATTGAAAGGTATCCCTTCTCATTTGGTTTCAAAATCTTTTCTCATATCATTTAAACTATATGAAATCCCTTCCAGTAGGATTCTCTCTGTAGAAAGTATATACCCTAAAGTAACATTATCATAAAAATATGTTTTTAGTCCCTACAAGATTACAAGTTTTTAAGCTTAGTTTCTGCAAAAAAATTATTCACTTTTAGTCCCTATTTTCATTTTATATGGATTATTTTGGAGGACTAAAAGTATTCATTTTTTGTAAAAAGTTTTCAAAATAGAGACTATTCTTACAAACTATAATATTATGGAGGACTAAAATTACCATTAAAATTTATAAGGGCTAAACTTAAAAGCTCATTTTGTAGGGACTAAAATCATATACTTTGTATTGTAGCCAGATTGGATGGCTCCAAATTCAACGCATGGCTCTAAATTCAATAGATCAGCAGCATCACCATTCTTCTTTGCATGATAGTTTGAAGGAACTTCACCACCATGACTTAATGGCATTATCTAAATTTTCTTCATGGATTTTTCCTCCTTGTAATCTCTTTGCAATATTGATATACCTTATTAACCTTTTCACCACTTTTACCTACGTCATCTTCTGAATCTGATAAAAGAGTTTTATCCTTTATTACATAAGTTCCTCTCTTGTATGACCATGTTAGAAAATTATCAACTTCAAACTTTCTCAACAACACACGATTACGGAGCTTGAGGGTTGTACATTTTCGAACCAAGTTTTCAATTTAATTTGATCGCATTGGTAGAGCTTCATCCTCTACTCCATCATAACTATGAACATATCAAATTGATAAATAATAGGAACACCCTCCGGTCACTATTATAAATAAATTATTTGATACACAATCTTGTTTTGAACAAATCTTATACATAATTGAACCTTCTTTAAAAGAGATGTTGTACCAAACACCAAAATATTAGATAAAAATTTTCCGAGATTAATCGAGATTGTGCTAATGAAGAGTAATCATATGATGAATCCCACCTATAAGGCTTACAACTTTAGAACTATATTATTTTTTTATCAAGCCTTTACCAAGTGTTTTATCCCACCTATAAGACTTAACAATTTTATGTTGAAGCAATTTGAAGGATGAAAGTTTCATCTATTTCAATTGCATAAACCTCTTTATTAAGTGTTTTTATATTTGTACCAAGTAAACCTTGGTTATCATAGAAGTTTTCATAAACTTGACATGAACATTGATCAAATTCATAAGGTTGTCTCTGTATGAAATTTATTCTTGCATCAAATCACGCCTACAATGTACATAAAGACAAATAAATATTAAAAAATTTAAGAACAACAACTATATACATACATCATACAAAAAGAATGAGAGTAAGAAATTAAGTATATTAAGAACTATATATAATTATAAAGATTCAACTTACCAGAATATGACTCAATTGATCTGAAAGTTGGAGCATATATATATATATATATATATATATATATATATATATATATATATATATATATATATATATATATATATATATATATATATATATATATATATATATATATATATATATATATATATATGTCAATTCCACATCGTAAAAAGCTAGAACAGTTATAGAACAGTTATATGTAGTAGCTTTTCTTAATCTTTATTGAATATCTGATCATAACGGTTGGATTTGTTGAGTAGGCAACATAGACCTCGTCCTTCCTTTCAACCTCATGCATGAGTGAACTGTCGCGAGAGAAAGTCACAAGTGGATACATAAACAAGAATTTATGCGGTTACATATACGCAAATTTTAATGGTTGTTGAAAAAAATAGACACAAGGATCACATCAAAATCAATATTACTTGAGAAAAAAATAGAAAAACAAGGATTGCATCAAGATAACTTAAAGCTAATTCAAATAAAAAAAAATAGTACTCCTCAAAATAAATAAAGTAATACAAAATAAACTATAGTATCTTAACTAGGTTATATACTAATTTTTGTAAAAAAAAAGATTATTTATTAATTTTACAATTATTGAAATTAAAGACAAAACCGTGTTATCTTTCAAACATACCCTTTTTTCATATTTAACAAAAATGAACAATAGAGCAAATCATGATAGATAAGGCATAGATGTACACAAAAACATCAATGATCTCCTTTCAATCAAGCCGTAAATGATAGTCCATGAATGAAATTTTGTTTCCTTGCTATAGATCTGGTAGAGAAGAAAACAGACAGAGTTAACACATGAAAAAATAAACCAACAATAAAAAATCGATACAATCAATGGTAGAACAAGATGAATGACCTTAGATTTAACATTTATGTATAGGTATATTGACTTTACTAAAATTAAATCACAAAGGATATGCTCCACTTACATATCATAGTCAATTGAACCATACAAGTAGATCTCTCTGAAACAATTTGAATATGAATGAGTGATATATATATATATATTGGAAAACCAAATGAAAGAAAAAAAGAGAAAAAAAGAGATAGGGAGATATGCGCACAAGAGGCGCCACTCTTATTGTTAAAGTGAACTTCACTAAATACACATTTATAAGGAGCTCACAAGAGGAAGTGTTGGTGTTAGGTTAAGTTTTCAGGCCCATAATTTGTTTTGGCCCATTCTTAACTAACCATAATTTGTTTTGGCCCATTCTTAACTAAATGAAAAAATAAGGGCAAATTGCACTCACCTCCCTTGAGGTTTTATTAAATGTCGAAAACACCCCCTCTAGTTTTAAATTAGACACTCACCTCCCTTGGGATTCCCCTTCTATGAATTTCAACCAGGTCCTAGCTTCCATTTTTCTCACCAAGGAAACAAGGGATCTCTCAATTGTAGATGTATGCTTTTATGGCTTTGCCGATCCAACCCATTTGTGACATGTAATTTTCCTTCTTTATTGTTATGCCTTACTTTATGCTCTTAACTATATGTCATTTGTGACACAAATTCACTGGCCAAATCGTTTTCGATTGAAGAAGCAACTTATTAATAGTGTAATAGTGTGACATGACAACAATTTTGGGTATGAACATCCATTTGCAACAATCAGCTACCCACAAATTAGAGAAAACAATCAAAACCTAGATATGAATATCCATTTGTTCTTGTGATGTACCTAACCTATTTGTTCTTGTGATAAGAATTAGAAACCAAACTTAACAATAGTGTGCCAAAAAATTTGTGTATGAATATCCATTTGTTCTTTTGATGTTACCCATTTTAGCAAAGGCCACGTCCAAACGAAAACAATAGGGAAAGTGGGAAACCCAATTAGGGATGCCGCAAAATTCAAGAAAGAACAGGAAATATTAGATGAACCAATACAACTATTATAGAAGAAAGAAAAGAGAAATAAGTCTGGGAATTCATATATGAATGTTTGTTATTGTCTTCTACGTAGAGAGCCTCAGGTGAGTGGGAACAAGCGTGTGGACTTTAACAGACAACAAACGATGTTAAACTAAAGAGGGAGGTATTTGCCAAATGAAAATTAATTAAGGGAGGTGAGTGTCTATTTAAAACTAGAGGGGGTGTTTGTGACATTCAATTAAACCTCAAGAGAGGTGAGTGCAATTTCCCCAAAAAATAAAATAAAAATTACAAATTAAAAGGAAAAAAGGGGAAAATAAACATTTTCGTCTCTAAAAGTGTAAGGAGTAGCCACAATAGTCCTTCAATGTATCGAAATTCTAAAATAGTCTCTGATTATGCAATATGGTAATCAAAATAGTCAGTGACATTAAAATGCTCTCATAATAGTGTCATATCTCAACATACTTATTTAGTGTTATATCAATCCATATAAGTACTTATTTACTGTCATATCACTTCATATAAGAAAGAGTTATTGTGAGCATTGAGTGACTATTTTAACGACATAGATTATTTTGACTAACGGATAGCACAATCAAACACTATTTTAAAATTTCGATACATTAAGATACTATTGTTACCATTCATTATATATTCAGGGACGACCATAATTATTTGTCAAAAAAAAAAAGAGTACAACACCATGAATAATAAAAAAATCACAATAATAACATTTTCAGAATGGGTCCATGGCTCTTTCTTTTGATTTTCTTTGTGTGTCCTTTTCCTTGTAAGTAATATAGCTTGCAAGAAACACTTTTCTTCAATTAGGATTCTAAAGGATTTTAAAATATTTTTTTATTATGAAAAAGTCTTGTGGTATTCAATCAAGACTCTTTGTATTTTAAAAAAAGTTTTGTGGTATTCAATCAAGACTCTTTATTGTGATATTCAATCAAAACTCTTTGTCACTTAAAAAAAGTCTCTTGGTATTCAAAAACATTCTAATTTTGAAGGATTGTTTAATAAATTGGATTTTGATGGATTTTGTGAGTTTTTTTTAGTGAAAATTTAGCATGAAAAAGTCTTCATGAAAACATGATATTTCCTAGAATTGTTATTTATTTAAGATTTTAATATCTCTCTCTCTCTCTCTCTCTCTCCTGCTTCTTCCTCCTCCTTCCTCCTCCTCCTCCTCCTCCTCCTCCTCCTCCTCCTCCTTCTTCTTCTTCTTCTTCTTCTTCTTCTTCTTCTTCTTCCTCCCTCTCTCTCTCTAAAAAAAATGAATAAATAAAGAGTGTGTATTGAGAATATTGTAAAGAGAATGTAATGTAATCATTTCTTTTCAATGATTCCTTAAAATTCATAAAGTCATTTGAAGTCTTATAAATCCATAAAGTCATTTCAAATCCTTTAAAATCTAATTATATAAATATTCTAAAATCCTCATTGTAAATCTTGACAGTCTTTAAAAATTCACAAAAAAAAAAAATTGTCTTTCAAAATCTTAATCCAATACGATAGTAACCAATGTACAATACCCTTACATCATAGTATGTATGTATGTACGTGTGTATCGGATTTTGTTTGATTCAATGTTATTAAGGACCATACTTAATATGTTGGCATTTAAAAAACAATATCAATTAGAAATATTTTCTTTGTTAGTTTCTTTGAACATTAAAAATTTCTTTTTCCAAAAATCTAAGAAAACATATTAAGAAATAATGTTGTGAAATAAAAGTTAATGGTTTAGCGTGTGCGTGTGTATTTTTTTTCTTCTTTTATTTTCATATATGCTATGAACCATTTACTATATGTTTTCAACTAGTTCATTTGCTATCAACTATAAACTCATCCTATATTTGATATACAATAATTCACATACTGAGCGTATAACCTGCGTGACTTAAGTCACGTTGACTTAAGTCCCGCTCGGTAGATGTCAACGTGACTTAAGTCACGTTGTGGGTATTTTCGTCAGTTTGTATGGGAGTGAACAATTTTTGTTGGAAGTAGAGCAATTTTCTATTCCAAATACATTGCACATGGGCTCATCCATTCTAATACTCATTCATATCTTCTCTTCTACTAATTAGGTCCACTCAACTATATACACCCACCCATTTATTCTCTTCACCCACTAATAATATAAACTAATTTTATTTTACTCACTCATAAATAATATTTTCCCAAAAATACTCATAGTAAACTACTATCATTTTTCTAAAATGATTAAAATGATAAATCAATAAATAAAATATAAACTTTTATTTTACTTCTAAATCAAATAAATACGTATAAAATTATCACACCATAACAAATACACATATAAAGAAAAATAATCAAAATATTACTAAGACACCAAGATAATTATTTATAAAATAAATAATTAAATAAGATGATAGTTAGAAATAATTAAAATAAAATATGTACACAGTTCTTATTAATTCACACGATGTCACAATAATAAGCAACATACATGTACAAATAAAATCACTTAAAATAATAACTAGAGATTTATACCATGAACATATATTTAGATATATAGAAAATATATTATGGAAAATTTGGGGTGTTACAAGATGTTGTACCGAACACCAAAATATTCGATAAAATTTTCCCGAAATTAATCTAGATTGTGATAATGAAGAGTAATCATCCGATGAATCCCACCTATAAGGCTTAACAACTTTAGAACTATAATTTTTTTTATCAAGCCTTCACAAGTATTATGTTGAAGCAATTTGAAGGACGACAGTTTCATCTATTCCAATTGCATAAACCTCTTTATTAAGTGTTTTTATATTTGTACCAAGTAAACCTTGATTATCATAGAAGTTTAAATAAACTTGACACGAGCATTGATTGGATTCGTAAAGTTGTCTCTGTATGGAATTTATTCTTGCATCAACTCACTCCTACAATGTACATAAAGACAAATAAATATCAATAAATTTAAGAACAATAACTATATACATACATCATACAAAAGAATAAGAGTAAAAAATTAAGTATATTAAGAACTATACATAATTATAAAGATTCAACTTACTGGAATATGACTCAATTGATCTGAATGTTAGAGCATAGATGTGTCAATTCCACGTCGTAAAAAACTAGAACAGATAGATGTAGTAGTTTTTTTAATCTTATACGAATATCTGATCATAAAAGTTGGATATGTTGAATATACAACGTAAACCTCATCCTTCCTTTCTACGTCATGCATGAGTGAGCACTCCTGTCGCGAGAGAAAGTCACAAGTCGATACATAAACAAGAATTTATGTGGTCATATATACACAAATTTTAATGGTTGTTGAAAAAAAAAACAGACCCAAGGATTGCATCACAGTCAATATCCCTTGAGAAAAAAATAGAAAAACAAGGATTGCATCAAGATAACGTAAACCTAATTCAAATAAAAAAAAAATAGTACTCCTCAAAATAAATAAAGTAATACAACTATAATATCTTCACTAGGTTATATATTAATTTTTGTAATTAAAGAGATTATTTATTAATTTCTTAATTATTGAAATTAAAAACAAAATCATGTTCTCCTTCATACATACCGTATTTTCATATTTAATCAAAGAAATCACAGTCGTTGGAGATTTGTTCTGGACATTACAAAAATGAGCAATAAAACAAATCATAATAGATAAGGCATAGATGTACACAAAAGCATCAATGATCTCCTTTCGATCAATCCGTAAATGATAGTCCATGAATCAAATTTTGTTGCCTTGCTATAGATCTGATAGATAAGAAAATAAGCAGAGTTAAACATGAGAAAAATAAACCAACAACAAAAAATCGATACAATCAATGGTAGAACAAGATGAATGACCTTAGATTTAACATTTATGTATTGATTTTACTAAAATTAAATCACAAAGGATATGCTCCACTTACATATCATAGTCAATTGAACCATACAAGTAGATCTCTGTGAAACAATTTGAATATGAATGAGTGATAGATATATATTGGTAAACCAAATGAAAGAAAAAAAGAGAAAAAAAAGAGATAGGGAGATATGCGCGCAAGAGGCGCCGCTCGTATTGTTAAAGTGAACTTCACTAAATACACATTTATAAGGAGCTCACAAGAGGAAGTGTTGGTGTTAGGTTAAGTTTTCAGGCCCATAATTTGTTTTGGCCCATTCTTAACTAACCATAATTTGTTTTAGCCCATTCTTAACTAAATGAAAAAATAGGGGCAAATTGCACTCACCTCCCTTAAGGTTTTATAGAATGTCGCAAACACCCCCTTTAGTTTTAAATTAGACACTCACCTCCCTTGTGGTTAACACTGTTAGTCAAATAAATTTAAGAAGAGAAAAACATAAATTTTCCCTTGCGATTCCCCTTCTATGAATTTCAACCAGGTCCTAGCTTCCATTTTTCTCACCAAGGAAACAAGGGATCTCTCAATTGTGAATGTATGCTTTTATGTCTTTGCCGATCCAACCCATTTGTGACCTGTAACTTTCCTTCTTTATTGTTATGCCTTACTTTATGCTCTTGACTATATGTCATTTGTGCCACAAATTCACTAGCCAAATCGTTTTCTATTGAAGAAGCAACTTATTAATAGAGTAATAGTGTGACATGATAACAATTTTGGGTATGAACATCCATTTACCACAATCAGCAACCCACAAATTAGAGAAAACCTGAATATGAATATCCATTTGTTCTTGTGATGTACCTAACCTATTTGTTCTTGTGATAAGAATTAGAAACCAAACTTAACAATAGTGTGCCAAAAATTTTGTGTATGAATATCCATTTGTTCTTATGATGTTACCCATTTCAGCAAAGGCCACATCCAAATGAAAACAATAGGGAAAGTGGGAAACCCAATTAGGGATGCTGCAAAATTCAAGAAAGAACAAGAAATATTAGATGAACCAATACAACTATTATAGAAGAAAGAAAAGAGAAATAAGTCCGGGAATTCAGAGATGAATGTTTGTTATTGTCTTCTACGTAGAGAGCCTCAAGTGAGTGGAAACAAGCGTATGGACTTTAACATACAACAAACGATGTTAAACTAAAGAGGGAGGTATTTGTCAAATGAAAAATTAATTAAGGGAGGTAAGAGTCTAATTTAAAACTAGAGGGGGTGTTTGTGACATTCAATGAAACCTCAAGGGAGGTGAGTGCAATTTCCCCAAAAAATAAAATAAAAATTACAAATTAAAAGAAAAAAAAGGGGAAAATAATCATTTTCGTCTCTAAAAGTGTAACGAGTAGCCACAATAGTCCTTCAATGTATCAAAATTCTAAAATAGTCTCTGATTATGCACTATGGTAATCAAAATAGTCAGTGACGTTAAAATGATATAATAATAGTGTCATGTCTCAGTATACTTGTTTAGTGTTATACCAATCCATATAAGTACTTATTTACTGTCATATCACTTCATATATGAAAAAAGTTATTGTGAGCATCGAAGGACTATTTTAACGACATAGATTATTTTGACTAACGATTAACACAATCAGACACTATTTTAAAATTTGGATACATTTAGATACTATTGTTACCATTCGTTACATATTCAGGGACGACCATAATTAATTTGTCCAAAAGAGAGAGTACAACACCATGAATAATAAAAAATCACAATAATAACATTTTCAGAATGGGCCCATGGCTCTTTCTTTTGATTTTCTTTGTGTGTCCTTTTCCTTGTAAGTAATGTAGCTTGCAAGCAACATATTCAATTAGGATTCTAAAGGATTTTAAAATGCTTTTTATTATGAAAAAGTTTTGTGGTATTCAATCAAGACTTTTTGTATCTTAAAAAAAGTTTTGTGTTATTCAATCAAGATTGTTTATTACTTAAGAAAGTCTTGTGATATTCAATCAAAACTCTTTGTCACTTAAAAAAAAGTCTCTTGGTATTCAAAAAATTCTAATTTTGAAGGATTGGTGTTACTTAATTGGATTTTGATGGATTTTGTAAGATTTTTTAGTGAAAATTTAGCATGAAAAAGTTTTCATGAAAACATGACATTTCCTAGGATTGTTATTTATTAGATTTTACTATCTATCTCTCTCTATCCCCCCTTTCTCCTTCTCTCTTCCTCTCTCTCTATATCTTCTCTCAACTCTCCTCAACCTCTCTCTCTCTCTCTTTCGTCTTCTTCCTTCCTCGCTCCTCCTCTCTATCATCCCCTTTAAATCTCTCCTCTCTCCTCTCTCTATATCCCCTTTATCTCTCTCTC